>JAYKKI010000091.1:3022500-3402500 GCA_039881145.1 Druceiella hillmani
CATTTTTAAAGTGCGTTTGTTGTGATTAATGGAATTGTAGCCTTTATACGGTTCTTATTAAAAAGGAAATCACCAAGTACCACAATAATTATTGAAAACACTCACTTCAACTTAATCATTGAGAAAACAAATTTGGATGTTAGCGAATCACACATTCAACTTGATCACACATTCAAATTGATATCAGTAAATTCCATCAAAGATAGTTGGAACTATAAGTGGAGCTATTAAAGGGAAATAAACTGTCGTACTCATGTTATATTCTCTTGCGAGATACACCATTATCAAGAATAGAATATAATATAGATATAGAAACATAAAATGTAACCGAAGAAGATATGTAAGAATATTTCATTTACAATAATGGTTATGAATGAAAGAATGCCGGTGAATATGTAAACCTAAAATTTTAAATGTAAAAGAGACAAAAGTAGGAATAAAGCTATTTAATTCTAATACTCCATAGAGATATTTTAAGCATATAGTGTGGTATTGTATTGAAAATAATTATATTTACATTTCATGGCTAAGCCATGAGTCTCATTTTGTAATTACTCTTTTCTCCTTTCATTAATAAAGTTTTGATTTGATACTTACCAGTGTAAAGCTTTCGTGCAATACATAAAATGTTAATTATTGTCTTTATTAAAAACAGAGACAATCAAAATATTCAAAAAGTGATAACTTAAAAAAAAGGAAAAAATTATGTAATAAGCATTTGTAATTACTTACCTTATCAGATTTAGTTTTACCAATGTTGGACGGAGGCGCATTGCGCAACTGTCTCATGACATGAATATTGGATGGCTGCAATGTGCGGATACGTGCAAAAGACATGTAAGCATGCAAGTATTAGGCCACAGAAATGACATTCAACCTTATACAGTCCCTGTATTTATGAACATGTTCTTAAAATATTGAATATATCAAATGAAATAAGAGTAATGTTAATTTATCAAATATTTATAAGTAAACATGACAATCTGTGAGTTACACTCACAACTGAATACTATTTGCACACAAATAAAATATCCAAAAATACAAAGTGTTGAAACCAAACCAATCGAGTAAAGAAATAAATGTGATACATGCACCATTTGAAAAATGAGTTATATTATTTGTACACAACTTAATTATACTACAAAACTATAAAGACTTGTTATAAAATGTTGCTATTTTTTTTAAGTTTAGTTCATCGCTACACATTTTATAACAAAAATTAACGCACATTACAAAAACAAACAAAGCAGATAATAATGAATTAGGTCTTATTCTGAATAGTAATTTGAGAAAATATCCTGCTAGAAGAATATTTAAATTTCCATTGGAAGATAAAAAATAATTTTATAAAATATAATACACCAAATTCTCGTAGAAGTTGGATAATTATTATCACCGCTTTTTAACAAACTCAATCTCGGTTCATAGGTCGTCTTCCACACGAAATATCATAAATTTTAATGTCAAAAAGTATGTAGTCTACCCTTTACAGAAGCTTAAACATTCTCAAAACCATATGCTTTATCAAATCACATTCAACATTCCTCCTCAATTAATTTTCCATCAATCAAAGAAGTTCCCCATCCACGGACTAGTATCTAGACTTTCATATGCAAATAATATCAGCCATAATATCCAGTTATTTACTACCATTGATTATATGCAATCATAATAACAGTCATTTTATTTTGGTCACATTTAGGTACTAATTAAATTCGTACACCAAGTTTCTCTAATGCAAATTACTCAAAATGAAACTATTTTTACCTAGATTTTCCCAATCTTAATATTAGCGCTTTACCATATACCCAACAAATAGAATATACCAGTTACAAATGCATTTAGTGATGGTTTAGCACATGAAGAAGAAAGATAAGATATCTTAAAAAGCAAGTGTGTGCCTCTATTTATACCATAGTTTTTCCGGTCCAATCGAATTCTCCGTCATCAGCGTAACCGCGGCGGTCAAAAAGGTCACGGAACATACGACGGAGCTGCTCATAATCAGGTGTCTCAAAGAAGTCTAAGCGTCGCACGTAACGCAGGTACGTGGCCAGCTCTTCTGGATGCCCTTCGCACAATACCTGCACGTCATGTCGTAAGTTCACATTAAAACTAATGATTTAGTCATTTGCTTCTATATGTGCCCACCACTAGTGAAACAAATTTACATCTTGCATAAAGATTTAAACTAATTTATTTATTACATTATTTTGATTCGTTTGGTTTACATATAGTAATAATACGTTCGAGCAATGCTAATTAAAAAAACCCAAGAGTGGATATATAAAAATAATCCTATGTCACATATATCTCTATATTATATTTTATGTACAGCATTGAAAACAATATATTTAGATAAATAAAGAAGACAGATCTTAATCAAGATATAATTTCAAATATTCATTAATAGATTATTAGCATAGACATACTTAGTGCCTCAAGGAGCATTGACATTGCTTATAATTCTAGATTGCCAAAGAAACAAGCAACTTATTAAGACGATTCCACTCATCCCAAAAATACACATATAAGTTTGTCTGGATATCTCAAAATGTGAGTTACTCATTTTTATGCTCATTCATTCTATTAATCACGAAGAAGTTCCACCCTATTGTCAAACACAGACCATCTTGGACAGAGCACATATTTGGATGGATTTCAGTTGTGTATCATAATAAATTTTTCTCATGTAAACTTTGCTTATAGGGGTACTAAAATGTTATGAGTGCAATCATCAAATCATACTATAATAGGTGATAGCTATATATTAAAATGACCAATGATTTAGAAAAAAAACAATGGATCAAATATTTAATAATTGCCAGCTACAAATACAGTGGACGAACCTCAATAGGAGTGGCTCGCTTCGTGTCGCCAATCTTTTGATATCTCTCTTTTAATGTGTCAGCTTTTAAACCCTGCCATGGCAGAGAGCCACGTAAAAAATACATAAACATATGGCCCAATGCCTCCAGATCGTCTCGACGTGATTGTTCTGTAATTAAATGGTGTATCAATAACTTCTATAAAAACCAATTTTTGAGATAAATTTATTGTTATTCACATCATATAAATTAAAAAAATGTCAAGACAAGTATCTATTGACATTGATTAGATATCTAAGACAAACGGTTCACCAAGGTTGCATGATACTTTTATATGCAGATGTAATAAGTGGTGTTGAAATAAAGCATCATTGATCAATTGTAGAAAATGTTGGTTATAAAAGGGAAACAAAAAGAAGCCAATGAAGAATCTACAAATAATTTACTAAATAAATATAACATGATATTCATTCAATGAATATAACATGATATTCTTTCAATGCCTAACAAAATTCTTGTTTCGGCAAGTGAAAACGCTAATTATGTATTTATTATAATTACTGTTCTACTATTTCTCAATAAATTGAATTCTCTACAATCTATCTCATTTCAGATTATTTGAACAAAAATGAAACAAGTTAAAATAATAGGGCAACCCTAAAAAACTAGTAGTAGTAAATTATATTGCAATCATTTAATTATATGGTGTACACTTCTTACATGTAATTGAAAAATCAATAAAATGTAAACAATTCGAGCACAATGTATTCTTACTGACTGAAGTAAGACATAAAACACATCTCTGTTAGTTTAAAATATTAATATAAAACATACCTTTTCCTAAGTGTGTATTTATTGACATGTATCTTGCAGTGCCGGTTAGGGATTTATGTTCTCGGTACGGTATATGCTTGTTGGTCTCTAAATCTATATATTCTTTGGCCAGGCCGAAATCTGAAATTGAATCATAAGCAGGTCAAATAGACTAATTTCTCTTTAATCTTTCTAGGGCCCGGGTGCTAAATAGCGAATCTACGCAGAAGGCTCGGAACAGGTGAAATTCGCAACAAGTGCTCTGCTAAAATTTATTATCAACTAATTGCGGAAATTACTTAAATTAAGACTAACTACAGTCATACATTTTGGAAAAGGTTATGAAATTTCCTAAATGATGAAATAAAACAATTATTTCATCAAATATATAGATTAAACAATTTCATAAAATTTTTAAAACACCCATTTTTCGCCCTATCTTTAATTAGTTGACAATATTTCGTGAATTATGGCAGATGAAAAACTAATTTTATAAAAAACACAAACAAAAATCAAAAAGAAATGTTAAAAGTTATATAAATCCATACAAATAATTGGAAAATATCAACAATGTGAAAAAAGTGACGTATTGTAATCAATATGTCTCTGGCCACACGTGGAAAACAAAATGGCTACAGTGAAACTAATTATCATTTTATTTTACAAATTACATTGTGAATTTGGTTAAAAATTCTGAAAAAGTGAATGTAATTTTCATCAATATTAATAAATTATTCAAGAAAAAGCATGAAAAGTTTTTTTCTTCATATGTTCTCCCTAAAATTGGTGAAATAGTATTTATCATTACAATTATATACATACATAATATCCGAAACATATAAAAAGAATTAAAAAAATTTTATGTTTATCTGAAAAGTGTATTTTAAAAATAATTATAAACTGTTGTGCATTTTACGTGAGTTATGTCGAAAGAAAAAAAAAATTTCCGACAGATATTCATATAAAATTATATTTTTTTAGAATATATATATATATATATATATATATATATATATATATATATATACACACATATAGCTTAAACTCAAAAGTATTTATATGGAAATTTCTGTGGGTAAGGTCAAACAAATTACACGATTACAAATTATTTTTTTTTAAATTATATGTTCTGTATAAGACAAAACAAATAATTTTAAAAAAAGTTTCGTGTAATTTGACAATCTTACACGACATGATATATATGAAAGGATTAGTTATAAGGTTTTTTTCATAATTTTAGGTACCATATCTTCAGAAACATGCTAAAAAAATGCAAAAATTGTGCACCCACTTCTAATTCCAAGACAACTGTACCTAAAATTGTGAAAATATAGCTTTTGGAAACCGATGAAGTGATGGTTCTAGTTGTCATAAATTTTAAATATACACCATATTTTTACGCTTTTGAAAGATTATTATTAAGATATTTACATTTTTTTTTGTTTTTACGGCTGATTTTTTCAGAAACCATGCAATGTAGAAGCTTGAAATTGCATCTTATAAACCCCAATATTTTATAAGAGGTAATTTTTTTAAACTTTATATGTCATATGTCATTTGATGGACACATTAATTTTTTTTGAAGATTTTAAATTCTATATTTAACTAGATATTCCAAAAAATATGCGAAAACTAGCATTTCCCCTCTTATTTACGAAACAACTGAACCAAAAATATTGGAGAAAAAACAGCATCGGTAAAATCTGATTAGGAGATAACAGAAAAACTATGGTAGTGTAGTTTAATAGAAACACTATGTGCTCTTAAGTGTTTACAACTGTCTATGTACAGAACCCTCATAGTGAAAGTTTTACTCGTGTTTGACAGGTTTTTTTGCAAATATGTGTACATGTTACAATTATAAAGTATCGTCACCATAGTTATTCTAGAGTTTCTCAATCTTATTATAACTAATTCATTAATTTCAAACATATGCAAACGAATGAAACGTCATGTTTTTCTCTGGAAGACGAACCTATTTTATTAGGAAATAAATGATTATCCACTTTGTTGTATTTACAGATCCTTAAGTTTAAATAGGCGCGGCTCTTGCAATCGCACGCCTGCACAAAGAACAGAAGAAACCAAATGGTAAATATATATATATATATATATATATATATACATATACACATACACACACATACATACATACATTATAGAATTTTTTAATATTTGGGTCTAATTTCTACAATAAAATGACATTTTCTAACATTCTATATGTGATGCCGTATTATTCAAAAGATAGGTGAGAGAGATGATTATAAGGCTATGAATGAAAGCAACAAGTGTCGTGCAAGCAAGTACAATGTCGGCTTATTGATATACATCGTCACGGTATATTAGATGAACATATATATTATTCTAGGATATATTTGTATTTTAGGACATATTAGTTTACAACAGTCTGACGCTCCTAAATAACTGAACCTTTAGTTTTCATATTTATAATTGGTATTCAATGCAATTATTAGGATTAAATATATCCTAAATTGTTTATTTCCAGAGTATGTATTAGGGGCAGGGGCAGAGGAACCAAGCCTCAGCAGCCATAGAAAGTGTTAGAGAAGTCACTTTTTTAGATGTATTAAAATTTTACTCCCAAAAATTACTAATGATTATTTAGTTAACTATAGAAAGTACTAAATAAAAAACTTTCATTACTTTGAAACTTTATACTGCCATATCTTTTTGGCATAACTGAATAAGCGTGAACTCAACGTATTTAAATTGAGTGAATTTTTGGATGTTTCGTAAAACAAATAATTTTCAAAAAATGCAGATTATTTTCATATATTGTACAATATATGTGCATTGTGAAAAGTTAGTTCCCTTATTATTCCATTTACTACAGACAGTTTGCAGAAACAAACTTGCCATTTCAAAATTTTACCATTTTGTTCATAACATAGAAAAATTAACTAATATGGTACTGCGTATATATCAGGCCCTAAGGCCATCAGCATAGATTTGTGTTCGGGCCCAATATTGGGCCTTCGGGTCGCTCAAGCAACAACAATAAAAGTACAGCCAGTTTGCAGTAAACAGATTGGTATTTATCTTGGATTAAATCTAATTACAAAGGGCGTGGAATGTAGAATATCAGAAACTTCCATCAAGGACAAGGAAATTATCACCATACTAGTCATGAGTTTTTAAATGAACATTGCAAATAATAAATAACAAGTAAAAATGATACGCCAAAGAAAAGTGAAACAGAATGGTTACTTGATAGTGGTTGTACAGATCATATTATTAACACTGATGAGTACTTTAAAACCTGCAAGACATTGAAAGAATATGTAAAAGTAAAACTTAGTGATGGAAGAATATTAGAAGCTACAAAAGTCGATAATATTAAAAGTTGTTTCCTGGTTAAGGAACAAAATTCTGAGGTGACATTGACAAATGTTTTTTACGTAAAAGAGATTTGAAGATTCGAAAATCACAAACACTTCTTGTTTCAAGAGGGAGATTGATAAAAAAAATTATTTTATTAAATTATTTTATTCATTAGACGGACTACCCAAAGAGATTAAACAAGAATATTTAAAGTGCACAACCTGTATTGAAAACAAAACGCATAACCAGTTTCATAACAACAGATGAAGCACAGAGAACATACTAGAAATTGTACATATATACAAATTTAAATGGACTGCATTAAACTACAGGAAATTAGAGAGAAAAATATTTTTTCACTTGCATCGATGACATAGCAAACTGATTAAAATTAATTGTATCTGGACAAAAAATGAGGTATATGAAAATTTAGTACAGTATATTAATGACATACAAAACTTGGCTGGAAACATGATAAAGGAACTGCGAGGTGACAATGAGGAGTACAGGAATGCAAAAGTTCTTCAATTTGCAAAAGAAAAAGGAATAATAATAAAACCTTGTCCAGATTATGTGCATTAACTAAACGGAACTGCAGAGAGATACAATCAATCACTAATGGATATGGGAAAAGGTTTTTATCAGAAGCGAAGGTTGAAAGCAAATTTTAGCCAGAAATAATTAAAAGAGCTGTTATCTGAAAACAGAACCTTGACTCTTAACACAATATGAGATATTTTTTAAAAAAGTAGCCATTGGTAAAGAAAACCTAAAAATGTAGAAGTAACATATTTATCAGAATTCCAGAAGAAGAACGAATGTTGAATGGGACAAGAAAGCAGAAGTTGGAATTTTACTCGAATATACTGACATCGGAAATACAGTTTAATAAACAATACAGTGATAATAACAAGATACTGTGACATAGTAGAAGAAGATGTAACCATGTGTGGATTTGAAGATGACGAAGAAGAAAAGAATGAAGAAAAAAAAGAAAGACAAAAGAATTCGAAGAAAGGAAAAGGATATGAAGTGAATAATATACACATAAAGTGAATAATGATGATGAGATAAAAGATGACGAAGAAAAGAAGAAAGGAAAAAGATCAGAAAGACAAATTAAACCACCACTCCATTTTGATGAAGAATCTGGTTACTATTTATTAGTGTTAATTACTGCGATGCTATGGTTCCAGAAAACGTTAAGACGGCGACCAGATGTGATGAAACAAAGAAATGGAAAGCAGTAAGAATTGTGAAATGGTCAGTCTTGCAGAAAACAATACGTGGACACTTGTAAGCAAGCCTCCTGAGGACAAGAAAGCAATTGATGTGAAGTGGATATACAGAAAGAAGAGGGAAAGTGAATATAAAACTAGGTTAGTGGTTAAGAGGTTTTCAACAAACTGACTATAGTGATGACATTTATTCCTCTGTTGTTAAAATGTAGACTTTAAAGCTGATATTGTTTTACTGTTGTCAAAATTCTTTAGATATTCAATGGAAGTAGAAACATAATTTTTGAATGGTAAAAATTTTGTCTGAAGTTTATGTAAACACCCAGTTGGTTGAAGACGGTACTTATAGAGTTTAATGACGGTACTTAGAGATGTTTTAATGATTTTCTAACAACCATTCGTTTTCACAGAAGTAAATATGATTATTGTCTGTATGTTAAAAGGGAAAATAACTTGATAGTTTGCATTTAATTATTTGTCAACCATCTTTTTATTTGCTGCAAAGATAAACAAGTTATTGCTGACATTAAAAACAAGTTATCTGATAAGTTTAAAATTAAGGACACAGACCGAGTAAAAAACTACACTGGTATTGATAACGAATATGACTATGAATAGGTTAATATTTTAACTTTAAAATCAGAAATCTTATATTGAATCTTTACCTAAACGTTATAATATTGAAAATTCAAAATTGTATAAGACACGTATGGAAATAAATTTGAAATTGGAACAAAAAATGAATAACAAGAATAAACAATAAATGAAGATGTAAAGTATTGAAACTTGAGAAGTGCAATTTAGTATATCAACTCAGGTACTAGACTATATAGATCTTCCAGTGTAAATTATCTGAGCCGATTCCAAAATTGTTATGATGAGACACATTTTAAATATGCTTTGTGTGTTTTGAAATATTTGTATTTGACAAAAGATCTTAAATTGAAATATTTTAAGAATAATAATGTTGATATTATGCATTGTTTTGTGGATGCTGAGACTGGGCAAAAGATATTCTATACATGAAGTCTACAGCGAGGTTTGTAATTAAATTGTTTAGAAATGTTATTTCTTGGAAGTCAAAAAAACAGAACAGTGTAACAAAATCTTCTATATTTGCTGCTTTATCAGAAGCTGTAACAGAAATACATATTACTAATTTGTCTAATGAATGATATTGTCATTAAAATTTATAAACCATTTAAGATATGTGAAGACAACTTGAGAGTAGTGGCCATTGCTAAATATGGAAATTTTACAAAGAATTCTAAACATATTGAGGTTCATTTTATACATGAGAATGTTAAGAAAGGATAAATTCAAATTGGAAAGATAGATTCAGATAATTTACGCAATATTGCAGATATATTTACAAAGTAATTAGAAAATGTCAAACTATGTTTTAGAAAAATATTGATTGTGAATAGAGTAGGATGTGCAAAATTAGTTAAGAGTTGCCATATTAGAAGTAACTAATATAATATTGAAATTGTTTTGATGTGTTGTGTTGCTATTTAAAATTAAGGTGTGTTAGTTATTGTAATTTATTTTGACACTGCTATCTAGTTTCATTATCTATGATGCGAATCTATTATTGTAGTAAAAAGTGTAATGATGGAACATTCTGTGAAAAAAATGTGAAAGAATTATACAATTTGTCCAATAAACTATGTATATCACAGCCTAGCACTGTTTTAATTCATTATATTAATAAAAAGAAACAAATTTTACCTCCTATCTAATTATAAGAACTACTGTCTTTACTGCTAGGCTCCGAGTATAAAGCTATACTCGGAGCCTAGCAGTAAAGAAATTATCAAAATTGTAAATACTACAGCTGATCATAACCACCCAAACCATATCTACTAATTACTTGAAACATCCCTTATTTTATGGTATTTTCGAGTTTAAGATGACGAAGTGAACCATTTAAGATCAAACCTCAAATTCAGTTACTGCATTCAGTAAAGCAGTATATATTTCAGTTTATATATGAAACACAGAAAGTGTAGGAGAATTTATAATTACCAAGCTATATAGATGATTTAGTCATTAATTCAATTTCTTACCAATAATATGAATAATTTTCTCTCTTTTCGTTGCAGTTCTGCCTATTAAAAAGTTTTCAGGTTTAACATCCCGGTAAATAAGATGTCTAGTGTGAACATATTCAATACGATGTAACTGAAATAAAAAACAATTTAATTGCAAAACTGAAGAATTTACATAATAAATTTAAATAACATATAATTGCTTATACTTTAAACATTAAAAAAATTACAATAGAGTAATTTATTTTGAGAAATTTTCAGATTTCTTTCAAATAAAATAGAATATTGTACATTATCTATTTATTGTAAGAGCATTTTTCAGGCAACATTAAAAAAAAAACATCCATTAAATGTCAATATAATATGTATAAATTAATCAATTGATCCAATAGGATGAATACAATTTTATATGAGGGTATTTCTTAAGACTACAGGAATGATTATCCTTTTGTGAATTTATCTTACAGAAATTTGGTTTTATTTAAGCTTAAAACATTCAAATAAGACGATATTACACTATAAGAGGTTCAAATTAATACATTAAGAGTACCAATTTTATATAGAACAATTATACGATTTATGACAATAACTTTCGAGGACAAATGTAAAATTCATTTATTCAAGAAAGTAACACAATTATACATTACACCTTTGAAAGTGTCCCGAGCTATAATGCACTTAAATCTATCATTTTTCAACCTCCAAAGCGCTTGCGAAAATATTCCTGTTACCCTCGAGAGCAAATATGGCATACTCATAAATTCAAGTTTCGTCACCCGTTATCATGTTTTGAAAGATTTCTGTCATCTCCCAACAATCTTGACAAACACACAAGCGATTTTCCTTCTTTCAGCTGATAAATTTTTGTGACAAGTTTACTATAAAGCTTTGACATCTCCTATTTCTATGTGAGGGTTACATGCCTGGGTTGATTCTGATAAAGTCAGTGATAAATCTGACCATGAGATAATCTCAATTAATGGCTTGTTCAATTTTCTGTACAGAAAAGTCATTGTGAGTAGTTGATGGACAGCCCGAAAAGTCATTAACCTCTGTTGAGATTACCCCTTTTCTGAGGTTCCCCATGTAGAATGAATTCCTCTTCACAAGATGGTCTCCGTAAATCAGGTTAATGATTTCAAGATTTTTGCACTATTGCAAGGAATTTTATCACCATTCACTGTTTGTCAAAATCACAATTGCTTTCAATCGTTTTAATAGAAAAACACACAGTTCCAAAAATAGAACTACACTCAATACGTTGTCTAGGGAATAGAAAATAATAGGATAAGAGCATTAATATATATATATATATACAAATGCAGCATTACTGCCATAGTGTATCACGATAAAATGAGTTCTCAAACTTTATCGTCATATCTCGTATATTGATAAAGATGATCATCTTGAAAATTGTAATTATAACAAATCATATAATTTTGGTTCAAAACTAAAGTAATGATGTTCAGTTTTGGTTAAAACTCTGGCACTCTTATATTTATATATTTTATGTAAAAAAGTAGCTTACAATCAATAAAAAACCTGAAACTTTACTCTCTGATGATCTTTAATTTTTTGAAAAATTTAATGAAGAGAAAAATACTAAGTTTAATAGTTAATAATAAATTTAAATTTCAAATTAGCAGAAGAATTAAAGAAAGTTTGCATATTGCTAAACTCCTTACCAGCTGCATAGCTATCATTAACACAGTCTTGAGGGAGAACCGTCTGCCACACAAATCAAAAAGATCCTCTAGTGATGGCCCCAGTAGTTCCATAACGAGCGCATTGTATTTGCCACAAGGACCAAAGTAGTATACTTCGGGAATCCCTTCTGCAGTCGACGGAGCTAAAGGTCCATAGGTGTAACGGTGAAAGGTAGAGAAGGATGCGCAGGTATAGGTGTGTTTATATTATTATGGCATAAGGAAGGTGAGAAGAGGTTCGAAAAGCAATAAAGTAATAAATCAGTTAAACATTTGATCCTATTATAAAATCACAATGGAAAAAGGAGCTGCCGACTTTCCCTAACCGTAAATGCTATTATTTAAGAGGACTTACAAGTTGATTTGCTATCATGAGTACAGTCTTCAGGCGGAACCTGCGACCACAATGTACAAAGAGATCCTCGAGAGATGGGCCTAATAATTCCATTACCATCGCATTGTAGCGGCCTCCACAGGTGCCCAGGTGATATACTTTGGGCAGCCCCTCTGTTTGATATAGACAATCATTTACTAAATTCAAATATCACACAGACTACTGCTTGAAATCCAATCTCAAATACTTAATCAGATGATCAATTTATTTATATTTTTTTATCTGAGCATAAAATACCTGTTGGAATTAATATGATCTTGATCATTGTAATAGAGTTCACAATTATCACCTATATCTGAATGATGAATTTATGTCAGTCTTATGTAATAAACCATATTACTTGTACAAAACCCCAGTTGATAATTAATTTATGTATTCAGAAAAAAATTAACACCTACTTCTTTCTACAAGCTTTGTCATTCTGTACTTTATTAAGATTTTAGTTACTATATTAAGAGTTTAGTTTAGTAAGATTTTATAAGAATTCAAGACGGTTCTCAACTTATTCGAAGATCTGACGATTATTAGAAAAAGAACAATGGGGTCCGAGTGACAAATATAGAAATCTCGAATTTGCAAAATCAAGATTGCAGTGCTTTAGCACTTTTAATAAAACAGTGGAAATAAAAAAGTATGTTATAAGAATGCAGCGATCTGTTCAACAGATATTAGGAAAAAGAAATGAAAATCACTTTTTTGTAATAATTTACCAATTAAGATTTTATTTTCAGGCTCAATGAAGATAGTATATTATATGTTATAATGTAGTAGATCTCATCTCCATTAATGATGAGAGGTGGTAAGTTTTTTAATATTAGCACTAATATCATAATTGAGATAAAAATAATTTACATTTTGAATTTAAAATACTTAAAGGTACCAGAAAAAGTTTAAAGATGCATTTACTTTTAGTTCACATTATCAGTCTGAATATAAGTTTTATATTTTCACTTTCTAAATAACCTGTTGCCTTTATATTCAACTAAAATTCTGTTGCCTTTATATTCAACTCTGAATTAAAATTATTATTCTATATAAATATGATTTTTTTGCACTACAAACTAACATAATGCGACTACTACGAATGATAAAGTAATTACCCTGCATTAATATATTTCAAATTGAAGATGTAATTCCCTTAGAGCTAAAAAACTATAATATCATGAAGAATATTGTCTGAACTATTTAGAAATTAGTAGTTTGTGATTTAATTAATGCAATAAAACAGAAACAGCCTACAAAAATCCTATCTGATCCACAGTCCCGTACAACAGGTCCCACATTTTAAGTATTTACCCACATAACAAAGTGAGTAATAAGTATACTTTTTTCGCTTGCCCTGTATAATTAGTTTATAAACTTTAGCTCAATTTTTAATAATAATTTTAGAAAAATATTGAAAAATTCCATGTATCTAATTGGATATTGAAAGTCTTTATTAAACCTACTTTTTCTCAAAATTTCCTGTAAGAGGATAACATACTAAACTAATTCAATTAAAAAAAAATTCTTAAACCAATTAAAAAGGCTATTTTACAAGTATTGTGAAGACAGAAAAATGGCGCAGCTAATTTTACATTTAACCTGCAGAGATAAACCATACATACCATGAGTTCCTAACAACTTGTAAAATCTATATTCTAAGTGTAGTTGCGGAGCTTTCGACTTCATTGGCTCCATTTTAATAGCTACATGTTCATTGTTGTAGAGGTTCTTTCCTGAAAATATTATTAAAAGAAACATTCATTTTGTTTATGAATAGTATTATTATGGACAATATTGAGTAACAGTACATAAGTTATTGTTCCATTGTTGTACTATAAAGATTCTCATCATCCATAAGTTTCTGTGTTAGCCTATCATAGTTAATATAGTCATAAAATATACAAGGTAAACATTTAGAAGTTTGCAACGATGTATGAAAACAAATGCTCATACACAAATTAAAGGAAATGCTTTCTCATTTTAAAACATAGAAGGGGTCAAATATGGTTCATTGGTTGCATTCAGTTATGAGAAAAATGAAATAATAAATTTGGATTAATAGAATTAGGATCGTATAGATCCTTATGCAGCAATCTTTTGTATATTTTCAGGAGTAAAAATTGAGTGAGTGTGATTCTAATGAGCCTTAATACATTATTCTGACAAATTACAATAATGGAAAATTAAATATAACAAAGTCTAGCAAAAAAAAATTGAACAAAAAAACTAAACTCCTTCCAATTATTTGCCAAAATTGACAAAATCTTTTATAATTAATACATATAAACTGTGTGTACATTTCATAACAAAAAAAAGTCTGTTTTAATTATTTCGATAAATTGTTTAAACTAATTTTAATAATGGGGCGGTAATAACGTCAGTTTCAAATCAGCTCTACATAATAATATATTTATTACATTTCAAAGACATTTACGCCTTTATTAAATTTATAGAGATTCTTTTCCCCTTTCCCAGCAAATTTATCAAATGTTATATCAGAAACGTCTTCTTAGCTCAACTTTAAAAGCCAGTCCTTTATTATCACAGAATTTTAAAAATATGACTGCCTTCATCGCCTTCATTATTATTTTATGGCATATGTATACTACGTATCATCACTAAATAACACCACTTCAATCCATAATAGTGCATCGTGGGTAGATTGCAACACACATATTTTTTAAAATATCATACTACTTTTTTCTGAAATTTAAAATTTGTCATAAGTCATTAACATGTAATTGCATAAATATTCTTCTTAGCGATCGATGGTGAATTTGACATTGCTAGCTATCTCTTTCATTTGCATAGCTTTACAAAAGAAGGTTATAAAAAATAGAAGGATATAAGATAAAATTCAATTTCAAAATCAATTTAATTTTAAGGTGAAGGTTGTTTACAACTGTTAAACAAATATTATTACCATTTGAAAATCTTTAACAGCCATAATTCGCGTAAGTATCTACGTTTATAAAAAAAATGTTGTCATTGATTTTTAAAACAAACTTATCTGAATAACTATTAATTCAATATTGTTTCATTTACCATTTAGATCAGAGGTTCCCAAACTTTTTTTTCTCGTAGATCACTTTCAAAATTTCACTGGTTTTGGTGGACCCCCTGATATTTCTACCATATTCCCAAACCCAAACTTTTTTTCACGCCAACGTAGACCCCCGTCGAGTCCCCTGTGGATCCCGTCCACCTGGACCACTTTGGGAATCACTGATTTAGATAAATTATTATTTGCTTCTTCGTAACATATTATCAGTCCAATTTAATTATGATTTCAAAATAAATCGGCATGGTTTATTTCTTATTTAATATGGTAACATTCTCAAATGTCTTTTCAAATATTAAAATTAAAAATGACTTTACTTTCCTTTGCATGGAGAATTGTCATGTAATTCTTGTGTTAGCTTTTTACAGACTAACTTGCTTTTGGATCTCGATTTCTACAATTTCTGTTCCGAACGCTTTAGATGCTGTTTTCAGATGTGAGCTCACTGTACTTAACTGTGTTGTTTTCGGATCTGAAACCGCTGTACTTGTCTTATTAAAAAAAAGGACTTGTTTTTCTAACCCAATCAACTGACACGTTCAAACGGGAAATGCTTCTGTGTATTAGTTGTGGCTTGAATGTTTTTCGAACGAGACACTCGATAGAAACTGAGGATGTTCAAAATGTAATATGACAGCAAAATACTCTCATAGACGTGAGAAACAACTGTCAAGAGTTAATTATATTATAATACATACCCCGGTGTGCATTACCAAGGCAAGTAACATATAACATATGGCACTATTTAAAAAGGGTGCTAATTTACACATAATTATGATTTGAAACAAAATTTTAGACTTTAATTATTTTATAAACTATGCGACTGATTTAAAAAAGTAACATTTTGTCAGATTACACATGATTAATTACACAAGTGGTTGAAGTGGCACTATTAAGTGATGATATATACTGTATATTTCTGGAAAAAGTTTTTCACAACTTGTTATTCATTCCTCATCTCTCGCTTTTTTGTAATCTCGATTCTGGATTAATATTTTAGAAATTTTTGAATTAAGAAAGTTGAAACTTCTTTCATTTCCTAGCATTTAACAAAAATTTCAGACACTTTTCGGATTTTTCCTTTGACCATATTAATAATAAATAGTATATATTTAAATAAAAGAATGTACTAATCATTTTAAATTTCCAGTAGTTATAAGAGTGAGAACCAAACAGACAGGTTTAAATTCAATGAAAACAACAAATCAAAACATGCGAAAGTTTCATTTTGTAGTAATATGTGGGACATTTCACGTGAAGAGGACATCGAAAAAGTACCAGATTCTGAAAATAATTGCTATACTAATTAGTTGTACTTCTATAAGACCTGATTGTAAATTTTTTTATGTGAGGCCTAGTCAGATTATGGGGTTCTAAAAAACTTATGAATTTTAAGCAAGGACTTTTTGGTAGTTGTTAGTCGAATTAATCAAATATTTTTTATAAATAGTGTTTTGTATGTAATGTTTGCTGTTCTTTTTAATTATTGAATCAAATTCAAAATTTGAATTTTTTTTCCTGTAGAAAACTGGAAGTAAATATTTTAAATCAGATTTTAAATAACTTCAACAATTTTTTTTAATCGTTTACACTTCAAAATATAGCTTATAGTATATAGATAATACATCTTAAGTTTCAAAATGTGATCTGCATTTATTTATGAGATAGATAATTTAAAGTACAAAGATAATTTAAAGTACCAAGCTACGTACTAAGCATTCGGTCGGATCGTCCGTTTAACACGATAACTGAATAAAAATGCTATGATATTAACACTAAACTATTTAGACATAACATTACTGTAATAATTATTTATAATTACAATTTTCAAATAATGAAATAAAATTTTAAATATAAACAAATTGAAGAAGGAAGAAGTTCTGTACATAATACTCTTAATAATAACTAAATGAGACTAGCAGTTTGTTGTTGTTGTGTTGGTCCCATAGTGACTTGACTTTTATTTTTGTTGTTGTTGTGTTGGTCGCATAGTGACTTGACTCCATTAAATTATTATAAATCCTTACGGTGATGGACAATTTAATCCTTTTCATTTCAGGAGGAGACAAAAAATAAAAGGAAGATTTTATCTGAAAAGTGGGGAGTTTTGTCTAGCGATTACCTGTGTTCAACCTGTCAGAAACAACTTTTGTGCAGTCTCAGAACAGCCAAACATAGAGTCAAACATCTAGTGAATCTTTGTAAAACACGCCAGATAAACCATTTATTCCCGAAGGGGATAAGAACAAAAATAATTCCACACAAACTCAGATCAAGAAATTTTAGAGCAGTTAAAGGAGAATTTCAAGGATCCTGCCACGTCTACTTTTATAAAAACTATGATACTTACCATTGCACCTAAGTCCTGGAGTGACAACAGATTTGCAGAAGAATTTGCATTCTTCTGCAGAACATTCAAACGGCAAGTTAAAAAAAGAACATTCAAACGGCAAGTGAAAAAAGCAAAGCAACTCGTAAATAAATTTGGCATCTTATCATCACCCAATTCTCATTGTGGCCATAAACTACCAGCCGAAACAGAAAATTAGGTGAGAAAATTTTATTCCAGAGAAGATATTGGTCGTGTAATGCTGGGTAAGAAAGATTTTGTATCGGTAAAATTAGGTAATGAAAAAAGAACTCGCATACAAAAATGACTTTTATTGTGCAATATTGACGAACTCTATCAGAAATATGAAAATCAATATCCTAATGTTATTAAAGGTAAAGTAGATTTAACAAAGTTTTTTACCCTAAGGTCTGAGCTCACTAGTGGCTCTGGCACCGCCGTGTGGTTTGTGTTTGTACTTACCGGCAGAATGTTAAGCTAATGTCGAATGGAGGAGTCGTTGCCTCTATTACTGCTGGAACCGGCATGCATCTTTCGTCTTATAAGGAGTACCTGAGAATGATGATGTGTCCAAATCCAATACCAATTTGCCATTTTGTGACTGAAAAATCATCTCCTAATGAAAGAAGTTGCACTTCTTGTCCTGGTTTAGACGCAATTCATGAACATTTTAAAATAATATTTGGTAATAATTCAATGACAAGTACTGATAATTATAACTATAGCATGCCTAAATAGTTTGTAGCCTTTTTATTCAGTTACCATGTTAAACAGACATTCCAAGCAAATGCCTAGTTTTGAGCTCGGTGTGACACCTTTGTATTTTAAATTATCTATATCCTAAATGAATGCAGATCCCATTTTTAAACTTAACAAGTATTATCTAAATATCATAAGCTATATTTTGAGGTATAAATAAGTTAAAAAAACTGGTCATAGTTATTTCAAATCTGAATTAAAAAGTTTATTTCCGGTTTTCTACACGAAAAAAAATTCAAATTTTGAATTTGATTCCATAATTGAAAAGAGCAGCCAATTTTACATACAAAACGAATTAAATTTTACATAGAAATAAAATTTTATTAATTCACGGTAACACATGACAGCTTCTAAAAAATTAATCCTTGCTTAAAATTCTATCCATTTTTTAGAACCCCATAATCTGACAACTAGGTCTCGCATTAAAAAAATATTATGTATTTACAATCAGAACTAATAGAAGTACAGTTAATCAGAATATGAATGAATTTCAGAATCTGTTGTTTTTTCATTGTCCGCTTCACGTGAAATACCTCATGTATGCTGTGCACTAAATGCTATAAGCGTTTGTTAATTTGGTAATTTTCTAACAATTCGTCTGCTAGTCTGGCATTATCAAAATTTTTTATTTTTTTCTTCTAATGTTTCAGTTTTTTTTACATTTTTCACCTCCCTCTCAGTTTCGGCCCTTTTCAATATGAACAGTCCACATTTCGCACTGCATGAATAGATTTTTTATTCGCAGCATACAGAACACTGTCGTAAACTTGACTCTACATTATAGGAGACCATTAAGAAAGATTATCAATAATTTATTTATAAAAATCCTCTCAGAAAATGAATAGTCAAGTCACAATACCATAACAATCATCACAAAAGATTGCAGGTGATGTGACCGAATATCTATGGAACTATATCTAGCCACAAGCCATCGAAGCAATGATTCTCAGCCAAGGAAATTTTTTCCATTTACCGTTTAAATAGTTTACAAAAATGAGTCTCAGAATACATTTACTTTATCTACTTGAGGAATGGTAAGCCACGATTTATTTTGTATGAAAGTATCTAAAACTTTATTAACTATAGTATTCAGACATAGTTTGGAATTAATTTCGAGTAAAGGATTGATTGTGAGCAATCCCTTTTATCAAAGAGTATGACAGTGGAGATGATCAACAGAACACCAAATTCTCAAGACATTTGGGATAATCTTGATGGAAGTGCTAAACGTTAACATCTTTGATTTTGTCACAATTATTGTGTAGTACACACTTTTCAAATCTGAAATCTCTGAAATTGTTAGTTTTCATTCTTAATTTTTGCTTTTACATCTCGTAGAAATTTCTTAATAGACTTGGATTCATGTATCTGTATGTATATAGTTTCACAATACAAAGTCCTTTAAATGCTTTCAGAAAAGCCATTAAATAGCAACGGTAGCAAGACTGCCCAAGAATGACAAGTTGTACTCGGGGCAGACTTGATTGTTTTCATTATTCCAGAGAACAATTACATCTACCTGCCCTTCTCGTGCTATTTTATTAAGGGACTCTTCAAACTTAATCAAAATGTGATCACACACCTAAAACATTTTCCATACAATGTCTGAATTCTCTAGATTCAGGAAAAAATTCCACTTCTTTTCCTTCACTTCGCTGTGAACCATGACTCAACATATGCCAACATTATAATATTTCAACCTTAGTGAAGTTGTCTTTGATAAGCATTGAAACTAAGCAGAATGGTTAATTTGTCAAATTAAATAACCTGCTTAGCTTGTTATGGACAAGTGCATCCATCACTGGCATCATAAGTAGCTGGGTTGTCTTTAGTACTATCTTTTGCTGAGCAAAATATTGGCCGTTTCAAACTGTTTCGTAACTTGATATTGTGAGTTTATATTTCTTTCCATTATTATAGCTTCCTCTTGAAATGTATCTTTTAATTAAATGAGTATTGAAATTAATATAAATAAATATTTGACTAAAATCCTCAAAAAAAAAATCTCAAACATCTATTTAAATGCAACTCACATTTATTACTGCAATAGCAGAACTAAAATAAAAATAATGATCGTACGAAGTATTTGAATGAAAACCGCTTTATTCCCTTTAAAATATTCACTACGTCCATTTTTATGACAGAACACACTTTCACTGGAGCGCATCTGAATACGTGTAATGATTAGAAATTTAAAAAAATATTTGACTTTATTTAATAGATGCATTCTTTATATTATCTTTGGTAGTTTTTTAATAACAAGATAGGAACATATCTTGTTGAGAAAAAAAAAACATATAATAGACAAGTGTCAGTTAATAGACAAATGAACATATTTTGACGAGAAAAAAAGAGGTAACAAACATTTATTGTTTTCAGAGTAATTACAGTAAACACAAAAATGTCACCATGCCAAATAAACAACATGGATTAATATTATATAGTAATATGCAAATGTACTTGTCCAAATATTTAAATTTATATTTCTACTTAGATTTTTATGAATCGCTTTGTGATTTGCAACAATTAGAAATGCTTAATAAATTTATTTCAAAATGAAGGTTAAAACAATTTAAGGTTTTAACTCACTCTGATATATACATTGTCGTATGATCACATAGGAAGTCATTGTAATCATAATTACGAAAGCGCACTTTTCATTTAATTTTTAATTTACACGGCATAGTTTGAACATAATGGTCGTAATAGTTTTGAACACATTTTTGATCATAATTCATAAACTATTGAAAAATAATCACAATATTTCTATTTTTATTTATTTATGTTACATAAAATGTACACCAGCAATTTGACCTGGTGTCTTTCACAGTGCAATAATCGAAACACAATTTTTTAAAAACATTTAATTATACGCTAAATTTGATAGTCAGACAAATTGTATTGAATGAAAATAAAATTACACAACTTTTCAGCAACTTTTCAACATAATAGTGCAAATTAAAGATTTTTAGCAGAATTTTACTTGTGCCTCAAATCACTGGCATGATACTGTGCCATACTAGCACTGTATAACATCTAGTTCACCAAACTACCATATCACTCTGGAGATGATTAGACAGAACATTCCCAAGATATCTATATCCAGTATATTAGTAGGGACCATGTGCTGGTAAAATTGAAGGTTAAAAATACTGAATATTGTTATATTACTATCATAATTAAAATTGATGAAGAAAATTAACTGTCACATTTTTAAAACTTGAATTAAAAGATTGACTTAACTTGACCAAGAAGATATTTCTAATATAACTTTTGATCAAATTGTTGATAAATGATTGTGGGCCCTGACCTTTTCAAGAAATCGCCTCCAAGCTGTGCCATCCTTAACGGTTACCTTCACTTTTTGACCTTCAATACTTCCAAGATTTCTCTAGCTATCAAGAAGATTTCTAAACAATCCCTGAATCACAGTTAGAGTTTTCATCTTGCTCTAACATTCATGGATTC
Organism: Druceiella hillmani; assembly: GCA_039881145.1. Lineage (NCBI taxonomy): Eukaryota > Metazoa > Arthropoda > Insecta > Lepidoptera > Hepialidae > Druceiella > Druceiella hillmani. The sequence continues at coordinate 3,044,496 of JAYKKI010000091.1, forward strand.
TGTCAAAAAAGCTTTTACATTTCTCTTTCTTTTGCTCTATTCTATTTATGTTGTGCACAGTATATTTCATTCTTTGTATTTTCATAAAATTTATAACCTAAGATTCTCTATAAGCCTCATAGAGCTTGAACTTCTTCCACCTCCGAGTGTTATTCTCAAGAATTCCTCGCAATATGCCGCTTAGAATTTTCCTTTCAAATATAGCTATAAAGTCTTCCTCTGATCAGTGAGAAAAGTGAGTAAAGCGTTGTTTGAATCAAGACATAATCTCAAGTAAATACATCTAGATATCTAGAATGTACTGTACTGTTGATCCTTTACACCTTTTTCTAAGGAAATGTTGAAAAGCAAGCATCAGAGAAAAGTAAAACATTGTTTGAATCAAGGTCTAATCCCAAGGAAGTAAATCTAGATATCCAGAATTTACATACTTATGCCTCCATAATTTAAATAATATAGAATGTCACATACTAAGCTTCCATTCTACAGGGATTTCATCTTTATTCCATTTTGCCAGTATTATGTCATGCCGAACCAGCAGTCACTGCTAGATCAGCTGGTATGAAACTCGGGTACTTCATAGCTAACTTATCCCTTTCTGGATCTTGGAAGCCAATATCATTTATTCAGTAAGTCTTAAAAGTGCTTATTCCATCTTTCCTCGAATCTTAGCTTGTTACTCAAAATGATACGACTTTTAGCTTTGCAAGGTGATATTGAATTACCCGAGTTTATATGGGTGAAAAGTACATGTAAGAAAAAATAAAGCAACTGACCTAGTCTTAACTCGCCAAAATTGCCGCATCCGATTTTCTTGCCGACACGAAAGTTGGGCCCAACCATAAGCACGCCCGACGAGGAGCTGACGGAGTGGCGCGAGGTGTGCATTGTGCCGCCCGCGTTGCCACGCCCGCCCGCACCCGTGCTGCAATACATACCATCATAACATTCACTCCACTCAAATGGTTTTTTTATACACAACAAAATTATAATTTTCTCAGCATTATACAAAATGAGTATGTTTACACAAATACTTAAATAAGCTACAAATAATATTTCATTACAGATAACATTTTTTATGTAAAGCTTAATTGGTACTGGTACTACAGTTAATTTTTATACAGTAAATCTTATGTGAACATCATTGCTGAATACTCAATATGCATTAAAAGTTATTCTAAATTAAATAATTTCCTCTATTTATTTTAATAAACAGTTCTTTACATTAAATTGTTACGAAACTTCAGTTTTCAGAACATTATTTTCTATTATAAAACATCCAATATTTTTTCTCACAAATTATCAAAATAGTTTAAAACTCGTAAAAAATTGTAATAAGCAACAAACAATTCTAACTTTCTTTTAAAGAATAATTACTATGAAAAATGATAATCATGCATTGGAAAATGTTTATTGTTCTGGAAACCATGTCTATTTATGTAAATGTGGCTTAGTTTTACAAAATATATTAATAAAGAAATGATCGCTGTATTTATTTTACTATTTATTTAAAATGTTTATAATTTTTTGGGTTAGTATGTTTTATCAATTAAGTTTCATGATAACCGATCAGATATCTGATTTTATTTGTTTTATTTTTCATCTTAATGTATAAAAGACTTTTAATGACATTTGATAAAAAATATATTAATATTTTCATTACAATGTTACATAGCAAAATGGATGGCATTTAAGTCTGTGACAATCTCCATTCACTTTATAAAATTCATGTAGACCCAAATTTAAAAAAAAAATCTAGTCTAACTAAAGTTCTTAAAGGGAAATGATTCCTTGTATTATGCCGAATGCAAAATTCAAAATTGTAATATTTTACGCATAATATCACCACTATCAGATATGTACATAATTAAGATTGCCTTTTTGTATTCACAATATATAATAAGTGATAAAGGAGGTGTCTATAATTCGATATGACTGATATCATTAATCTTTTAAAGATAACACATTTTCTGTTGGCAAATAACACAATATCACATTGAGAATGGTAAAAGTGGAAGACTGTGATTGATGTTGGCACATATAAAGTACGTGAAAAGAAAGCACAAACAGACATACAAATATTTAATTGGTTTCATTTCCACAGCACAATTTAAAACAACATATAAGAACTTTTCTTTGAATTAAAATTAGTCCATTTTGTGAATTTCAAAATCAGTGGCTTTAGAAAAGCCTCTTTCATTTAAATCTAGTAGGCTCCTATAATCTAACATTTTCCCTATATCCTTTCATGCTAGATCTTAAAGCTGTCAATGTTATCAACAGCAATGATTGATTTCATCTTGAACTATCTAATTTATTATAGAAGCATCAATATATCAAGAAGATTGAATGACTCATCTTTAGCAAATTTTGAAATTTTCTTATTTGCTTTCTCTAGGCCAATGAACTAATCTGCCAGTTCCATAAAGTAAACTGTTCTACAATTTAACACCACTAATATACTAAAATGTCTACGAAGACAAACACAAGAGCACTATATCATAATTTCACATACATTTTAAGTATTGTAATGACTGAGTAATACCGAATTTTTAATTTATTTCATGCCGTAGCGTCACTGGTATAACTAAAACCTTTCGTCAATATTTTCTTTGTATAACACAATCACTTTTAGTTCTTACAAGTTTCTCTAATAATAATAAATGAAGCCATAACAACTTATTTTAGTTTCTGGATTTAGTTTGAATGTCACAAGTACTATCTAGAGTAAGAGATGTATTATTGATGTATGCCTTACTGCGACTGGCTGTTTTTGTATTACTATTTTGTAGTAACATTTTTTATTTAGTGGCCTTCTATACTTAGGTTTAGAAAAATTGTTTGAATTTTTAAATTCCATGCAATCATGCATTAAATGGTTGAAGTCTGGTCTACTATGTTAAAGGCTATAAAGAGACAAGTGGAATTTAGTTCTGTTCAATGTAGATTATTAACTTATCGCTGCACAAGGATATTCTTTCTTCACTGTTGTTTTCTACACTTATTGACCCGGTGATGAAACAACTCGCTTCAAATTATCTTCCATATGTTGATATCTTTCAAAATTTACTAACCCTGCAATCTTTTCCGGTATTGACACTTTGAACATAAATACAAATAACATCAACCAATGGAGCAGGCAATTAATTAGTTTTAAACTTCTTTTAAAAATTCAAAAGTATTCCCTTATGTTTACATTTCTGAGTCTTCTTTATTTATGTTTCATCAATTCTATCTAGATTCTTACACCTGTCAGCACCTGGTCTGACCTAATGTTATAAAGACAGTAACATTCCTTAGACACAGTAGCATAGGGCTGCTATCATAGCACGCTACTATAGGTAAAACGAAGCACAACTTTATTGCAAGAGTGATCAAGTAACCATAGGGTAAATCCAATTCAAAACACCCAATTTTAAATAGAATAGTTTCTTTTTTATTTTTTGACCACATCTTCCTCACATCTTAACAAGTAACAATAAATAGTTGACCATTTTTTATGATTTCACTACTGGTGGCCATTTTTAAACCTGGCGAATTTTTGGTGAAAAATTGTAGATATGGAAAATATTACAACTTCTTTCTTTTTATAGATATCAATTTCAAACAGAAATCAAAATGTTCACCTTTGAACATTCTATAATAGTAGTCCTCGTTACATTTTTGTTGTCTTGTTGTGGGCTTTGTCAAAAAAGTTATAAAAATAATAAACACGAAAGAGAAAAATACAACGTTTTGTGAAGATAAATTTTCTACCTTCTATAAATATCTTTATATATACTTCCCTATTTTGGCTACAATATCTTCAATTTTTAAGCACAAGAACACTCCCATTTTTTTAAATAACCTCAAAAATAGCTTGAGACCTATTTTTAACATTTTTAATATTAAATATTTTAAAACGGACTGAATTTCAAATCATGAAAGTTTTACAAAATATATTCTTTTTAATGAGAATAATTTTTCACATCATTTTTGATCCAGTTCTTGAGGGCTATAAAAAGATAGTATTATCAGGTTTAAAGATATAAAGCAATTTAGTCAAACCAGGAGACTATTACACAGAGATGAGAAACTTTGCAAAAAGTGGCATTATTATTTTACCAACAACTTCAAGTACTAATTTTACAGAATATTTTAATTTAAGTAATTGTTTTAGTTTATGTTTAAAATTGGTGACGTAAAAAATAAAAAAATTATGGTATTTTGCATAAACAATGTTTTTATCCTATAATGCAGCGCTAGGGTTGGTATAGATAGCAGCCACTAGTGTACCTAAAGTTTAAAAAAATTGAACTCACTAAAGGGTGGAAACTATTTGGCACAAAGATTTAAAAAATTAAAAACGTTGAAATACCACCTAGGTGACTTGAAATGGAATAAACCATAAGGATGTATATATAATGAATAGTTGTCAGTGAAAGAAAAGAATACAACGATTGGACAATAGATGAGTTGAAGAAAGTTTTGTGAAACAATAAACCTTAATTGGAATGGTTTGCTTCCAAACAAAGAATCTTGTGAGATGAATTGGAGAATGCATTTTTATTTTGGATAATTTAATAGCTTTTAATTTGTAGGGGCTAAGTGATAGTTTAGGGTTACTTTGGCAGTAGCAAGATTAAGAAAATTAGTTAAACGATAAAAAAAGAATAAAAAGGCCTGGAAGAAAATCTAGGAAAGACATATTATGAACTCAGTAATAAAACCATTTCCATTCTATTTCGTAGCATCAGAAGAGTTAAATAGTAAAACTTGTACACACTGAGTATATATATTCCGTACAAACATAAAAAGTTTAAACATTTATGGGTATCATAATATATATTTCTGTAAAACTATTTATAACATTAACATTATTCGCAAATTCTCAAAAACAATATGACTTAAGATGATTGGTATAATTATCATATAAACTAAGTAATCTTCTAGCATTGTGTCATTTTCATAATTAAGTTTAGGAAATAGCTGGTTTTGGTATTTTTGAGAGCTTTTTTTATGTTTTTTGTAGTATTGCTCTAGAAAAATGCTACTTAACATTATAAAAAATATAAAATGAAATTTTTATAACTAGGCTTTTAAAACGATACCCCCTCACAATGTTTGAAGTTTAAAAATTTGACTACTTAATTTATCTCATGTAAAATATCTATATATTGCCGAGTGTGAACTATTGAGATAAATATGAGTTAATATGTCTTATCCCTTAATTTCAAGTTTCTACATCCGATGGTTTCTAAGAAAAACAGCTAACAGACAAAAAGAGGAAGGACACATGATTGAGCTCATAAGGGTCTTTTTTCTTTCGTACAGAACTCTAAAAACTGAAAACAATTAAAACGGTTGCACATAAATTTTAAATAGACTTATTATGGAATACACAAGAATGACAAATATGGTAGCTTGTCTCTTATTGATTTTGTTGACAATATTTAAGAGTTGAAGAAAATAATGGAAAATTGTTCAGAAAAATAATCAAAGGCAACTGAATACGAGTTCGTAATAATGAGAATAAATTTAATTCTAGTCAGTTTTATTTCAATTTTGCTTTACCATTAATTACATAATGTCATAGATACTCCACTAAAGAACATTAGGTTACATATTCTTATATTTTAGATGAAAAGTATATACTTTTTCTTATTAGTTAGTAGTACCTAAAATTCCTTGGACAGTAGACAAGTTGTGTTAAAAACAATGTAAGAATATGCACAAGTAAGTTTCCTCCTCGATGTTGTTATTATGGCAAGACATAATTTACTATTGCAACGGAATACTCATTCTTATGTTCATTTGCAATGATATATATAACTTTGTATTACATAATATTAACCAATCAAAAGCTGAAGCCTACAGAATAAATTGGTAAAAACAAAGTCAAACAAATTAATTTGTTTAATATAATTTTAAACTATGAACACTATGCTTTTGATTTTACACAAAAACAAACAGGGAACTAATTGAAAAATATTGGATGTAAACATTATTACTACAATTTGAATTTAAATTTGGCCATATATCTAATGGAGCTCCATGCCAAAGTATTGTACCACGTATTTTGTCTACCTATTTTCACACAACTTTCATGAAACTACTGCTTCCCCTCGGGAGCTGGAATAACAGCATTATACAAGTCACATTTCATTGTAACTAGTTGAATACTGCCAGACCAATTTCGAAGCGGATAGAAAACACTTGTGTTAAATGTATGTTCAGCTCAAATGTTGAAGCTACAATTTGGGAAATTTATATATTCATTTAAGTAACTAATTTTATGGCCTAAATGAAACTATTAATAAAAAATTATATGAAGTTATGTATTTCTAATTTTGTAGATATACCTTAATCGATAACAACAAAAAAAATCCTAATTTATTACGTAACCATAATCATTTACAAATTCGGATCAACAGCTATTTAAATAATCATTGGCTGCCAGTAGCGTGCAGTGCCTTATAAGCAATTACACGTAGCTTGCCCTTAACATTTAGCAATATATACATATTACGCATATATACATATTTACATATTACACATATTTACAAAAATTTAATCATATTTAATTTGTAGTTCAACCGAAATTCACACTTCAATATATGATTTGTAGAACAAAGCGAATGTTACGTGCAATTTTAGAGAAAATGTACAAACTTTTGTACCTATAAAATTACAAAAACTCCTCGATTGGGAATTGGTCCATAAAAAAATTGGTCACCTTACTTCAGGTTGTCAGTTCATAGTCCTAAGTAAGCTGGAATTAACAAGCTATGTTCGGACAGACACAATAGTGGCTATATTCGGACAGAAACAATACTGTGTTTATTATGCAAACAAATAAAGAATCATTGTGTTAGTATAATGCTGTCAGTCAGTGTTTGCTGTAATTCTCGTAATTATATCCTTCGTAAGATAATTTTATAAATAATTTTAACCAGCTTTTTGATTTTTAAGTAACATTATTATATTTTGTCAGTGAAATACTTATTGTTTTCTTTGTGCATTCAAATTAATATTTTATTAGCATATTTTTCAACATGGATTTTCATCATGAAAGTAAACAATGGCGACTATAGAATGTTGCTCTGTTTATTATATGATTAAGGTAGCATTTTTCAAATATCTTTTAGTGAAAAAGACAGTATATTTGAGAATGGTAGACCAAAAGCCAATTCTGAAGCTAAATATACCTAATAAACCTAATATAGTATTAGGTTTTTTAGGCATTTTCACATAATTTTTACAATTAGTGTTGATGGCTAAATGAGAGTTGCATTTTAAATAAGATATTTTGCTGGCTTTGTTTATTATTCGGAACTGAATATAATAAATGGAATAAAGGTGTTTTTGATAATCTAGGTAACTAAATAAACAAATTATGGTAAAAAATATGGAACAAGTTTAATTTAGCGAAAATGTGAATTTCCTATTTTTTTGAAAAAAATGGTTTGAAAAAGTTCCCAAAGGTGCACATTGTCAAGGAAGTATTAGTTACAAGTTTTTCAATTTTATTGCCATTCTTAATAACACTAAACATAGAATTTGCAAATATAAAGAAGAATTGATTAAAAAAAAACAAACCCAAAAATGAAAATTTTAAAATGCGTAAAGTAGATTGCATAAAATGAGGTTATGAAATTTATGTTTAACAGCTAATTGCCAACCGTTTCTTCATAGAAGAACATTTTTGAAATCATTTTTTTATAATGAAATAATTGTTTCTGAGACCTAATTTTTTAAATACGTAGTTTTTTATGTATATTCTTTCATTTAAAACAAAAAACAATGGGAAATTTACATTTTCCCTTAACTTTCCCTTAACCAAAAATATGTTAATTCAGAAAAACATTTATCATGCACACCAAAACTACAAAATTTTGGCTCTTTGCACATAGAAATTTGTATCGAGGGGCAACTAGCTGTTGTAAATCGGAAACATAATGAAAGGGTAGATACAAAAGCCAATAATTTAAAATGGTTAATAGATATTATTGTTTTATTATGGTTAATAGATATTATTGTTTTATTATGGTTAATAGATATTATTGCTTTTCATGGCCACAATGAAAGCCGTAGCTCAAGAAGTTGGGATAATTAACTCGAGAGTTTATTGTTTTTATGTGCCTACGATTCATTTATTGAGACACATTTTCAATCTATTACATTTTCCATTGCCATTTTCAGGGTTATCAGGGGTGGTCACGGAGCAAATTCATCATATTGTCATCCCAACCAGTCTAAAGAAGTAAACAATATAAATTCATTTATAACACTTGTAAATGCATCAAAGGTAAATTTAAATAATTTTGGTAAAACTGATTAGATGGTTGTACAAATCATACTGTAAATGATGAGAAATTAGGAGATGGTAGAATATTAAAAGCCACTAAGGAATACTTCATTTGCATAATTTTACCATAAAAAGAATAAAAAAAACATTGTTTGAGATCAGGAACAACATAAAACCTCGCCTCGCTCGCCTCTAAAGTTTGTAAATTTTGTCATATTTACCTAAGTACATAGTTTAATGTTGAAGTTCTACATTTAATGGACTGTACTCCATGATTATGATCACATATGGTGTGGCGTGGTATCATATTCGGTTGTCGTATTGATGTATTTCGAATTCTACCTGTTGAAAATTTTGAATTGAAAATTTTCTTAACATATTTATCAAAAGGTATGTGTGTACACACGTACATAATTTCATTTTATTTTATGGTTATTGCAGAACAGGATGTCAACCGAAAAAAACGTAATGTGGACGCAGAATGTTGAATATTTTAAAAACAGTTGGACTGAAACCTGTTTTGTCACAGAACACAATGGAAACATACTATGCCTCATATGTCATGACAAAATATCAGTTTGCAAGGAGTATAATATTAAATGGCATTATTCTACAAAACATTCATCTAAATACGATGAGTACAAAGGTCAAATTTGAATAGATCGATAAATTCGTTGAAAAAAATATGGTCGGTCAACAGGCAATGTTTAAAATACCAAAAGAAAATTCCGAGATAGTTACAAAAATTAGCTTTATGGTAGCAGAAGCCATTGCCAAGCGAAACAAACCCCTATCCGATGGAGAATTTGTCAAGGAATGCTTGGAAATATTCACATTAATAGCGGGTACGGAGCCATAAAGCATTAGTTAAAAATACAAGCTTATCACATAAAACTATAGCAAGGAGAATTGATGATATGTCCCAAGATATTGAATCGTCTTTAAAAACACAATTAAAGAAATACGTTTTCTATACCCAACGAATATATTTTATATGTCTCGACGAAAATACTGATATGTCAGATACAGCGCAGTTAGCAGTTTTTGTAAGAGGAGTAACAGAAGACTATAGAGGAATTACTTGATTTGCGTTCAATGAAAGATACAACCATACGACAAAATATCTACGAAAAAATAAAGAGTCGCATGGAAAAATACGAGCTTCAAATTGAAAATCTTTGCGGCTTATCTACAGATGGTGCACCAGCAATGACAGGAAGAGCAAATGATTTTGTGGCATTAATGCGCAATAGCATCACACACACATAATTGAATTTCCAGCAAAAGTACTTGAGCTGAAACACGTGATGGATAAAGTATTGCAGACAGTTAATTTTATATGTGCAAGAGGACTGAAATCACAGACAGTTTCAGGCTTTTCTGTCTGATGTAAGTGCAGATCATGAAGACATTGCATAGTTTAGTCACATTCGCTGGCTTAGCACAGCAGCCACACTGAAGCGATTCTATTCTTTACTCGAAAAAAAAGATTTTTCTTGAAAACAAAGGATATTAGTTTCTAACTGATGAACAGTAGTTGGCTGATCTGTTTTCTAGTTGACATAACTAAGTATCTCTCTGATATTAACCTAAAACTGCAAGGAAAAGATCACTTTGCATGCAGTTATATGAACATGTTCAAGCTTTTATGAAAAAGCTCATATTATTGGAAAAACAACTGGAACAAAAGCAGTTGGGAGACCTTATCTTCAATAGATCAAGAGACAATGGACTTAGGCAAGTACGCGTCATTGTTACAAAGGTTGAAGAATGAGTTTGAGGAGAGACTCATAGACTTCGAATTACAACCTACAGTTGGAATTGATTGATATGCAAAGCATTTCTCTCCTAAAAGCTGCATATGATGGTTGCCTTCCGAACGGACTGATTGAATATTAAAAATCTATATTAACCGCATATCCAAACCAATTAGCTCTTCAACAAATTTCCTTTTTTGGTAGTACATACACTTGCGAACAGCTTTTTTTTCCACATGAAACATAACAAGTCAAAAACAAGATTATCTTTATCAGACATCCATCTTACAGGCATTCTGCGCATAGCCACTTCTAAAATATCAGCTGACTTTTTTAAACAAATTATTCATGTCGAAAAATTAAAATTACTGTTTTCTTTACATTTAAAGTTCACTAAGCTATTGGCCCACTACGGTTTCAAAAATAATAAACCTGGCCCTCCACACAATTATGTGGGACACCCCTGGTCTACAAGTTATAAAGTAACTTGTAGGTGGAACATTTATCCTGGTAAATACATATTTTTGAGTTTTCTTGTTACACTTTTATAAATTTGCAATAAAGTATAGTTATAGTGCACGGAGGTAATGAATTAAATTTAATTATTATAACAGTTACATATTTATTTTTATTTTTATACAATTTGTCACTTCCCTGGCGTCACACCTCTGTCAGTTTGATAGTCAGGGGAAATACATATTATCCGGGGGAATGACAAAAAAAAGTAATTTGCCGAAATTTGCTTTTTTAACGTATTATTTTATTTGTTTTAGACATAACCTGGTGTTGTGAATGTGAAAAAAGCAAACTTGGAAAGAGAGACTAGAAAAAGGGGCACGCCGAAAATTTATGCTACCAAAGAATAAAGAATAATCCAGTTAATGAGTGTCGAATTAAAAGAGAAAGAAAAACTGAAATATTATAAAGAGGAAAAGGACTGTCAGAAAGGTATGGAGAGACTTAAGCAACAGTAATCAGAAATTGTCCGGTAACATAGCCTTCATCTGAAAACCACCAGCACCTGTACATAATAATGTAGCTCTATCTACTCAGAAAACGTCTGAAAATTAACAACGAAACAACGTAATTTAATTATCAAAAAGCAAAATATTGAGGCTGAAACATTAAAACAAAGAGTGAAAAAGTATGAAAAAAAGCTAAAGCACATAGCAAAAGAAAAAATGACTCTGAACTCTAAAGTTGCCGAACTTATAAATGACAACAGTCAAGTGAAGGTACAAAAAAATGTTGTTTAGTGAAGTGATCCGAAGTCAAATCAAAGAAAATATGACACTTACAACAAATGATTCGAAAATATTTTAAAAAGTGTTAAGTGGAAAAATTGTAAAAAAGTACCAAGTCTTAGAAGAAATTGATATGAAAACAATAAAAAGATCACATACTTATCAAAAAAATTTACTGAATATGACACGGAAGTCAAGAAAAAATTAAATAAGTTTGTAATCTAGAAAGCAGTTTTCCATTTTTTTGGAGAAAATTGTATAAAAACAAGTATAAAAATGAGTATCGTTTGTGTCCAGGTAAAAACATTACAAGAAATAAAATTTAAAAAAAACAGAAAAGTTTCTTACTGGATTCCATGAAAAATCTACAATTGAATTAGTTATATGTTGTTTTGTCGCGTGAGGCCTTATTGGGTTGTGTCCTCAAGCATCCATCAAAGAGAAACGTGCTTACGTGTTACTCACGGTAGACTTGGCCTCGCTTTCTTTAAAACAAGCTCAAATGATAGATTTTGCGAACTACAAGGCAATGCTTTTCAATTTTCTCTGTTGCAAGTGATACAATGAAAAATGCCTATCATGAGAATGCACCAACTGTAGAACACCTCAATATATTATCATAAGTTCGACAATTCTATTTTGATCAAGTACTCTTCATGGCGATGTGTGGCTGAAAACATTGTATACATTAAAACCAAAAAAACCTGTAAAATCCAAAAACAAACACCAAGATGTGCTCTAAAAGACATTTTAGTGAAGCTTGAATATGAGAAAGATACTTTTCTAAGGCACTAGAAAAATATTGTACATCAATCAACCTATCATAATTTTGAAAGATAATTTAAATGATAAAAATGCTGTGATCCATATGGACTTCTCAGAAAATTATAACACGTAATATTCTGAAGAAGTCCAATCTTTCTATTTGAGTAGTTCGTGCACCCAAATAAGTTTGCACACTGTAATCATATATACAAAGGAGGGGACAAATAGTTTCACTACAGTTTCTGGAAACCTAAGCCATAATGTACTTGTCATCATGGCTCATCTAGAAGCTATAATGGAACTCCTACCACATTCAGTAAAAAACGTACATTTTCTAAGCAATGGTCCCGTGACACAATATCGGAATAAAGACTTGTTTTTCTACTTGGCATGTCACTTGACTGAAGCACACCCAGATTTGTGATTTCATCTGGAACTACAGTGAAGCTGACCATGGAAAAGGAGCTCCAGATGTTGTGGTAGGGAATTGCAAACGTATTGCCGATAAAATTGTTGCATCTAGAACTGACATCCCTACTATAGCCAATTTGCTAACGTAATAGAAGAACTGTGTCCTGGTATTAAGATATTTGTCATTTCTGTGAAGGAAATCCAATTACAAAAAATAACATTTGATGATAAACGATCCCACATCAAGCTTTATATTGGTACACTGAAGGTACACCAAGTACTAGGAAATGTCTTTATATGTCATAAGTTGCACATGAAGAGCCTTAGTTGCTTTTGTAGTAGCTTCTGTATTCACTTCAACTTAGGTGACATTATTTATCCCTAACAAAATACTGCTAAATTTAATGCTGCTGAAATATATAGACCACGATAATCCAACTCAGAAGACGATGTGCAAAAAAATATTTTAAAGAAAACACTGTCAATTTTGGATACCATTGAAGATAACAATTTCGATGCAAACAAGTCTTCCTCTTCAAAATCTACTTCTGATATGAATGATAGTTATAAGAACGGTGATTTTGTTCTTGTACAATATCAACACAAAGAAAAAGAATATAGATTCTTCATCTTCTTTATCAAAATCAGATAGGTGTGTGCTCATCTGATTTTGATAAAGAAGATGAAGAGATCCGTGTAACGTTTCTAAAGATCTGCAATAATAGTAAGCTCTACTTCTAACAGTACGTTCTACATATAGATAATGACAAGACGGCTCTACAAAATAGATAGTAGAGAATGACGGCTAAGATGTCAAAAAGGAACAAATTTTAAGAAAAATTACCAGTTCCAAATATAGTTAAGAAAGGTATTGTATAAATTCAAGATACTGTATAAATTCCAAAAACCACCTGAGGTATTTGAAATGTAAATAAGTATAATTTTTAGTTTGTTAAGAAATATGTTAATTTTGTTTCCATTTTTTTTAATATCTTAAATTTTCTCAAAAATCCAGATATTTTGTTATGGGAATTTAAATTTTAATTTTAAAGCAGAAAGTTTATTTTATTTTTATTGCGAACTTTTAGTTTAATTTTTTTATGAAGAGTAAAACTATTTTGGTTATGATATTGTGATGGTTCCAATTATAGGTATTTAGTTTATTTTGATATTGTTAAAGATAATAATAGTTTATCGGAATAAAAATAAATTATGCCTACTGTAATATTCCATTCCAAAGTTATGTATACATTTTTAAGCAAATTTTATATATTATATTTAAATTACATAATTAAATTTTGTTTTTAAGTGAAGATGTAAATTATAAACCTCAATAAAGATAAATTTCCTGTGATAAAAAAGTTAAACTATGTGTTTCATTATAGCTACTAATAATATAGAAGGATGTCACTTTCCTGTCTCAATTTGTCGCATAGTGTCACTATCCTGACTACAAGTTTTCCCTAGTACTTATAAAACCTAAAAAATAGCAATATCTTTTGGACGTCATAACACTATAACAAATAGAAAGTTGAGTTGTGATATTAATATTTAATTAAAATGATGATTTTTTATTAGGGGACATCGAAAACCTCTTCAACCATATAATTGTTTTATTGAATATGTAAATCAAGTAGAAAATTTAGTACATAAGAAAATTAAAGTATTAAGATGAGACAACAGTAAAGAATATTTAAAAACAAATATTTTTAGATTTTGTAGAGAGAAGGTTATATGTATTATAGTTTATCCACCTTATGTTCATGAGTTAAACGGTATACTAGAAAGATTTAATAGATTTGTTATGGATATGTCAAGATGTTTATTATTATCAGAATCAAAAGTAGATAAAATGTACTGGCCAAAAATAGTAAAAACAGCAATGCATTTAAAAAATATAGATCATTAACAAATACTACTGAAAAGAAAACTCACTTAGAGATATTTTTTAAAGAAAGGCAAATCTTAAATATTTAAAATTATGCAAGAGTATTTGTGAGAACTCCTCAACAATTGAGAAAAACAAAATGGGATAATAAAGCTAAAACGGGAATATTTTTAGGTTACTCAGATATTGGATATAGAATTTTGCCAGAAAATAAAATAATAAACTATAAACATGATTTTAATAATAAAAAAGTGTGTTAGATAAATCTAATGAAATGTGAACATATCATAGGTAGTCCTATGATATGTTCACATTTCATTAGATTTATCTAGAGTCAGAGTCAGATAATGAAAAAATGGAGAATGAACAGGGTAATTTAAGAGATATTCATGAGACTGAATTAAAATGTTCCTCTAGAGTTAAAATGCCAAATAGTTGTCAAATAATAGTCAATGATGATTTTGTTAATTATTATATTTATCTAAATTATTGCTTAACTACTAAAACACCGAACACATTTGACGAAGCAATAAACAGTAGTGAATCTAAAGAGTGGATAAAAGCTATTAAACAAAGAAATAGAAAATTTAAATAAAACTGATATTTGGAAATTAGTTGATAGGCCAGTAGATCAAAGAATTATTGATGTAAAGTGGTTATGTACGAATGCTTTAACAAATTTGTTGAAGAAATAAAATTTAAAAGAACTAATTATAATAATTGTCCATACATTAAGGAAATAGTGAATTTATTTACATATTGATATTTGTAGATGATATGTTAATATGCAGCAAAAATGAAAAGAATGTTGATAACGTAAAATTAAAGTTAGCGAAGCATTTTAGAATGAAAGATTTGAATAACGTAAAAACAAATGACACTGAGTCAAAATAATTAAGTATTTATAATGAATTGCTGGCAGAAAAATATAATTTCAAAAATAAAAAATAGTATAACACTGCAATGGAGATTACCTTGAAATTAGAACCAACTTAAATAGTAAATAGTAGAGTTTAATATAGGAATTTAATAGATGAACTTTTGTATATAAACTCAAGTACAAGGCCTGATATTTCGTTTAGGGTTAATTATTTAAATAGTTTTCAAAAGTATTATGATGATACTCATAACAGACATGCATTACAGGTATTAAAATATTTATATTTAACAAAGGATTTAAGTTTAGGTATAAAAATGATAATAATGTTATTTATTGGAGACAAAGTTCTGTTAGGGTTTTTAAAAGTTCTGGTAGAAATTTTTCCAAATTTTTTTAAATTGTAACCACTAACTTGTGGAATATCATATTAAAGCCCCATTCAAGAGTTATATAATGAGACTCTCAAGTCTGTATCCTTTCTGGTTGCCAACCTACAGGCAATTAAAAATACCAAAATGCGTCATTTTTTGATAAAAAATGCAATCTTTAAAAATTATTAACCTCAAAAATAATTGTGTTACGCAACTAAAATTTGGTATTTTTTGTAAGTCTGTGCTATGTTGCTGATTAACAAAAATAATGAAAATCTGAAATATCAAGTCTGAATATTTCCCAAAGTTGTGTTGATTTGACATGGAAGTATTGCAACAACAACATTAAAACAGCAATTTTACTAAAAGTTAAATATATTGAAGTACAATTTAATTAAAGTTCAATCTGAAGAAAATATTGCCAATATATTAACTAAATCTAAATTATTGATATCAAAAGTAAATTTAAAAAAATTGGAAAATTTAGAGAAATGCTAAAGCTAATAGAAGATTGTAATTATAATTAAAGAAATATAATTATAGAGAGAGGTGTTAAGTATTATACATTTATATTTCAATTATTTACTACTGCTGTATTTATTATCTAACATCTAACTGAACAAGTATGTTGTATGTGTGAGAGAAGGCCGATGAGAGAATTACAATAACTAACACAAAGAAAAATTAAAAATAAATAATGTAACTATAATCACCCTCATGTCAAATCTACATGGTTATGCATATAAAAGAGTCTGTGTGTAATAAACAATCTAAAAAGTTTATGGAAAGCATTAATAAGAACTCTAATTTTTTTCCAATAGAGCACAAGTCTTCACGTTAGTGAAAAATGGATGAAAGCGCACTGATGATTCAAAGTCAACAAGCTGTTCTCTATTTTCTAATTCCATTATTATTTTCCCTACACATCTCACTTTGCAGGCTTTCTTTTTATTAAATTTGTCAGGTAATCTTTTTCTTTTAAGGAATTAATAAATTAATACCTTAACATAGCATTAGATTTCCTAGTTTTGAAGTCAAAGAGTTGTTGTTTTATTAAGTGTTACTTACTTTATATCAGTCTCAAAATCGTGTAGAACTTGTGACATTCACAACTTCCATTATTGACTATTATATTTGCAAATCTTTCTGACAAAATGACTGGCCTCGCTTCCAATGTCGTGCCATCCATAGAAATTTGTGGCTATCTGCATTCCAAAGACGTGTCTCACAACATCGCTCTTTAACCTGATAACCTCTACTAATTTTTTATATTGAAAATCTTCTATGACAATGAAAACTGCACCAAAATCTATCTTTAGTATAAGTTAAGTTATAAGTGTACATATAGAGTAATGTTGCATTATATATATATATATATATATATATATATATATATATATATATATATATATATATATATGTATATGTGTATATATATGTATATGTGTATATATATATATATATATATATGTATATATATATATATATATATATATATATATATATATAGAGAATACTTCTCAAAAAAAGGGAGATTAAACTTTCTATTATACCCTGTTGTTGCCTTTCAATACCTAATTGGAACTATATAATTTTCCTGCAATATAGTTATATTTAGAGTTGTGATAACATCAATGTGATCAACTCTAAGACAGCAATATTTAATAGGCAAATTATCTTGTTTGAGGCGTACAGAGTTAGGTCCTGCTTCATTCTCACTTTCAGATTACGGGTAAATATAATAAATTGCAATTTTAGGTTTCGCCCTGTATTCTAAACCTTTATAAAAGTTCAGCATCGTAGCATCAGTATCGCAGAAACCGCTCAAATTTTGCATTATGACTGTTGACTGATCAGTCTAACAGGGCAAGCATTTAAGCCCAGTGAAAAACTAGAAAACTACAAAGTTCATCATACTTTTCGTGAATGTTTTGGGATTATTAACATTCAGTAGAGCACCTGTGAAGTTTGAACAAATTTTTTTAAAATATTATATATGTACCGACAATTTAAAAGCGGAAATGTAATAATATAGTTTTATTATAGTATTGAGTAGCTAGTGTATGACTTGAAAATTAAGCTGTTTAATGTAAAGCAATAAGTAATTGCGATGAAAAAAATAATGCCTGTAACAAACAATTAATCGAAACTTCTAAATAGGAAAAGTGTCAATTTTTTGTTCATTAAATTAAAAAGTTATTATGAATTTAGTTTCCGCACAAAAAAATGAGAAAATTATAATATGGCATATATAACTTAAAAGCAATATTTAATGAGATACTGAAAATATTTAATAAACTCTCAAATTAATGCTAATAATAATGGCCAGTGACGTCGTAAGTCAGTTGTGCTTGGTGTGGGATTTTTCGCACGAGTCGTAGTTCATCAGCTTTTAAGTCGTTACAAATTTGGATTTGTGACCACCATCTTAAAGCTGACAAATTAGAAATATTTTTGGACAGGATTTAGTTCAGTGTTTCATTCTATGTAAATTGTTTACTAAGTGTTTCGACCTTGCTCTCTGGTATTTTGGGTTTACTCTTTGTTTTTAGTCTTGTTTATTCTTACTAATTTTTTTTTTCTTTAAATCACCTTCATGTCTTCCTTTTTTACAATATTCTCTCTGTTTTTGGCAAGTTTTCTCTTTCCGTATAGTTTATTTATACAGTAGAATTTTGAGGAATTCCTCTTTCAGAACCTGGTATATTTTTTGTATGTGGTATTTAGCATAATACTCCTTCTATTTCTTTTCCATGGGACACGGTTGCTATGTCATTCTGCTTCTCTCTTTTTTTAAAGTTATCCCCCTAGTTAATTTATTTTTATTTTTATGTTGCATTTTGAAAAATCACTTAATAAACCTTGTCTTCTTGTATTGCCGAAAACTGTCATGAAAGGAGTTACAATAATTTAGATTATTTTAGATACTAATAAACTATTACTAATTTGTTTACAATGACTTTTCTCATTTATCAACCAAATGTAAAGTTTAACTCGAAAAACAAACCATCAATGTATTCACTAGAGAACTGTTGGTCACAATACATGTTTCAATCTAATACATTAAATTAGTATTAAAGAATAAAAAACAATGCATTCCCTATAATACAGTGTAAACTCTTTATAACAAAACTCAATGGACTGAGCATTTTTTATCGTTATAGAGAGTTATCGTTATTTGAAGTGAACAAAAAAAACAACCAGATTAACAATAATTTTTAATAAGTCTAAAATAAAATATGCTTATAAATTATTGTTTACACATATAGTCTGATAATTTTGTTTGACGTTTTTTGCTATGCCAGTACTTGTTTTGTATTATTTTATGTATTCTATTCATATCTAGATATGTGGTGGAATCGTCTTGATTAAACAACAACAATTTTTCTACCAACTTAGCGGCATCTAGGGCTTGTTGAATTGTTGGTGGTGATTCGGCTTCGTCCACTTGATCATCTTCTTCATCTTGATTATCGGGTGTTTCCTTACTTTTTGACACTAAATCGACAATTTGTTCATCTGTAAGTGTACCGGTTGTGGCTACATCCTGATCTATATTTTCGTACGATTGTAGATCTTCGTTAAAATTGTTTGGTATGTCGAACTGGCTTATCCATTCACTCAGTGGTAGATTGTCTTCACTATCAAATTGGTTCGTTTCTACTGTCTGGCTACTACATTATCCAGCATGTCGAAAAGAATGTTGGATAGTGGCTGCTGTTACCTCTTGCCAGGCTTTTGATAAGAAGTTCACTGCTTGTAGCATGTTGATCGAGACCTTGCCGTCAGTTTCCATCATATCCATCAACATTTTCCGTCTATAGTGACCCTTTAGGCTTTTAATTACACTCTGATCCATTGGTTGCAAAATACTGGTTGTATTAGCTAGGAAAAATGCTAACTCTATGTTTCGAAGATTAGATATGATTGGGTGAGCAGGACAATTGTCTACTAGAAGCAAGATTTTCCGTGATTTTAATTCAGCATCCCATTTTCTCACTTCCTCTTCAAAAAACTGCGATGTCATCCAAGCTGACTTGTTTGCTTTGTACGTAACTGGCAACTGTTTTATGTTCTTGAAACACCGAGGCTTTTTTGATTTGCCTATAACTAAGAGCTTTCTTTTTTCTGTGCCACTCATATTGGCAGCTACTAGAACAGTAATACGCTCTTTAGACAGTTTTCCTCCAACACATTTTTCCCCTTTGAATTTTAAAGTTTTGTCGGGAGTCAACTTGAAAAAAAGGCCAGTTTCATCTGCATTAAAAATGTCTTTTGGTGAGTACTCCTTCTTTAATTTCGGCCACACTGTACTAATCCAATTGTTAGTCACATTCATATCGATATCCCGCATCTCTCCGTTCATTTTACCGTACGTAATTTGGTGACCATGCTTAAATTTTCCGAGCCAACCTTCAGATGCTTTAAAGTCAATTATGCCAAGTTGGTCGGCAAACTTTTCAGGCTTGGCTTTTACAATTGGCCCCGAGATGGGTACATTATTCTGGCGCTGATTGTGAAACCACGACAACATTGCCTGACCTAATTCTTCGAATTTTGGCTTTCTTAATTTTTTAGAAGAGTTTCCTTCCAGCGCCGCCTGCAGAATTGTTTCTTTGTTTTTCCAAATGGTAGCAACAGTGGATTGGCTTAGTTCAAAACGTCTTCCAACGTCACTTTTCTTTTGTCCCTTTTCAGTCGCACGTATCACACAAACTTTTTCGTCAACACTAATCGCTTTTCTTTTACTGGCCATGTTAACAGTTTCAAAGTAGGTTTACGACTGATAATACGATAGGTACCCAGTATGCTTGGTTGAAGACCATCACTTCCGAGAAAATAAAGCGTCATGCTGCACGTGTTCAAGGCAATTAAGAATAACAAAAGGTAGACCGACCTCGGATGTTTCGGAGCTTCAAAGTCTTTTGTTACCTGATAACATAACATAAACAATACCGATAATAAATACTTACTGTCTAAAAATATGAACACAATTCTTCATAATAGAGAATGGCTGTATCGCTATAAAAAGTGTATCAATATGTGGGTTTTAACGCAAACCAACCAAGTTGTGCTCACTTCTACTTTATAGGGAGTTTATCGTTATAAAGGATAACGTTATAAAGAGTTTACACTGTATATGAATGAACAAAGTTTACAGTACTATGTTCCGTTGAAGGCAAAATCATAACTCTGCTTTAAAAATATTATATCTAGCACTATTTTAAATTAAGCAAGAGACAATTCAATTGATGCTTTATAATTATTAAAATGTCTACAAAATGAACAAATCAATATATTAATATGTGAACAGAACATTTTGTACCCCTTATTAAGCATATTGGGTACACAGAGTGTGAGATTTGGAATAGTTAAAGTTTATATGGAAAAAGAGTACAGAAAGCAAAAATTTATGTGTTACAAATTCATTGTTTACGTTCATACTGTCAATGTCAAACACAAAACAGTCTGTGGTCAAACAGTCGCACAGACTAGAGATAGTCACAAAAAATATTAAAATATCAGACTAACTGATTGAGTTTCGAGCTGTGAATTTTGTGTGATTTCATAATGCGCACATGGAGGAGTGTGAGATTTGGGATAGCTAAGTTTATATGGAGAAAGAGTGTAGAAAGTTAAAATTTACATATAATATGTTTTACAAATACATTAAATTATATATTATATATACATTAAATGATTCATTATTTATGTTCATCATTCAAAAATTTATACATACTGTCAATGTTAAACACATAACATCTAGGGTCAAACAGTCGCACAGAGCAAAGATAGTCTTCAATAATTTTAAAATGTCAGATTGACTGAATAAGTTTTGAACTGTGATTCTTGTGTGATTTCAAATAGATATTCCTTTTTCAATAGTCTGTGAAGTGTATATCAAGGCAAAAAAGGGTTTATTTTATATTTTGTGCAATAGATATCTGTATTTTATATATATTAGTGAAATACATGATGCTAAATAATAATTAATACACATCTGTTGCAAAAGGCCAATTTTAGCAGCAATCTGAATTGACTTACTCTCGCCTGCCTATTAGGGTTTTCAACAAAATTAATAGGTACATTTTATTATTTACATTAAATCTTGTTTCGTAATTTCAGTTCGGAGGTTCAGTAATTTCATTACTTAGATGTTTTTTATATGCCTTCTTTGACAAAAGAACTTTAATAACATTTACACTTAACATTTTATGAATTAAGGTCGAATTTCGACTACTATGCGACCACTAGTTTTAATTATTATTTTTTAATTAGTTAAATGTTAATTCATTCGTCGTTTCTTTGTAAAAATATGAATTAAAACTTCTATACAGCTGTAATTCTAGACTTTAGATTGTTTAGGAGGGTAGTACAATAGCTCTTATTAATTTTAACTACATACACAATGAATTAAGTAGTTACAACCATTAATAAAGTAAACATTTGTTAGTTATGGAGAATTAGTCAACAAAATGTTTTTTACATCAAATGTGCACAGTTATTCAAATTATGCTGCTGCAAAGAGTAAATAAGGACAAACTTTGATTTTATCACAAAACTTGACACGTAAATATATTTGAAACTGAAACTATTTTTCTTAATATCTACGAAGTGTTTTTTGCCAATTACTCCTCATATTTATAACTTGGTATCCAGTCAAACTAATGCTTGCTATAAATTATATACAGAGTTGTGGCCTAAAATCCCCTTTTGCGTCTTACAGATGAAGCAGTATTATTTCCCCAACCTTTTTATTATAAATAACAATAGTATGCCGGATATTTGTATCTGTATTCGCAGAAAAAAGATTCATACTCGTTTTTAAAACAGAGTTTAAATGGGGTTTTTTAATCCCATCTTTATGGATTAAAAAAACCCCATTTAAACTGGGGTTTTTTTTGATGGACCCAAAGGGGTCTAAAAGATCATTAATTAAAAAAAGGCCATTAGTTACTTTCTATCTATAATTACCAATTAACATTATTATGGCCTTTATTTCTATCATGAAATTCAGAGTTATGAAATCAGTATTAGCCATTTAGGACTAATTTTTTTTACGAATTAGAATGTAAGAAAATAATTTTATTTTCATGGCAATTCGATTTTATCAAAATTTTATAGTACAGTATTTTGTAATTTCAATTAAATATTTTCTGCCTTCAAGGATACAATTTGGAATAATGAGATCTACCAATTGCCAAAACTATAAATCTTCAATATTTCTGCAATTAAATATCTCAGTTTTATTAAATTTAGGTTGGTATTTTATATGGAATGCTAGGTAATCAAATTACTCTATTTTACATTTGTAGTGAGCTTGTTAATTTTTTTGGGTTATGTTTTGCCCGACACATTTTAAAAATGTCATAGACGTGGACATCTAAATTGTGACTATTCTTGACCATATTTGCGACAAGTTGTCCACATTAGTGGTACTTTTTTAAATATATGTAATTATTTATATTGCAGATAAGAAAACAAATAAAATAAAAAAATATATGAAGATAGAAAAAAGAAAAGTGATACTGAATGTTAAGGCGGACCCTGCTAAATATGATCATATACACAAAGCTAAAGAAAAAAAGGCACGACATACGAGAAAGGGAGACAAGAAAACTCTCAACATTAATGATCTAACACCTAGAAAACAAAGAATTTGCAGAAAAGTATGGCACGAACGTGAAAAAATAAGTAGAGAATAAAAAAGCAAAAGCTCATATTAGAATGTCTTAGAGAAAACACACCTCTGTCAGATAATGACAACGCAGACGTAATGTTGCATCCTGAGGAGCTGAACTAACATTTTTCAAGTTTACAAGAAGGTTATCTTCATCACCATCAAGCAGTACCATTAGTAGATAAAAAATAATAGGAGAGCAATTAGGAAAGAAAAATAAAAGTGCCAAAGGAATTAGAATAAAGAAACAGAAAGAAAATAATCTTAATGCATTAACAAGTATTAAGCCTGCACCAGAACATAAGAATAAGCATACAAAGATTTTTAGAAAAGGACACGAATAGCAAATTATGTCCTGGCAAAAAAGAAACTATTACACGTGATGGAAAAAAGAAACAGAAACGGTATCTTTGAGATTTGTTAGGAAGTCAATATAAAAAATATAACATCGAATCTAATAACAAGATCAATTACCCAACATTTACAAGATGCAATATTTTTTTAGACAGTGCATCCAAAAATTTCAGACAGAGATACATGCCTTTGCATTTGCTTAATTATAAAATGGTAATTGAAAAACTCAGGCAGTTGCAAATAATTACTTACAAGACAGAAGCTGAAATATTATGGAAAATTACTTGTAGTAAATACTTCTTCAAATGCGCTAAACTTGAAGTAAATACTCCTTCCAACATACATTCGAAGATGAAAAAAAGAGAGAAATTTGCGTGATTAAGTGCAAAGAACAAGTTTTTACTCAAACTATGAAGGAAGATATTGAATGTTATAAGAGCTGGTAGAAGTTCATTAATCCTTCTATCACTTCGTATTTGATACAATAATTCATACTAATACAAGTCATTGACCAGAATAAAAAGTAATTTGAGACTGGGAGAAGCTTCTAGCAGACTTCTCATAAAACAATTCATGCAAATTTTCCACTGAGGCACAATCGGTTCATTTTTGGTACAAACTGCAGCTGTCATCGGAGACATGTGTTTTATTATACCGTGACGGTTTTAATACTGCTATCAAGATTAAATATTTTTGTTCAGTTTCTGATGGTCTACATCACGATGCGGCAGCTGTTTACGCCCATTTGAAGAAATCAGTTCCATTATCACGCCGCGACTTGCAATATTAAAATTAAAACATTGCATATGCAAAGTGATGGTTCAAGCTCTCAGTACAAGAATAAAACTAATTAACCCTGGGCATCATTCGGACAAGTCAGAACACGGAGACAGAACACGGCAAGGGCGCTTCCGACTGTATCGTCGGGACCCTCAAGAGAAACTACCCTACCGAAAATACGTAGTAGGTCTTGGCTAAGATATACTAGATTTCTAACCATTTGTAGCAACGCTTATGCTTATACAGACATCGGAGAAAAAGATGTGATTGAAGCAGAAAACCAAGTCCCAAAATTTTGAAACCCATCACTGGAACCCAAAAAATTCACCAAATTTCATGGAGCCATGAAAGTGCCACGTAAATATACTTGAGAGAACTCCTTGCAGACTTCGTCCTCTGACAGCAATTTCTACTCATTATTCAAACAAAAAGGGACTGGTGGTATGAATATTTAAGATGGTTACTGTTGTGAGGCTGAAGATATTGCTAGTGTATTGTATGTGGCAGAAAATAATAAGGTTGCTGTGGATGAAATACCCCAATTCAAACATGAAAAGGATATGGACAATCTGTACCTGAATTTTACCTGATTTAATAATGCTCAGAGTGATGCTATGACAGAAAATAAAGGGTGTAAAATGTCAAGCAACAAAAGGATCATTTGAGCCAGAAGAGTCATAGTGCCGCGAAGAGACAGTGCAATGAAGATAAGCATAAACATGGTGAAGTGTCACAAACATGGGCACCATTTTTTTTCAAATCTTATTTTTTAACAAAGTATACATACACTTTTCAGCTTGCCAACTTATACCTTGAGACTTGCCTTGATATAAACATCAAAACATTTTCGAACAAATTTAATTCAGGAACATCTGAATGAAAATGACGCACACACAAAATATAAGTATACAGGATATTTGGTGTAATAATAGTGAAACAAAAAAAAATTATGGCAAGGTATTTTCTTTTCAAACAAGTGTTGGTATTATTTTGTAGTGTAGAATACATATTTTAAACTAGACACTAGCCTGCAGTTTAGAGGTTAAGGCGTTAAAAATGTTCAATTTCCAGTAGTGTTTAAAAATTAATAAATTCCATTTAGTGTAATGGTGAATGATGACCATGTATTAAAAAAATAAAAAACTGTTACGAGTAAAAAAATTATTTTTTAATCTAAACAAATCCATTATATTATTAAGATCACCACAAGAAAAAGGTTTACAATGCCTAAACTGTCATTTTGCTGTGTTTACAAACATTCTCCTTTGGAATAGAACAGAGTATAGACAGAAATAATCCATATTTGTGTCCGCGGATTAAGTTTTTGGATAACCCACTCGTAAATAGTTCACAGTGAGTAGCAAAATTTTCAACTCCATTTAAAATATTCCCCCATGATATTAACTTGAAAGCCTCGAAGGAATCTAGTTATGTGAAGTACAACTTAAAAAGTGTATTGTCTAAAACCACAGTGACATTAAAATATCTACATTTGTAAATGTTGACATCCACATTTGACAATGCGAGACGACTGGAATTGCTAAACGAAATGACTGCATCAACATCAAAGCAAATAGTGATTAATGGGGCTTTTACACCTTGTTGAAGTGCATTGCAACACAACAATTCGCTTACAAGTCTCCCTTAATAAACGTGAAATATTACGATCAAATTTTTTTTGTGCCTTAACATTACGGCAAGCAATAAAAAAGTATATTTAGGTTTTCTGCACATCTTCAAAAAGCTCAATACAATTGCAGAACTATGAAATATGTTGAGGGGAATAAAGACTCTATTGACATGCTTCTCATGTCAATGAGACTGTCATTTTTTCAGGTTGATATTCGAAACAATAAAAATAATTTAATATTTTTTCGTTTGAAAGTAGTGAAAAGAGATCAACAATAAGAATATTGGCTGTGTACATTACACAGTCAATATTCTATGAAATAAGTACTGTGGAGTTTACAAAATATATCTCTGAAATATATCTTTTAACATATATCTTTTAACCCATCACCCCGAATTTCATCACCAGGACTTTTAGAACCATAATTTCATATTAAATTGAGCAATGATCACTTGTGCGTCTACTGGCAGGTGGGTGGGTCAGCAAAAGGAAGCGGGTGGCCTTTTGGACTGGCGTCCATGTATGCGTGCTTTTATGTGACATGCGTGCGTGCGAGCGTACGAGGATATGTATGCGCATGCACGGGCGTGTTACTGTAATTTAAAAATTTGTACTAAGAAGTCCTATGATGGTTATAACGAATTTATAGATACATATGTACAATAGATCATCATTAGTTTCTAGTTACGAATTTTAATTTGTAAAGGTATTTTTATCAATTGCATAAAACAAAAACAAATAACTCGTATTGTGACAAAAAATTCAATTAATTACATTAGAAGGTATAGCAAT
Source organism: Druceiella hillmani (assembly GCA_039881145.1). Taxonomy (NCBI): domain Eukaryota; kingdom Metazoa; phylum Arthropoda; class Insecta; order Lepidoptera; family Hepialidae; genus Druceiella; species Druceiella hillmani. The sequence goes on from JAYKKI010000091.1 coordinate 3,071,336, forward strand.
AGCAAATATTGCCTAATATACTGGTTAACATCTAGGATTGAGAACAGATATTTAAAAAATTTGTATAAATACCAAACTACATTTCGAAGATTCAGTCAAGTAAGAGACATCCTGTCCAATGAAAAATGTAATTTTTAAGACTTTCAAAAAATGTTCAAGGTACCGGTTACTTCAATATAATCACAAATAAGACAAAATGTATATTCTGGGCTATAATAATACATAATTATGATCAGTTAGTTTTTAAATGAAATAATCTTTATCACATTTTTAATCATATTTTTATAGCGTATGTTTATGTTAAAAATCCAGTTTTATAATATGTTTTCTTTACTATATGATCTAAACTCTCCGTTGAAGTATTCACCTGTATCACTGATATTTTAATATAAAATGATGACAGCTGAAGTAGAAGTATAAAAGAATGCAATTGAAGATATTAATACTCATTTATAGGTTATCGTAACATTAAGGTCATTTCTATTATTAATTGTTGTTTAATAAACAATTAATTATTAAAAAGAAATTATACATATTTTTATATTATATTTTATGGACAGAATTAAATATGTTGGCAAAAGTATTCAAATGATTTCAATTCTGTTGAAATATTTAATCACTATTTTTAACATTAAAGAAGCATTAGAGGTAAAGTTTTGATTTTAGTTAAGTAATGGAATTAGTTATAAATATATTTTAGAGGTAGTTATATCCTAACTTAATATAAGTAATTATAACTTACTAAACAACTTATTATAGCTAAAGACGTGAATCACTAATCATAATAAAGCCATTCAAAATTATGATCTTTAAATGTTTTTATTATTTATGATAATTCATAACTTCACACTCATATTAAAAATCTGATGTTATTTTTATAACATTGATTTCGTCAAATTTATTTAAGGAATAAATTTTTCAGTTATTTTCAGTAAAATTATTTCAGCCGGAGATAACGGCAGAAATAAGTATAAGTTATATTGTATATTTTGTAATTACTTTCTATAGGTCAGAAATAAACAATAATACTAGTAATTTATTTATTTTTTATGACTATTAATGGTTTGATATAAAATTTTATAAATCTAATGGGATCTGATTTTATGAGAAATGTTATTATTGTAAGATATTCAATTAGAAGAAAATTACTAACATAGGTCAATTACTAACATAATCAAATTATTTTGTAAATATTTTAAGTATATAAACATATTATGAAGTACACGCATTTTTTCACGCAGATTCAATTAATATGAAAAAAAGAAATACACAAAACATTGTAGGATATTAGTTAATCTGTATCATTTAACGGAAATAATATTATTAAAGAATAGTTCCTGTAGTGAACAGTATTGTCAAAGAGAAATATGTATTTAATTTTTTAATAAGATAGAAAGTGAAACGGAGATGTAAGAGATGAAAATTAGTATTACTTCTGGAAGGAATTTAAAATTAGCTTGATCAATAAATAGCTAAGGTAATAGAGCTATGAACGTTAATCACTGCGAAGATCTATTTCAAGTAACAAAATTAGTTATAATAACATAATTAGTAATCAGTAATCCCTACTCCAAAATCTATAGCAAATTTTCAAAGTTAAATTAAAAATAAAACACTAATTGAATTGAATCATTTTTTTGCAAGGTTTAATGAAATTGTCTGAAAATTATCCCGAGAAATTTCAGTAAACATCAAACAAGAAATGTAGAAGGTAAAACTGTATAAAACTTTTTAAATACAAACTCCACAGAGAAAACTCCATACAATGAAGATGTTTTATCTTTTTCCAGAGGCAAATAACATACCTACTGGTAGTAAAATGCAAACATTTTCTAAGGATAACTGAAAAATCACAGTTAAGTTGAATAGTAGTTGAATAATAGTGACATTATTTCAAAATGTATTTCTGTGACTGGAAATTATGACTACGGTGAAAGGAATGAAAATTGTCAAAAATAGTCAACTTGCAACTGCCCAACAAAACATAATTATCAAAGACCAATCAAATAACACAAGAAGCGAGATTGTTTACAATGTATAAACATAATTAGGTTTTACTGAATTCATTTAGGAGCCATCAATGAATTAATTTTGGAGCTATCTTTTTAACATGAAATAACAGACAAGGGTTGAGTTTAGAAATTAATTAATAAAATTCTATATAGTAAGGTTTGATATAAACACAGAGTTTAAGAAACGTACAATATCCATTTTCACAATAGAGCAATTATTTTATAACTGATTATATTAAATAAACAGAAATTAATTTTTAACTTGGCAAAGCCTAAAATAAGGTACAAGGCTGCAACAAATAAAAAATAGTAAATACATATCTGCATAAATCTAACACGCTAAGATACAATATGAATAATATTTAAAGTTTATAAATGTTGCCTCCTGATTTCAGCACTATGGTGATAAGTGTTATCTTTGACATAACTCAAATATTTGCAGATGTACTGAGGTGTTACATTGAATCAAGGCTATGTTATAGTATCTCCATACTTCATCATCTATACTAATTAGTGTCTATACTATATGAGAATGAACGCCATTACCATTTTCATGATGTCATCCTACAGATGAATGTTAAAGTTAATTAGCTTATCACGGAACTTATTTCAGAAAATGTATTTGGCTTCATGATATGCAAGCACAATATACAGACGACAGTCTTATTGTCATTCCTAAATCTAATCAGTCTGTACATATAAAAAAAATCACTCAGTTTAAAGATGATCAGTTTAAATTGAAGTTATCTAGTTTCGCTATAAGTTCAGTCTTTGCGCCTATTACTGCTATTTTTTGAATAAGTACACAAGAAATTTTTAACTCTCATATTACAAATTAAAAACTGATTAAGAAAAATTGTAAATTAAAATAACTATGATATTTGATTTCAATCAGCATTGAAACTTCAAACACTACTTGGCTTTCACACTAAATTAGATATATTATCTTTATCATGATCTAGAAGATATAATACGTGTTTCATTCTTTAATTAACAGATGTACATTTTTTCTAAATTTTATAGCCATTCCAGTAAATACATAGACTCAACTCAGTATAGGTATATGTACTATATTAAAAAAACAACACTAACAATATATAAAATTTTCTGAAAGAACACGAAAATGATATACTTAGTAAATGTTATCCTTAATTATTTCATATGAATTATACACTATGACTTACAGAGTTTATACAGCTTATTTTAAGTGCAAACACTTCTAGAATTGATAAAATATGTATGTACCACAATTTTTAATTCTGATAATGGCGTGATTATTTTCGTTAGTTAATACACACTGAAATATTTATCTTAAGGCTTATCCACAATTCTGGCAATATCAATTCTGACAGACTTTATAAGCAGCTAGTTTGTGATATTTACTGAAACTCTGATTCCATGAACAATTCTAACAAATAAATATTAACACCAGACTCTTTTTTTTATAATTTTGATCTTTAAATATATGTAACAAATCAATTACAAATTGCTTTATTCAACTAAAATTTACGCTCAATGTTTCTAAATTTCTCAAGATTATTTTGTAACATATTATTAGGGCCGGTATATAGAATATTAACATACAATAGAAAAGTAGTGAGGATACTAACTTGGAAGGTCGTTTGTCGTCGATCTGGCGATCCTTGTCCTTATTACCGTCACGCTTATTCATAATACAAATGGTTAGGGTGCAGGCAGTGAAGCTGCGTGCACCTAAAGCAACCTTACACAACCCCCTTGTTGGATATGGCCATCCACTCTCTTTCGGCCATGTCAAAGAAACAGCTTGTCTTTGTTTGCATAGAGCGCACTCCACATCATACACATCAATACATATATATATATATTTATTTATATATATATATATATACGTATTTCTATATCACAAAATATTTACAAAATAAAACTTCACTGGCAAATATTTTTATCACTATTCAACTTTGGATGATGAGTTTGTATTAGCAAAAGGAAAGATCACAATATACACCTATAGCGGTATCAAACGCACTGCACCAAGTAACTGATATAACTTGTACAATTGTATCTCGTAGTCATTGTTATTGTTGAAACAAAACCTAACATTAAAATCACTACTAATACAGATTTAAATTAATTAAATTAATATAATTAACGTATTTTTCTGACATAAGTTGTTCTTTGCGTAAAACATAACATTGAATATAAATTCAATTAATGACATGGCCACTATTATCGTGAAAAACTACTTTTGTAATAAAAATTATATTCAAAGTAAAATTTCACGAAATGTCAAAAAATCCTAGTCACAAAATGTAAACCGAGAAAGGTGGATGACCGTTCTTCATTTGCGTTGTAAAGACATTATCTTAGAGAAACAAACTACGAATTACTTAGTTACGAAACTATCTATATAAATTGGAATATCGACATTTTCAATAGCGACGGAAACCGTAATTGGGATGAGTCTTACCGTGAACACGGAAATAAGATTAGTTTTTTTTATAATAATACGTATTTACAGAAATTTATTTGTGATAAAATGATATGTTACTATAGTTTTATATTTATACAACCACACACACTAACTATATTTTATCCGAATCAACAGATAATTTTGAGTCGAATGACCCTATCGATATTCACGAATTTCTGTATGATGGCAGCCCCGTAAGTTTTAAAATAGATATGGCACCCAAACGAATATTTAATGATTATTATTATAGAAAATAACATTGATTAAACTATTTTGAAAACATGTCACATTATTATATTATGGAAACATCAAGTACATATCGCACTTTTAAATGTTTAGGCTTTGTAATGGCCACCTAAATTAAAATATGAATCATTCGGTTTCGTTAGAGGTAACACTATATTGATAAGTTAAACACAACTGTAATTTAGTATGCAAACTAGAACAGATTTTACTAAAATCGCTTTAATCTTTGTATAAAATTAAATATTATAACAAATGTGAAAATATTAAATCCTAGAATTACTGAGTGATTCAAGTAATTTTGGCGCATGCGCAAGTTCCATAGGATGTACTTTTTCGTCATTATTTAGTCTATGGAACTTTCTTGAAATCACTATGGCCCATTCTAAAGAAATGCCGTAAATTTATTTTTATCTTTGATTATATGGCCTTTTTATTATGTATATGTGTATATATATATATATATATATATATATATATATATATATATATATATATATATATATATATATATATGTATGTATATAAATATAATTTTTTTATATTTATGCCATTAAATATATCATACAAATAAAATCACCATATTTCTGAAACTTTACTTTAGAGCTTATAATAAAAAAATGCGTTAACGCATTGTCGTAATTGGAAACTGAGATCTTTCGTTATTAAAAATAATTATACGCGAACTATAAATTGAATAATCAAATCCTACTGTTATTAATTTTATTGTATATGTGTAGATAACACTCAATTAAAATATGTTACATTATTATGTATTCATTTTGATGTAACTGTGATATATTTATATTTCTGACGCAATCACGAATGTCTCAAACACATTTGTATGAAATATCTGCGTATGATTGAGAAAATGTGAAAGACGATGATAATTAAAAATAATGAATACAAAGACAAACTAATATACGTATGAAATAAAAATAATTTGAACATCAATGCGTGTCAATGATATTACATTATATTGACTATGGAAATAAACGAAATTTAAAAAGAAATTATGTGGAGAAACAATGATCTAAAAGGCATATTTCATGTATGATACAATGAATGCCGGTTGTATAAAATTTACTGCAAAACAAAAATAGAGCGAAGAAAACTAGAATAATTTTACCAGTTGAAATATTAAAAATAGCAACAATGTGTCAAAGTGATTTTTGGATAATGCAAAAGGTTAAAAATTTTAGTCTATGATTTTTCACCCAATTGGTCATTTATAAATAATATAGTTGAAAAATAATCCAAGCTACTGTTCCGCAATGGTATCGGTGTCTTATTGCACTATTTGTTACTTTTATGTCACCCCGAACAAAAAGACAATTGCGGCCATTTAAATTTACTTTTTGCAAATATATATATATATATATATATATATATATATATATATATATATATATATACATTTTTTTTTTTTTTTTTTTTTTTAATTCAAATAAACAAACATATAAAATTAACAGTTAAGTACGGTTATCAGTATGTATAGTAAGCAGTATTTATAAGGTGGCACTAAGGTTTGGCGACAATTTTAACATTGTTATTAATTTTAATACATTGTTTAGATTTTGCTTTCCCCAAAAACGCAGATACTAGAGATATTTCTTATATTAATTCTTCTCCATTTTTGTCAACATAAATAATTACAGTTAAAGTACTTTTCAAATCCTTGTAGTATTTTCATTGCGTTTCTTAAGATATTGCCTTTAAAAAGCATATTAGACCAGGGTCGATAATTTTTGAAACCAAACAAAATCGTAGTAGAATGAAACCTATTGGAAAATGTTGAGAATATTACAAAAATGAAAGAAAAAATAAATTACAGTCGATTCGAGGTCGGGAAGTGGGAGAGGGTGGGTTTTTAAGGGTTAAAATCGGTTTATCTCGATTTCCGGCAAAACTACAAGTCTCATGGAAAAAAGTTACACAGCAAAGTTGTAGGTAATAAAAAGATCTACAACTTTTGTATTCACACTTTTTTCTCATAACCTCAAAATTCACATGAAAATCTCAAAAAACCACGTTTTTGGTTTTTTATTTTTATCTTTTACAAAAATATTTTTTTTTCATGAAATTTGGTGAGAACTTACCTTTGTATATACCAAACACACAAGAATTTTTTGGATTTGAAAAATTAATTTTTTCTCCTTACTTTTAATCCAAAACCGAAAAAGTACCCTAATTTTCAATCGAAAATTCACGCGTCAAAATATTAGCTTTTTTAAAAAAGTTGGTGGGCTTTTTATTCGTTGGAATCTCTACTTTCTAATAGTGTAATAAAAAATATACGTCACTATGGAAAATATTTTCAAAAAATTTAAAAAACGAAAAAAACTCGAATCGAAAAATTATTTTTCTGTCATTATGTACAAATTGGAGCTATTTATTAATATTAACGCTGTAATTACTCATTCAACGTATGATTCTAAGTTACATTGATGAACAAACAAATTTTCAATTAAAAGATACTACTATAATTAACAAACAACTAAGTTAATAATGTGTATATTTGATAAAACATCTACAATATTATAAGAAAGTCATAAAATTTTCTTTAAATTAAATGCGTAGATGCTTATTATATTTATTGTCGATTCTTTTCTTGCTGGAGATGACTAAACGGTTCAAAGCTGTTTTTTTTATTTCACACATTGGCTTATCATCTGCCTTATTGCAGATTATACAAACAGATTCATCCATACTGATAATCTGAAAGGACAAAATCAAATTAATAATGCCTTCACAGTTTTATCATAAGTATAATTAAATTTGTTTGTGCAAAATAAATAAAATTATTATATTTTAATCTTGTACTAAATTATCATTTGATTTTAATTTTGTAGGTTATGTTACGGTAAATACGTTTATAAATGATGTTGTTCACTGCTCTGTATCTTGTATACTAGCAATACTAACGGTTCTTACAGCTGCTACGAAAGAAGAGGTATAGTAATAAGTCCGACCCTCCTAGTCCCTTCCCCACTACTTTACGAAATATCTATTCATGGACTAAAATTTTCTGAAGGTCACTCAGGTACATAAATTATCTTCAAATAGTAATAAATAAGCATCTATGCATTTAATTTAAAGAAAATTTTATGACTTTCTTATAATATTGTAGATGTTTTATCAAATATACACATTATTAACTTAGTTGTTTGTTAATTATAGTAGTATCTTTTAATTGAAAATTTGTTTGTTCATCAATGTAACTTAGAATCATACGTTGAATGAGTTACAGCGTTAATATTAATAAATAGCTCCAATTTGTACATAATGATAGAAAAATAATTCTTGGATTCGAGATTTTTTTGATTTTTAAATTTTTTGAAAATATTTTCCATAGTGACGTATATTTTTTATTCCACTATCAGAAAGTAGAGATTCCAACGAATAAAAAGCCCACCAACTTTTTTAAAAAAGCTAATATTTTGACGCGTGAATTTTCGATTGAAAACTAGGGTGCTTTTTCGGTTTTGGATTAAAAGTAAGGAGAAAAAATTAATTTTTCAAATCCAAAAAATTCTTGTGTTTTTGGTATATACAAAGGTAAGTTCTCACCAAATTTCATGAAAAAAAAAAATTATTGTAAAAGATAAAAATATAAAACAAAAAACGTGGTTTTTTGAGTTTTCCATGTGAATTTTGAGGTTATGAGAAAAAAGTGTAAATACAAAAGTTGTAGATCTTTTTATTACCTACAACTTTCCTGTGTAACTTTTTTCCATAAGACTTGTAGTTTTGCCGGAAATCGAGATAAACCGATTTTAACCCTTAAAAACCCACCCTCTCCCACTTCCCGACCTCGAATCGACTGTAATTTATTTTTCCTTTCATTTTTGTAATATTCTCAACATTTTCCAATAGGTTTCATTCTACTACGATTTTTTTGTACTTTTTACCTTTTTTGAAGGCTTCGACACTGGTCTATATATCTATACTGTTCATCAAATCGAGCGACTTATAAGAAAGCGTAAAAATCTGGTAATCTGGTAGCTTATACCCAAGAGCAATATATGAGAGGAGAAAAAAGTCTGATAACTTTGCTTAGTCCGAATTTTACGTAAATGAAGTGCCGAGGAGTACAGCTAGCAGCATTTAAGATTTCAAAATAGTTACTTTGATGACTAAGTCGTTCAAATCTAGCATTTTCTGTTCAATGGAAAAAAAAATATATCTTACATTTTTCCTTAGGACCTTCGTTCTTAATATGGAGATTGTTTTTTTCTTTCTTCTTACGCGGTGTCGTGGTTTTTTTTTTAGTTTTGGATACGAACACTAGATATAAATCAAGCATATTTATATATGATGAATAATGAAGAGAGAGAAGAGATGCAAGCCATAAGTAGAATGCAAGAGCACCTATAAGGTTAAAATGTTAATGTTGGGGGTCAAAATTGTGCCAAATATTTAACAACGGTACATAGGAAATTGAAAAATGCTGATAATATTATAAGAAATAAAAAAGCTACAACTAAAAACAAAAATTGTAGCTAGAAATTCAACCCAGTAAAGGCTATCTTAAGAGACAACATGAATTTTCCTTTCTTAATAACTTTATTTTTGATGGCATCAGAATCGTTACACTAAAAAAAACTGCAATCTAAGGTCTTAGAAGAGCTACATACCGCAATTACGGGCGTCGTTAAAATGAAAACATTAGCCAAAAGCTCCTTATGATGGAAAAATGTTGAATACGATATTGATCACATGGTAAAACAATAGAAAATGTGTCGCTTATTGCAGAAGAACCCTAGAAACGTACATTATATAGTTGCGAATTCCCATAAGAGCCATGAAGCCGGATTCAATTATGCCGGACCGTTCATGAACCAATACATTCATATCTTGGTAGACGCTTATATAAAGTGGCTCAAAGTCATCCCAACCACATCTGTCACACCTACAGCAACCGTGAAGATACTGAAAAAGCTATACACTACATGTGGTTTATCAATCACTCAAGTATAAGGTAATGACAGACAATTCAAATCATAAGAAATACAAAAATGTTTGAAAGAAAATGGAATCCAAGCAAAGTTCACAGCACCTTTTCACCCGTCAACTGACGGTCAAAAACAGAGATATGTGCAAAGATTGAAAAATAAGTTTCAAGCAATGTTTAATGAGGAAAACTATAAGACAAATTGCACAAATTCCAGAATGATATGCAGAAAAAAACACGTAATATCACCATGGGGTTGAGCCCTGCAAAGGTAATGTTCAAAAGATCATATAGAACAGGAATTGACTTAGTGAAAAGAGGAATAGAAATAGGAAAAATCGACACGAATGGAGATAAAAGATTAAACAAAGAATTCAAGAGAGGAGAAAGAGTACAGATTAGAATGTATGACAGTAATAAATGGAAATTCGGAAGAATTAGATAGCGAAGAGGAAAACTACATTATGAGATGGAAGTGGGTGGAAAATTACACCAAAGATCAAATTAAACTACATTATGAGATGGAAGTGGGTGGAAAATTACACCAAAGATTGTCGATCAAATCACGAAGTCAACAGGGATGAGCGACAACCTAAACATACCGTACGTCGACATATACGGGCCGCAAGAAGAAACCATACCGACACAAAGCCATCCTGAAAGAGAATCAATCGAGCCATCTAGCAGGACTAAATGGCTCCATTGATTCTTTAAGATAAATGTCACACCTCCAGTACGAGACCCTATAAAGAATGAAAACTATAATTCCTAAAAATATAACCGAATCTAGGGAAGACTAAATTACCAAAGGATATAAAAGAACTATCTGCAGAGTATGTGCCGCAGTGGGAGAATTAAGAGAGCGCTAAAACTAATGGACCTGTAACAAAGAAAATAATAACGAGGGAGACAGTATTAGGCCTCTACCGGATGTTTCGAGCATGAGACTTTTACACGGGATCTAATTAACATTTATGCAATAGCGAGTATACGCAAAAGAGCTTATAAAATTCAATTGATTGTTCAACACAGAAATCACGAAAATTGTCCTTCACTTCGGTATTTTGTAATCAGAGCCTGAAGCAAACCGTCACAAATCCTGCGCAGTGGAAAAAAAAGACTTATTTATAGGAAGAACATCCTTGAATTTGCTCTCCCAATTACCACATCAGTTCATGTTAGCATTTAACCACTGAATGTTATTTTGAGGCGAATATGTCTAACTCGTATCGCCTCATACTGAGTGAGAGTTTAGCCATATAAGATTAACAGTTATAAATATTGGTAAAAATTAACCATTCATTAAAATACTTTTATTAATTTGTTAAAAAATTATTTTCCGACAAAAATGTTTTCCGTATAAGTAAAGTATGTACATAAACATTAAAACTAGACGTGCAAAGAATATTCGGTCATTATTCGGTATTTGGCCTATTCGGCTAATTTTATCCTATTCGGTCATATACCCAGTATCTAGGTACTATTCGGCCTAATACCGAATACTTAAGATGTTTATTTGTAGTCAGATAAATGGGTAAAAAAAGTCTTATTTATTATGCACTAATGTATTTTTCTGGTAATCGTTAAATTTATCATGCATAATCAACTTTCCATTATAAGAATTAACGAGAAAGTATCAAACAAATGTCTAAGCACTTGAATTATCATAAGTGAAATTTAGGAGTGGAAGGTTATGATGCAGAAAGACTAATTTTTTGCATTTTTAGGCAGTAGCTTACTCTTCTTCTTCTCGTAGACATTCCTAGCTTCACAGAAAAGACGCTTTGAATAAACACTACTGCCTGGCGCTGACAAATATTTAGCTGCAAGTTTTACTAAACACATAAATTATTTTTTTCTTGCTTGCCACCATGTTGGTTGTCATAACGTGATAAGTTCTTAATACGTAAATAAAGGTCTATTTCAGTTGCAACTGTATTTTCCTTCCGATATCACGGTATGTGCTGTGTTTTTTCTGCAACCACCTCTTCATAGCACTCCATGAAAGTTGAGTGAATAGTCTAGCTTAGACTCTACTCTTCGGTTAATTTACGCTATCATCGCTGCTTGTTTCACTGTTCATCTTTTTAGGCTATCGATCAAAATATACTACTTTGTTTCTTCTATTTGCAGTTGACTGATGAAAACCATTGTTTTAAAGCTTGGATCTAAAGCGGTAGCGAACAAATAATTTTACTTTTGGTGATAACTTTAAATCGTTCTTGCAACCCTTGTTGTATGACAAGCCTAACCTGGCTTAATTTGGGTGTGAGCTCTGATGTGCTCATTTTATCGCAATATCGCATTAATGTAACAACAAATTGAATGATTTCAGGAATGTAAGCGTATTTGTAACTTGTAATTTTTGTTATTTCTTCAAATGGTTGTAATAATTTCAAAAGTTGTTCTAAAAGTTCCCATTGTAGAGCAGTCACATTGACGATATCGCAGTTCGTAAGATAAAGTTGAATGGTCCGTTTTTGTTCCATTAGTCTTTCAAGCATATAATAGGCGGAATTCAACCGCATACTGACATCTTGCACCAATTCATGCTGATTCATCTTTTTGTATAGAAATCATCAATCTTTTTGTATAGAATGCCGTTTTTCCTGTTCAGTACCAGAATTATTAACATGGATTACGATCCTCCTACCTGTAGCAATCATTTGAGTCACCTCTGACTGAGTCTTCAGATAATCGTTAACAATTAATGGAACTGTATGAATGAAATAACGCACCGAGGTCAAGATACTAACAGTTTTTACTATGTTTTGTCCATTATCATGAATAACGACATGCAATTTTTCTGGCTGAATGTCCCATAAACTAGCAAGTTCCTGTAAACTAATCGCTACGTTTTGTGCTGTGTGCTGTCTCTCAAAATGCTTGATGCTCAGTACTACATGGTTGACATCGAATTCACGATGAATAAAATGCGCAGTGAAACTTAAAAAACTGTTATAGTTACGCAAACACTTCCACATGTCGCATGTCACAGAAATATAATCAGTCTCTGAAAGTAATTTTTAATTATTTCTACCACTTTATGATATATTTTTGGAATTATTTTGTCTGAAAAGAAGAACCACATGTCATTTTATGCCGCGGCAAAGCTTCATTAATCAATCTTTTAAAACCAATCATTTCTACTATATTTATTGCCTCGTTATCAAGTGCTGTAATTTCACCAAGTAAGACGTGATATTTTTTTTGCCATTGGGGTCATTAATATCCCATGCAGAGGCGGCTCATCCTAAAGAGCGCTGGTGCAGTGCACTCCCACGAAAATTAGATAGATAATCTAATTTTTTTATAATTCATACTATCTTTATATTACATTCTTTCTATTCTACTATGCCTACAATAGTCTATTATATTACCTATACCCACGCGTACATTTGGCGTCAAGTTGTAACGAGTGGAGCGCTTGCGTTTGCGCTCCTATGAAACGAAGTTTAGTACGATTCTTAACACTGTATTTAATGAGAGCCAAAGAAAAACGTCGACGCGTGAAACAAAAGATTTCGTTTGAGAAATTAGCCTAAGCTGGAGCGCCGCTCACGCGCGACATTGCCAAACCATGGGTTCGGCCGCGCGCCCGTGACGCCTTGTTACCTATGCGCTGTTGCCGTTCGATGTATTTGACAGTATTTGTATACAAACAAGCAAACGTGTCGGCTTCTTCAGTTATTTCGCAGTTTTTCTTTCAAATAAATATTAAAAAATAGTTTGTGCGCGATATTTTGTGTTAAAAATGGAACAATACAGTGTATCTTTTATTAAACAGTGTGAAAAGACTCTCGAAATGCGCGTCGAACTGAAAGCTAAGGGGCCACCACGTCCTGAAATTGCACTTACTCAAAAATGTAGTACAAAAAACAGATATTTTATGCGTGTTTTTAAATCTGAACAATATTTCAAAACACCTTGGTTGTGTGGATGTGAAGAGAGCAATAAATTATTTCGTTTTCCGTGTCTGGTGTTTGGAGCTGGCGCCGGCAGTGGTGGTGAGTCTGCATGGACAGAAACGAGTGTTGACGATTTAGCGCATCTTTCATTAAAAGTGAAAAAACATTCTCAATCTCGATTTCATATGTTATGTGAAGTGCAATTGGCATCGATCGGTCGACAAGATATTCGTAGGGCGCTCGACTCTGCGCATCGAAAATCTATTCGAGAGTTCAATGAACGCGTTGATGAAAATCGATATATTTTAAGGCGTTTGATAGATTGCGTGGTATTTTGTGGTGCATTTCAAGTTGCTTTACGGGGACATGATGAATCTACGGAATCCCTTAACTTGAACCCCGGAATTTATAGAGGTTTGGTGGATTTCGTTTCAGAGATCGATTTGGCTATGAAACAGCATTTATCCAGTAGTTCGGTTTTTAAAGGTACGTCTAAAACCATTCAGAATGACATATTAGATGCTATTTATGAAGTTTGTAGATCAGAAATACAGATACAAATTAAAAATGCAGAGTTTGTTGCAATTCAGGCAGACGAATCAACTGATTGCTCTATTATTCAGCAGCTAGTATTGATTATTAGATATTTACATGACGGTAAAATATATGAAAGATTTTTGAAGTTTATACAACCTAAAGGCTATACGGCAGAAGTAATAGCGGCTGAAATCATGAAGGAGCTTGATTCTTTAAGTATTGATAAACATAAGTTAATTGGACAGAGCTACGACGGAGCTGCCGTCATGAGTGGAAGTATTAATAATGGTGTTCAAAAGATTATTAGAAATATCTACCCATATGCTTATTATGTACACTGTTACGCGCATCAACTTAATTTAATTTTAGAAAAATGTGCATCGATTAATCACACAACACGAAGCTTCTTTTGCAATTTGCATGCATTTCCATCGTTTTTCACGCGTTCCCCGAAACGATCCGAAATTTTAAAAGAAATCGTACATAAAAGAATACCTGCCGCTCCACAGACTAGATGGAATTATAATACACGTACAGTGAAAGTTATACACGATAATTTAGAGCCCCTTAAAGAGTGTATGCAAGTAATAATGGAGAATCATAACACTGACCACAATACCTATAATCAAGCTCAATCGCTTCTTTCATATTTATGTAATGACAATTTTTTGTATTGGCTTAACTTTTTTGCGACGCTTATGCCGCACTGTGAAATGCTGTTCAAATTTTTACAGTCTCGATCACTTGACTCGATTAAAATCACAAATGAAGTTGGTAAATTCGAAAAAGTAGTAAACCAGTTACGAGATGCTGTTCCACCATCTTCGCCGAAAAAAAAACGTCGCCTTGATAACTTGAATCATTCAGTTATGAGAAAAGAAGTTTGTGACGTAATAAGAGTGCAGATTAAAGACAGATTCGTATATACTGACCATTTAATGGCGTCTAAATTGTTTTACACAGAGAGATATGTGAACTACAACAAGAGTTTTCCGGAGGATGATTTTAAAAAAGTGGTAGACACAATTTCCTGGAAAAAAACAAACTAAAAAATGAGTTATTAGTCATTTACAGCCGAGAAGATTTTCACAATGCTGACGGCGCCGTTGCTTTGCTTCAACATTTTATAGAATTTTCTTTAGAATCTGTTTTTGCTGAAAGCGTAAAACTTCTAAATATTGTATGCACCATTCCTATGACGTCAGTAGCGTTGTTTTTCGACGTTAAATAAAGTCAAAACGTTTACGCGAAATATTATGGCGCAAGACCGTCTCAATGCATTATGTATGAAAAGCATAGAAAAACGCTTAATTAACTCTATATCTGATTTTCACAAAAAAATAATAGATGTCTTCAGTCGCCAAAAAGATCGGCGAATGGCTTTTATATACAAATAAATGGTATGCTTAATTTTTTATTTTTTTGTGAACCCCCATCAAAAAATGTCACGAGCCGCCTCTGATCCCATGCTTTAAGACTCAATTGCTTTTTGACGTCGTAGGTTTATTTACACCAGTATCTTGATCCCTAATTTCTTGCTCCTTATAAAGCATAGGCTGCAACTGACGACTTTCTTCGCTGTGCTTGTTTGTGATTATCATTCCTGATGTAGTCGCTTTCTTACCGACGCCGCCACGAGAAATTTTTATTTCACACAATTTACACACGACACTTTTTGGATTATTTCCATCGTCCTCAAAGTATATCCATATAGGCGTATTTCTTTTTAGATGCCATGATCGATTATTATTAGTTAGAGCTCACACAATTTCAATTTTAAACGAATTAAAACTCAGAGAGTACAATCAATTGCGCTTAGGTATTTACGGTGTGCGCCGAACTAAACTTGTCAAAACACGCAACGCGGTAGCAATATGACCGCGCGCGGAGAGCGCGGAGTTGGAGGGAGGTAAACACATTTGAACAAACGAGCTAGAAACAAACATGTGAAAACAGGTTTTCTCGCCACGTGCAGACCGAATAAATTTTACCTAATATTCGGCTATTCGGCCAGGAAACCCGCAGAATATTCAGTATTCGGCAAGAGGCCGAATATACTATTCATTGCAAGTCTAATTAAAACGTAACAAAGCATATATATCGAGTGAGTTAACTTAAGAGTTATATCTTAGTTTTCTTTTGTCGCAGCACTACGACCTAATTATTTACATTAGCTGTGAATTATTTTTAACCCGCTTAAAATGTCTTACTACCTCATTCGCGTTGTTTTGAATTTTCAGTTTCAAAAACTTACCTTTGAAACATTTTCTGTGAGTCTCGTAAATATCTGTGACAGACATATACATGTCTGTCACAGATATTTGTTAAACATAAAATACCAGGCATTCAGAAAAATTCACTAATGCAACATAAATACATGAAATCTTTGTTGGAGTGACCTCTACGACTTCTCGCAAGCTCATTTTTTAGTAAAAGTTTAGCAGCTTGACATTATAGCACCAGGTTTTTTGTTTGTTTTGTGTCTCTTTTCTACCCTTAAAATTGCTTTACCGTTAAGTAACCAGTTATTATTTAAATTGACATGATTATACACTTCACTGTGTTTTTTATTTATTTAATGAAAGTTATTTAAAACGTAGCAATAGATATGGACTGTCCTCTCTCCACGTAGCCCAGTACAGTCTTTCATAGTGATGTGCGTAACCGATTATCAATAATCGATTATTGAGATAATCGGTTATGATCGATTACGACAATTCATAATAGATAATACGAGGTTTGCAAAATAATTTAAATATGACCACATCGAAACACTGACGGGAGGTCAAATTAAAGAAACTTTAATGAATGTCTTTTAACTGCGTCTTGGTGCAATGGAAAGCAACAAATATGTGGCGAAAGCTTGTCTTTTGGATTCACAAGACGCTTGGGCTTGACACAGATTCCAACGCCACAAATTCCCAGCAACGTTGTTTAAAAGAACTGACATGTATGAGATGCGGCACTTTAGAGACGAGTAAACCTAAAGAAACAGAGGCACCTGAAGAATAAGAAACTACAAAACTATTATCAATTTGGGATCACTTTTTAAAAAAGAAGTCTCATTACATTGCAGCATATACATGAACAACGCAGAATATAATATTTTTACGAGAGTATTTAGAGCTTCCTCTACTTGAAAGAAAAAGCAATCCTTTCATTTATTGGGGGAGCATGAAAACTAATAACCCAGATTAACTAATAACCCTATTATACAATTCCCTCAAAGATAATATTTTCAAAAACTGGTCAAATAACTAATTTGAAAAAGAACCGGCTACTCCCAAAGCACTTTGATTATATTTTTAAATGCGAACCGGGCACTGCTGGAAAATTAATTATTATAAATAAACAAATTCTGACATATCTGTTGGCTAATTATTTGATGAAACTCAATATTTTTCTCATTCTTTAATTTTAAATAACTTTGATGCATTTTAATTTTTTGTGTTAATCTAATTAATAAATCTGAAAAAGTATAATAGTTCGTGTTTTATTATCTTTTTTCTTTATAGGACTAGCTATGGTAATTATATTATGCCTTCGTTACTTTAATATCAATAATTGTTTTTTACCCATTATTGATCGATTGCAATTTTAATAACCCGTTTAATAGATTTTATAATAAACGATTAATAATTTTTTACAATAATCGAATCGGTACATTATTAGTCTTTCATTCTAAATATCACGCTCGCTCAAACGTTTCGGCCGTAGACAAGCAAGAATTGTTTTTGGCCAAGAATAGGGGTGAGCCGTAACATGATTCCATAGAACATAGTAATTGTGCACGATTCTGTGTCAAAGAAACACAACTAGTAACTGATGCGCGATAGCTGCTACTCAAACTATTTATTTGCGTAACTATTATTGATATACATATATATACGGTCTATTTGAGACTATGCATAAGCCACGTCGATATCATCGCTTCAGTGTTAACATATTTCGAATCTTATCTTTGAGTGTTAGTTTCGTTACATATATATGTTTTGCCCACATTAATAGTTTATTTAAGAAATATACTATTGTGGAAGGGTTTAGAACTAATTGTGTAGACATGAAATGTATATGCGGAATGTATATTTGTTTAAGTGTGTAGAAAACTCGTAAAATTACTTAATTAACAGAAATGTTATTTAATTTTTATTTAATTATATATACATATATTATGTATATATTTCAATATAAAACACATATACTTGCATATAGATTTATATTATTTTATGTGTGGTTGTTCAAGAGTAATGATATTACAAATTTCGTTCCTTCTGCTATTGCTATCGTATAATATTAAATACATTTATCTCTACGTTGTTCGCTACTCTCTACTCCGATACATACATTGCGGTATAGGTACTTAATACCAACATCAACACAGTACACGTTACTACGCAACATATAGTTTCGAGAAATAAATTATTTCTCGTGAGCAGGATAAATAGTTATCTGTTATTTCAGTGATAACTACTTACTTTTCGCCACGACCATCTCTAGTCAAACGAGAAGAATATTTCTAAGCACGAACATGTTATTCACATGAACGTGCTCATAAACTCGTGATTTCGTCTATAGGCAACCACACATTTGGCGAGGATAGTCGCTGGTCGGGCCATAGAAACTGTCGAACGAAGTGGAAAGGTTTTTCGCTGTCTGATTTATTCGTTACAATAAGTTAAATCTATTTTCCATTTAGTTTTTGACCGTAGCTATATTCAGTCAATTGTTATAATGGGTGTTCTGTTCGATAAGCTTCTTCTTTTGTTTATTCTTTTGTATTATTCATTTTTGTCAAATTGAATCTGCTTTAGCTTCGTGAAAGTGGATTTAGTTATTCCCGCTAAACCACCGGGACCTTCTAAATCGTCACTTTCTAATAATGAATTTGCTTGTCCTACTTCCCCAGCTAGTTTTGTTACCGTAATTGACTTCCAATAGGAATTAAAATGGGAACCCAAAAATTGTAAAACAACAAACTGTAAAAAAAAATCTAAAAATATTCCTTCATTCCACCATTTTTCCAGCAAGACCCCTCGCACTCCTCTTTCTCAAGCAAATTCTAATTTACTTCCATCAACCGCCGCTCTCCTTCCCCCCACTCTCCGAATTCTTTTGAAGATCGTTTATATGTCTCTGGCGAACGTCGCCATTATTGTCCACGTTCAAAGAACAAAACCCCAATCCAATTCCGGATTCTCACTTCATGCTATTAAATTTGGTTCCGCTTTAAAAAATTACCATGTAGATGGTATAATTCGAGAGGGAATGAAACAAACTGGCTTAAACAGGATTTCGGTGGAATTTTCATCTGCGGACGCCGTCAACCGCTTGATAAACCACTCTGTTTTCACCACTCTGTTTCATAGAATAAATTGTTCATTTTCCCCCCTTTAACGTCAGTGCCCATACGGGGCATTGTTCGCAATGTTCCAGTTTATTGGTCTAACAAGGAGGTCTTACAGAACATAGAAGTCCCAGAAGGGTGAGATAAGATTATTAAAGACCCCCGCTTGAACTTTAAAAAAATGATCGATGGCCAACCCAAATATTTTCCATCGGAAACGATGGTTATTACTTTTGATGGCCAAGCCTGTCCCCAACGAATATATATGGCATGTTCCTCGCGTCCAGTTTCAAGATATACAATACAATGCTTCAAATGTTGTAGGTTTGGACATGTCGCTGAAAATGCCGATCTTCCGAGCGTTGTTTTCGATGTGAAGGTCACGTGGGAAGAAACTGGTCTCTTCCTATTGACAAAGCAAAATGTATATTTTGCAGTAGAAATCATGATTCCACTGATAGAGTTTGTCCGGAATCCAAAAGACACAAAAATATTAAATCTGAAATGTCTAAAAGAGACATATCCTATAAGCCTCAGTTGCAGCTCAACACGACCCGCCCCCCCTCAAAAAGAAGACTTTGGAAGGAGTTATCGTCACAACAACGTTTGTGGTATTGTGATTGTAGAGTATGTGATTGTTGAGAAAAGTGAAGTGCATTTATTATTTGAAGGCATAACAAAATCAGAGTTAACGGGTTTACTGTAGTAGGATTTGAAGTTGCGCTCTCGTTACATGTTTTCCGCCTGTTCAAGGCATCAGGATTATACACATTGTCCGGTATAACATGTGGGTGAAATGGATATATCCCTCTCTTCTTGGATACACTTTTAATAATTTGGCTATCCACACTTTGCCATACCTATCCAACAATGACAGAAAAATCTGTTTTTGGAAGTATCTTTCCCACATGAGCACGTTGCCACTTCACGATTCTTTTATTCCAATCATCTTTGAAAAGTTTGAAAACAGCCAGATCCAGTGGCTGCAAGAAGTGGCTCGAGTTTAGTGGAAGTTTTATAATAGTTATATTATTTTTCTTCACCATTTCGATCACGAACAACTGGACGTGTGTGCTGTGTCCATCATAAATCGACATTGATGGCTCGGCTTTGTTTTTGATCATATGTATGAAGCTTTTGCTCATAAATTGTTAAATGCTTTTGCTTCAATCCAACAATTTTTCGTTGTTGTATATATAGTTCCAGGAAAAGCTTCTGGTAATATCCACTCACTCCATAGGTATTTACCTTTAAATATGATTAACGGTGGAACCTTTCCTCCCGCAGCACTGCTCGCAAATAACACAGTAGTGTTATTTTTTCTCGACGATGCAGTCGTTCTTGTGGACGATAAGCCCTTTAACCCTACGACTTTTGTTTTTTTATAATCATTGCAATAGAATGTCTCGTCCAGATTCCATATGCGACCCGGTCAACTTTCAACACCCAAATCTTTGAGGGTTTTGTTTTGTTTTTTCTAGCGTGTTCAACTGCTTGCGATTTTTTAATGGATAAATCATTCCTGCACGCAAAATTGGCAAATCAGTCACTTCTAGGCATTCCATTAGTAAAAGGTTTTGGAATGTTGTTCAACCTTATATGTTGACTGACAAGTTCAATTACCTCTTAGCGTGAAAGTCCGAATCCCCACTTTTCCATGGTGTGTAAATCTTCTGCCATTTGCTTTGCAGTGTCTTGTGACAGGCCTGTTGATCTTCCGAGTGTTAATGATTTTTGCCCTCTGCGTCCAGTTACATGGCCCATGATAGTGGTCCGGGGTATGTTATATATTTTAGGGGCTTGATATCCCGATATTTCATTATTTTTGACAGCCTCCACTGCTCTACACAAGGTGTCTTTTGTCCAACATGGACCTTCTTTTTTCCCTTTATATGTATAGACCATAATGAAGCCTGTAAATAAAATAAGAAAAAGTTAAATTAACTAAACTGTTACTGAATTAAGAAGAATAAGCTTTAAAATAGTTTAATACATGAATAAGCGTTAACCAGTAACGCTTTTTTACCTTGTTTGCAAATACGAGCCTAGTTATAGTCCATTCAATTTCAAGATGGAATGTTTACAAACAATCGAATTTGACAGTTAAAATATGGTTGGCACAAATATAATATTGATCAGCTGAACACTATAAAATTCAATGCATTATTCCCGGAGTATTATTGAAGTATATACATAATCAAAATATTAACTTCAGAAAGTTTCACTATGAAAAATGTTATAAATACAAGTAGAACACCATTATTTTATTGATTTTTGAAATTTTATACGGTAAAAATGGATAACCCTTCATTTTTTTTACGAAATAGTCAGGCGTTTCAAATATTTTGTGAAAATAATCAAAATCTCGACGCTGTAAAAATCTAGACCATATATGCTATTCATTAATTTTATAAGGCGTTAGAGTGAGATAGCTACAATGTGTCAGCTTTTGCTGCTATATTTCTAGATTTGATGACCTTATATACAGATATAGTTATGGTATATTTGGCGTATAGATAATTAAACAAACATTGTGACATATCTCATTTTCTCTTCAAGTAAGTGGTGGTACTAAAATAGTTTCCATCGCAGCCTACAAATTGTATACGTACTTCAGGATAATGTTTTTATAGTAACTCTAATAAGTAATCGTTTGCTCTTATTTCGATGTATATTTTCCATGATTATTCTTAATATTAGACATCTTTATATCAAAAACATTAAAAAAGCTTTAATGGCAATATCCGTTATAAGTTGGCCGCTCATGTAAGGATAAGATGGCCACTTAATTTTCGGGTCATTTTTCATCTGCCTTTGCATTTTTCGTTACTTTTTTATCGTGTAAGTTTTTCTTTTCCGTTTCTTGTTTCTTCATTTTCTTGCCACAAGGATTGCAAAAATTGTTGAATGGAATACAATTAACATGCGGCCATAATTTACAAACAATTCATTGTAGCTAATCTTCTATTTTGTCAGTCTCGTAATAATTTTCACCGCATTCCACGTGTCATATATATTATCTTTGGGCCAGAATTTTCACCGGCTAATTCTATCGTTTCTTCTTCCTCAGAACTTGAATGTAATTTCATTTTTTGCTTTTTAATACTAAGATTGATCTTTTCTTTTCTTTTCTCATTTATTTTACACCTGTGTACGTTTAAAATCAATTGAGTAAACAATTTTGTAGGTAAGGGCACTTCTTGTGACATAAAGAATATAATAAAATAAGGCTCGAACTTTAATTCAAATATGACAGTATCAAAAAGTTTGACAATCTCTGAGTTGAATGTGTCATAGCGACGCGCTTGCCCCATCAAGGTTAAACTATTCTGTGGGTTAGACGCACTTGCCTCTTTGCAAAATCCATTGGTCGATAAATTGTAAATGCTAAATCTCGAACTATTTCACTAAACAGCAAGCAAATAAATATTGATAAGTATAGAATAATATTTGTAGAGTAATCTTACCTGGTTTTCATCACAAAACAACAAAATGTATATTATTTTTCGACAATTTACTGAACAACAGCGATATCCGAATACAAACGACACTGAAAATAAGATGGCGTCACAAGCCCGATGCTTTTGCCAATGCCCATTGTCCAAATTCCCAAAAATCGAACTGAAATTTCCCAAATTTGGGGAGAAAAAAGGCCCGATTCCCCACAAATTCCCCACATCGATTATCTATCCTACAAAGGAAGTTACTTTTAATAAAAATTCAACAATATTTATGTAATTATATATTTTCATCACATGCAGATACTATTTTTTGCCATACAGTGGTTAATAGCTTATTTTTAGACGGATTTAATTTTAAAACACCGCCTTGTTTTTTTACTCTGTCTCTTGTAGCCATTAGCGATACTACGGTGTCCGTGTTCAAGCGATTTCTGTTTTCCGTTTTCAAATTTTTAAGAACACTGAATTTTCTCTCAACCGTTGCGTTCGAAAAGGGCAGCACAAGTAACAGGCGTATCACGCTTTTTAAATTGGTAAATAAATGTTCGCCTGCACCGTTTTTTATGCGAAACACTTTACCCCAGTAACTTTCTGCATCGTGATATTCGTTAAGGCCGTATTCAGGAAAATTCAGTAAGGCGTGAGCTCGCCACTCATCATCTAAATCTTGTGCTTATTTCTTTAGCGTTGGGAATCGGTTCAGTACAACTGACAGTGATTTAATTTTGAACTGTTGTGCTTCTGATGGATTTACTACAGATATAATAGAATATAAGGGGTCTCTAAAACCAAATCGCTTAGTTATGTCCGTCGTCAGTTCAATATAGAAATCCTGGCATGTTTTATAAAAATCTGTAATAGCGGGACGGGGAACATTTTCATCTCTTGTCAAAATTTTCATACTTTCTGTCGCCTTGGTTCCAATATTAATTTCATTTAAGCTGTCGAAATATGCTGTGTTTCGGAATTCAGCTTTTAAAATATCATCACAGGACTTGACATAGTCAATTTTCAAGTAATTAGCAGGCAGCAATTTCAGAAGTTTTTCTACTCCTGGCTTCAATCTGTAAAGAAGCGATGTTTCTGACTGGAACATAGTATTGAAATTGTTAATCATTGAAAGTACGTAGGACAGGAATTCTAAATACACCATAGTCAATCGGTTGTTCATTGTTGCCAGCATTTCGTCAGTAGTTTTCGACGGATCAGAAAAGACAGATTCTGTCAAGTACGCTTTTAATGGAGTATATTGCTCCAATACACGATCCACGCACGCCTGCAACGAAAGCCATCGAGTTTGAGCTGGTGCCAGAATTTTGTGTATCTGCACTTGAACAATTCTTGAAACTCTTTAAATCTAAGTTGTCTATGTGAACTTCTACTGAAGTGAGCTCCAATTGATCTCAAAAAATTTTCGACATTTCGTGGTAGTTTGAGACAAGATTTACAGGCAGACAGATATATCGTATGACAGGAGCATTTTATCAGTGCAATGTGAGGCAAATCTTTCTTTAGAAAAGCAAAAACGGAGCACTGTTCGCCTACCATCACGTTTGTAGTGTCTGAACGAAATCCAACCGTGTTTTCAATGGGTATGTTCTTTTTTCGTAGCATATCTTTCAAGCAGTTATATAGTCCAAATGCCGTTCCAGATGACATTTCAACCATATCTAAAAACAAAGTTTCCACCATATTAGTCTGGTCATCATAAACGACAGCAGTAAAGCAGCATTGTTTTGTAGTACTTTGATCCGTGGTATTTGAGGTATATGACATTTCGTGGTAGTTTGAGACAACCTTTAGAGGCAGACAGATATATCATATGACAGGAGCACTTTATCAGTGCAATGTGAGGCAAATCTTTCTTTAGAAAAGCAAAAACGGAGCACTGTTCGCCTACCATCACGTTTGTAGTGTCTGAACTAAATCCAACCATGTTTTCAATGGGTATGTTCTTTTTTCGTAGCATATCTTTCAAGCAGTCATATAGTCCAGATGCCGTTCCAGATGACATTTCAGCCATATCTAAAAACAAAGTTTCCACCATATTAATCTGGTCATCATATACGACAGCAGTAAAGCAGCATTGTTTTGTAGTACTTTGATCCGTCGTTTCGTCCATAATTAGTGAAAAGAAATTTCCTTCTGTTCGCAATTTTTCGTTAATATTTTCCATGAATATGTTTCCTAAAACATTCTTTATTATGGCTGTAACTTTTGTTCTATGTATATTCGTATTTTTAGGTATAGTTGAATCTGGAAAAATGTCTTTACAGAGCGGACCTAATGAATCCATGAAAGAAAGCTGGATATTGTGTTCAGCCAAAGCTCCTGCTAATTTTAGTTCAGCTCTACGCACATTCTTTTCCAATTCAGTCCCTGGCAAATAAGATAGAATTTTCGGAACATCTTGTGTGCTTTTTTCTTATGACGGTCTGTTCTTATGACGAATGCTTTTTTCTTATGACGGTCTGAATTTAGGTGGCGAATCAAATCAGTTTTATGTGCTATGATCGATACCGAACAGAGTGTACAGGCTGCTAATTCGTTTCCATCTTTCGTGTTGAGATCTTTCTGTAACCAGCTCATGAATTTCGGGTCTTACAGTCACAAATCATTGAATTTACTTAGGCGTTTATTTTGTTTTGTTTGCGTGTCATTTGCCTCCTGTCTTGCTGCCGAACCGGCTAAAGAAGAATCGGTGGCCTCTGTTACTGCGCTGGAAGTCGAAGGCTCCGATATTTCCTGCTCGGATTTTCGTTTCGTTTTTTTCGTTTGTGACTATGAGTCTCGTCTTGTTGGCAACAGAGCCGATTAGGAGTCGACATTAGGGTTACCATCTACTTCTCTACTTGAGATTGAAGCCGCCGATTTACCCTGCTCAGCTTTTCGTTTTCGTTCAAACTAAAAAGTGAAAACTTTATTCACGCACCAGAAAATTGAATAAACGTTATTATATTATTTAACAACAAAGCGACAAAACTAATATAGTAATACACAACTGTGAGAAACAAACTACTGGCTCGAGTAATCAATTTATGCAACTAACCTTAGTATTATCTTGTGTTTTCTTGCCTGGAGCTTTCTTCAATAACCATTTGTCCATTTTTTATCAATATTCTATATTTTGTTCGTATCATAGCAATTAATCACGTGGTCACTTGAACGTAGAGGTTGTCTTTGATTATAGACCGGTCAACGAGACGTTTGACCCCAACATTAATTTCTCCGTCGCTGAAACTTTGCGGAGTGACAAAACAAAGCGTATAGATTTTTGTTGGCACAGCCAACTTCCATAAAAATGGATTGTTAGCAAATTCGTTAGTACTCAACGATAAGCTATATAATTCACTCTATCACTCTGCTTAGTATCAGTGACAAATTCTCCTCGTTCATCGGACTATAACTAGTAGTTCGTACGAAGAAATGCCAAACGGGGCTTCCCCAAATTGAATTTCGCGGTCAGAATGACTATTGCATGAAGTTTTAAAGTGTAGCTATACGCAGTACAAACTACGCAGATGAAAAAAAATACAAAGTATAGTACTACAACCTATCAAATAAATAGTGCTAATGATCGTTCAACGTGACATTATATAAAAAGACACTGAAATTACGAAATAAATTCAAACTGTAAATTTACTCTGTGTGTGTGTGTGAGTAAATTGTGAGAATCCCCGCATTTTCCCCACATAACAACAACCCCCACACAATCCCCAATCGACTTGAAAATCCCCACACTATGGGGAATTCCCCACAGTGTGACAACGCTGCCGATAACTGTTGCCATAAACAATTAGTGTTTTACGCTGAGATTATTTCCAGCTTTGATGTTAGATGGCGGTATCTCTAAATATTTGTTAAATTTTCGAAATTTTCATGGTAGAGGCACTTGCTCCGTAGACGTACTTGCCCCGACTGACCTTAGTATTTTCCTACTTCGATCATTTGAACAAGATGAAACAATAACGCATAGAGATTGCAGTTATGTTAGCGATTAACAGCAGAAGACTGAATGAATATAACGTAGGCAAAATTCAAATAAAAGGTATAGATTTTAACTTTGTAGTAATTAATAGTTTATAATCATTCTCTAAAAATTGCATGTCGTTCGGTAATGTTCCGTCAATACGAAGCAAAAGAACAAAGCATAAAAGAAATAATACGTAAAACAATGAATTGCATTAAGAAAAGAAACGTGCTATTTCTAGCTCTTTTTATCTCTCGGCGTGTCTCGGGCATCAAAATTCAATAGTGGAACCGACTACTTCATACGATATTACAATTCCTAGTCAATACAAAAGAGCGTTATTCTGGCTCATACTTAAAGAAAATATTAAAAGAAGGAAAAAAGAAAAATATTTGCTTTCATATCTTCAATTCAATGGCAAAAATATCACGAAGATAAGGAGAAGGAGAAGTGTGAACTAGAAGAAGAGGAAATAGAAAAACTGAGGAGAGAACGGACAAAAAGAAACGGAACGACGAAAAAAAAAACTGAAGACTGCTAATAAAGTGACTAAGAAAAACCATAAAAAGATATTTAATAAGACTAGATTATCTTAACAACAATAGTATGGAAAAGGAATGGTCGGATCAGATTAGATAGCACACATGAAATATCTAATGACCAATAGGGCAATGAAAAAGAAAATTGTTTCCAGGAAGAAAAGGAAAATTATCACGATATAAGTAAATTAAAACAGCGATTGTGTACTCGTTAAGATTCCCAGAAAAAAGAAATGTCACAAGAATATTTATATTGTCCAAAAGTTATTAGGAGACTATCTAGAAGTTTCGCCTATGATGTGCTGTAATAAAATGAACGCTATTTTTAAACCAAATGAATATGATATTAGTACTCTTAATAAGTTGCAAATATTTAAAGTTATAATTGCACCAAAAATCATCTTAAAAGGTAAAAAAAATAAAATAGATTTCAAGCGTTTCTGTATTCATACAAATACCTATCACCTTTATTGTGGTTGAATAATTATATTTGATCATAAACAATAAAATTCGTGTTTTCCGTTAATATCTAGCGTTAGTGCTTTTACTTTATTTCATGTCTTTCTTAAGCATTTTTAAGGAGGTTCTGTTTAGTATAATGAAACGTTTTAATGTAATTATTATTTAGAAAATGTTGAAAATAAAAATGTTTCGTTTTTCACGTATTTCCCAATATTAAAGGACAAAATAAAACAATAATGTAGAGTATTTTCCTCATGTACATATTTTCTAAAGGATTCAGAAAAAAATTCTTGCTTTACCAATTAGTTAAATAACTTGTACAGGATATTTTATTATTCTGCATTATTTCTTCGCCTTGCAAATTTTGCAAAGCGAAGAAATAAGGCAGAATAATAAAATTGAGGATTTTATTATTCTGCATTATTTCTTCCCCTTGGCATATTCATTACCATTGATGATGGAAAAAGATTGAGGAGGGAGCGATTCTTTTTTCAAACAATTTTTTATCACAACTCAAAAACAAAATCTATTAAAAATTTAAAAAAATGTTGAAGTGCAAAGCAACCCATTTTCTTTTATCTTGTTATGTCCTTTCAGTCTCCTATTCATTGTTCGGATTGAATTAAACTAGTATTGAGAATTTATTTAGAACGTTGAAAGTACATTCAATGCAAATATTGAAAGTACACGCATTGCATTGAAGAAGCATTCAATGCAAACACTAAAGGTACGCGTCCGAAAATATTAAAGCTATAAAGAAGAAGAAAACTAGAACAGTCCTTCAGCTCGAAAAAGATACAAAAATATTATTCGGTACCATTTCTATTTAAATATCAGAGAAGAGCGAATAATGTAAGTAGAGACTTGTATCTGACTTTCTCCAAATATGAAATATAATTTATGATCCATGCTATGAAAATCAAAATGCAGTTACCGTTGTCAGAACAGAAAGACGTTATCAATGTACTTATCTATGGTTATTAGATTGTCGGATGCACAGAACATATATTAACTCTGTGGTCGGATGCACCATAGACGCATTTGTGTATAGACGTACGTCAGATCTGTCAGTTGTCATGACAACATCGTTTATTTTGAATTGCATTTACTTTATTTCACAGATCATATATTATTAACATAATTTTTCAACGTCCTTTTAGTTATAATACAATTATAATTATTTCATAGTATTTTATATTTAATATTCATTTCATTTTGTTTTGGTAGCTATGGATGAATTGCACGGACCAAACATACAAATTGTATTGAATTTGAAAGAAGGTTAGATGTATTTATTGCCTTTTTTGCCACTTGTCTAAGAATATGGATTTATTTTATTTTTATAATATTCAATTTCGTTTATTAGGATTAGGTTTTGGATTTCTAAATCGGCCTTTCTTCGTAAGAAGTATTTTAAATAGAAACATTTTAAATAGTGATCCTGTAAAACCATGTCATACACCTATATTTAATGAAGAACTTATTTGGGAGGCAGATAAAAGAAAATTCCGACGGTAGGTTGTATTTCATGAATTTTCTTTGATTTCAAAAATGAAAGCAGTGACTAATTTAGTTTTGAACTGCCTTTATTAGTTTATATGTCCACTTGTGCCCGCACAAATAAACTTGAACAAAAGGGATTTTTTGTTTCTCTTTTTTTAATCGGAAGAAGACTTCTAATAAATATTGTTGTGGACTTTATACCTAATAAAGGTTGCTTATGATTGATTTCATAAAAATAGATTTAATAAAATATTGCTTATAAATAATGGAACCATCCGGCTATCGTTTGATGGGTGATATTAGAGTAAAAAGCTATAAATATAATGCCATTTTGCTTTCAAACTTCACCTACATTTATATAAGTGTAAGACGAATGCCCATCTAGGAATAATATCACGAGTAATGGAATGGCATTCTCTTTCAACGATGGATGGAAAACATTGGTGATATACTCATAAAAAGTCTCACTAGTTATCCATCCAGATTCGGAGTGGCCTTTTCTCCATTGCTTTGGCATATTCATTACCTTTGATGATGGTATCTGTAGCTATTGAAAATAAAACTGTTGAACATTGTTTTTCATCATTTCCTGTACGGTTATATACTTTTTTGATCCTGTTTTTACGAAGACTTGTTTATCCTTGGATGATAAATAAAGCCATTTTCACCACAGTTAAATATTCTTCGATCGTCAGTCTTAATATATAATAAATAACTTATCTCCAGATATTTTCTAATTTTAGAAAACCAGCTTCTAATGTTATGCTCCTATATCAGTGCCCTGCATGAAGATAGCGATTGTGGTACTCTTTTAGCAATTTCTGGATGGTGTCCAAGGAATCCATTATACCACTTCTTTGGCTGAGCATATTTAAACAGATTTTTTCTTCTTAAGTTTTTCATTAATTTTGTAACATAATCAACTAACTGAGATTTCATTACGCGAAATCCCTATTCGCCGATTTCTATACTCCATTTGACTAGAAAATTTTCTATCTCTATTAATATGGTCGGACCTCCAACATTTCCAGATTTATGTATTTATTCTTTAATGTATCTAATAAAGTATTCATTGGAAGGTTGTAAATTTTGGCAGTTTATCTAATACTATATTTTTTTTCTTTTACATCAATTAAAGCCATTTCTATATTTTCATGAGGAGACTTAAAATATGTTTTGGAATCCATCATGATTATCTAAGACAAAAACAAGCAGTCACAATATAGAACTTTTGATACCGAGGTGGACAGAAACAGAAATAATGTAGTTGAAGCGTGCCTTCTTTCCGACCGAACTTAATTTATACATAATAACTACGTAAAACCATTCAGATATATTTTTTTCAATAAATTACTCTGGTATAAACTTCAATGTACCGTGTAGTATGGAAAGATACACAAAAAGAATAAAAATTAATATATATTTATAACTTAATCGTATATTCAAACGGGAAAATAAAATAAAATCGTATCAGTTTCAAGTTGAATTATGTAAAATTTGATTGATTTAATGTAGGAGGTATACAAGTTCTATATTGTAAAATTATATGTACATTAAATATATAATAAGAATTAAACATTTTACTTTAATTAAATTAAATAAACATGCAGTAATAACAATGTAATTATGATAAACAGTTATATATTCATACAATAAGATATTAAAATACATAACCCTTCGGTTTTTTCCGCCAAACTCTGAATAACTTAGTGACGCTTTTTTTAACTTTTTGATCACTAACAAAACATTCGTTTTGCACTGTTGCATGGTTTGGAGATAATTGATGAATAGTCCGTTATTGTTTCAAAGCGGTTACTTGACAAATGACATATTAATACTGAACAAATGAAATGTGTTGACTTTCATAATTTTGCGCAGGGAATTAAATCACTTTTATCGAGTTATTTAAAATGGATGGATACATGAGACTGACCGAAGACCGGTGCCATTATGTTATAAGTGACACTTTTGCAATGAATCAATTGTGAAAATTTTTTCAACTTCATACAATTTCTAATTATTATTAAGCATTAAATATGAAAATTCTGAAACATAAAACTTCAATAATAGCGAATATAAGTGATATAAACTCTGTTAAAAGACATTTAAAATTTGTTGTTACACATTCTTGAAAAATGTTCAGAAAACTGAATTGTATGCATTCCTAATAATATCCAAAATGGTTTAAATTTTACTTTAATTAAAAAAAAAAGAAAAACCATATCACTCATTTTAAGTGCATTCATATCAAATGCCAATTTTATAAAATTGTAGATATTTACTAATAAAATATACATAAAGTTTATAACAATGTAGACATTTATATTTGCTTGGATGCACTATTACTGATGGAACAGAAGAGAAATTGAGTGTGCAATTTTTTTCACAAACTAATCTTGACATCAAAGATAATTCTCTCTTTTTCAATTCAATAATATAAAATTATACCTATCATAATGATTAAATCATACCAACTATGGCAAAATGTAATTTAAGCCCCTTACACTTTATGTTGTTGCACTGGATTCTGTACCATTTCCTTATTACGGGCACTTAATAATTTCTGGGGATGTATATACAGAAATTATTTGTTTATATACAATAAATTTAGTACAAATAACTGGATCATTTTTATTTTTACAAAATTTGTGTGGACTATACTCACATGTATACACTATTTAAAATACATGACAACAAACCACACTAATCATGTTCAGTTTATATCCAATCGGTACGTGGATGGGTCGTGTTCAAAATAATGTAAATTATTGAAGGAACAATGATTTGAGGTTTGAAAGTTAATATATTATTTTCCATTATTATATATGTATGTTTGGCTTACTGTTAAATTGAGAAAATACATTTATATAGAAATTTCTCCGATATTGGTAAGGGAAAGAAAATACTAGCTTAGTCAGAGGAATTTTGGCCGAAAGCCCTTTTAGATACAGAGAATGCAGTGCATTAGGAAAAGAGCATTTTAAAATGAATGACCGAGTCGAACATTGTATAAGAGTTTTTTAAGACAACCTTCTATAATGACACAAAGATTAACTGATTTAATAAGTAAAGGGAGAATATATCCTTTTGTTTAAAACCATTTTTTGTAAATTATTGCAGGAAGTTTAAATGACTGCAATTTGAAAAACACTATAATTTATGGATTTAAACGTTATGGCCTTTTCCCATTTAATGTTAATGCATTAGATTATACTAATGTTTTTACAATATTATCGAAAACATAAGCAATACTGTGTTAAAATATAAAATGCAATGTCTATATTTAAAAGAAACAAAATTGAAGTGGGAATTACATTAAAGGTTTTAAAAAATTACAGAGAAATATACAAAAGGATAATTCAATAAGGATGATTCAAACTGAAATGGAATCTGAAGTTGTGATAAGGTTGAAAAAAAAATTGTAAACATCACCATTACATATGTCAGTTCAACGTCATCACTCTATCTAGAATGTGCTGATACTAGTGATATCGGTCTTGAATATCTATTCAATAATTAAGTTCATTTTTAATCATTCTGATACAGTCGATGCTCGTGTAAAAGCTATTCACAAAATTTAATGAACAACGACGATCTCTATGAACTTCTTGTATTGAAGATATCAACAACTATGTTTAGCAGAGGTGTTTTCCAAGAGATTTCTAGTGACATATTTTCAACTTCAAACAATGTTACATTCGTTATGTAAATTTTCAAATACACTGTGATATAAACGGAAGCTGACATTCCTGTTCTTAGCTATAATAAAGAGTGCAAAGCAATCTCAAAACATCATCTTGGTTTCTAGTTCTTAAGTGGGTTCTGTAGTAATTATATGATATTATTATTATACCGATGCAGGCTGATACATCAACCTCGGTCAAAGGAGATCCATTTAGTAAATATTTATGTGTATAGAAATTACTCCAAAAAGAACATAAGTGAGAACTCCTGCTGCTATTTCTACTGCTGCAACGAAGCTGAAATTAGAAAAGATGGGACAAAAAAGTTTACAATGTTGTTATATCAAAACGAGAAATGTAAATTCGCAGAAAAAGGCTAATCGTAAACAAAAAGAGTAACATAGATGTCGAGAATGAAATTTAAAATATTCAGAATGCCTATGTGGAAGAGAAACAGAAAATGGAATTAAAGGAAGCAGACAGGAGAAGTCTAAAGTTTTAAAAGAAAATAACCAAAATTAAACGATGATATTATTAGTTATAGTGAAGTTATATATCCATATATATGTACAAAGAGAAAAAAAATTTGTTAATCAAACCAAGAATTTATATTAAAAATAAAAAAGTAAACGAATAATAGAGCAATGATTAATAACTCTATAAACTTTGTTATTCATATCCAAACATATGTACGTGTAAGAAAGAGTTAAGTATTAACAATAATTCCAAGGTTGATTTATGATTATCTGATTTTCACTTTTGATTAAAGATATGTTTTTAATTGTTTTGATGTTTTAATGTTATTAAATTTTCTCACTAGAATATATGGAAAATTATGGCTGAAAACTAAATAGAATAGAAATGGAATATTCGACATTTGGATAGAATTATAGGGTAACTTTTATTCTTTATTTTTTGTCTGTTTAAAAAATGTTTATGGATTTGGTCAGAAATCAATGAAATGACCCAGATGAAAGAAAATTTTGATGCCTTTATTGGTTCTTGGTCTCATCAAGGAAAATAGTTATCAATGAGCTAATTGATTTATAGTGTCTTTTATTAGGATATCTAAACTTAGAATTTTCAAACATCTAAAGGGTAAAACTGTTAAAAATAATTAGTCTACTTGCCAAGAAGGTATATAGTTGAATTCGAAAACAAATGGAGTATGCTTTACCAAAAACTATTTTGGATAGTGCATACTGTATGTGATGCCTTATTAACTTGTCCAGTTGCCTCCACAATTAATAATTATATGGGATTTTGGAGGCCTATTTTCTACTAATTTCATACCATAATCTGGGTACAAGGACATCTTCATAAGTCAGATCTGTCAAACTAATTGCTTACTGTTTCAAGATATTTTTCCCATGGAGCTTGAGTATATTTCAACTATTTTGGTTGCATTCAAATTATGTCTAAAGATATCCAAATTCCTACTTTAAGCAACGACCACATTTGTGCACCTTTATTGTGCTTTTTACAGTTCATGTGTAAATCTGTCGGTATAGATAGACTAGGTATGATTAGTAGAAGTATGTGTCCAATAGAAACTTCATCTAAAAAAATTACTTTCTTCCAAACTCTATTCAAATTTGCTTTTCCCCCAGTGAATCTTTTTTGATGGTGCTTTTATGTTGTTTTTCTCTGCATTGTAGATTACGTTTACAGAATATTCCATTGAAAATCGAAGTTTTTTCTGTGGATAATCTTAAGGATCGTATTGGCTATGTACTTCTAAGCCTTTTGAGCGCTCTGCCATGTCCATCAGGAAAGTCAGTTACGGTAAGTAAAAGAGAAAATTTACTTCTTTTTTGAAGAATAAGCTGACTTATACTATTTCAATAATAAAATGTAAAAAACAAAACTATAACAGATATTCTTTTAAATAACAACTTAGACAGTGTATTTATTGAAACTGTTGAAGCTTACGTATGCCCTTCTACATACTCCTAAGTGGGAGATATATTGCCCGGTAAAGCCACACCATTGCCATTTGAAAATAGTAAATTTATAATTTTTCATGCCCAACCCCAGAATTTGCTAGTTCCAGTAATTAACTTTATGATATCTATTTTACTCTCCAAACAGCAGTGGACTCTTTGAATTGTAGCTATATAGAATACTTATTAACTCTGCTTATTCATACACATTGCTCACTAAAACTACGAGGGGAGGTCTAAAATTCCGGAGAATAGAAAGGTTGCAAGTTAAATAAAATAATGGAACTATTTTTCTTTTCAATGTAATCTCCCTTAAGGTTAATACATTTATTAGATCTTGAAATTAATTTTTCTGAACCGTCAAAAAGATATTTTTTGTCTTTGCCCTGAAAATCCTTAAATTTTCTTCCTCGGAGCTCTTTTTTAGGTTTGGGAACAAGGGTAAATCGCTGAGAGCTAGATCAGGGCTATAGGGTGGGGTGAATCAGTGATTCAAAGTTGAGTTTGTGAACAGCATTCTTTGCAACTTTGCTCGTGTGAATCGCCGGCGCAAAAGCAACACACCCCTAGTCAGCTTTCCGCATCTTTTCCTTAATAGCTTCCATCAGTTTATCCAATACGGTAACGTAGTACTCTCCAGTGATAGTGATACCTTTTTCTATTTAGTTAATCAATAAAATCCCTTCATAATCTCAAAAAACTGTTGCCATCAATTTTCCACCTGGTTCCAAGACTTTAAACTCCTTAGGGTGGAGTGCCCTTTTTGTGCCATTGCATCGACTCAGGCTCATAATGACGAATCCAAGTTTTATCTCCAGGCACAATTCTCTCCAAAATCGGCGTAGGTTCGTCATCAAACAACTTCAAAACTCCTTAGACACCTCGACTCGTTGTTTTTGCGGTGGAGTAAGCATTTGCACTGACTTTAGCCAGGCCAAGATTGTTGTCTCCACTTTGTTTAAATAAACCGTGCCACTTGTAAACCATGATTTTACCAGGGAAACAATGTCCGTAAAAAACTCCCATCTCACTCATCATGGTTTAAGGAGTTCTTCCTTGCTTGATGTGGAATTTAATTGCTGTTCGTAATTCGATTTGCCACATATTCGCAGTTAACTTCCAGATTTACTTCTTGAAGTTACGATATTAATGAATGACGTTAGGGAATTTGACCTTTGACTTATACCCCTAATGAGTTCCTAATTAGCAGGGACCAAGAAAGATTGCGTGCCCCCTCCCTTCGCCTTCATTCTCCAAACTTTTGAACCTCCGCTCGTATTTGATATAAAGTGTGTGTTTTTCTATTCTATTGTTTGTTTTGTTTAAAATTTGTTTTACCATGATCTAGTCCGATTTTAATTTTTGTAAACTTTATCTTTTAATTATTTTTTAATTTGTGATAGACAAGGTATATAGAATGTGGATATGGATATTAACTACAGTATTTTATAAATAAATGAAACAGATTCGTAAAATAATTTCATTTCACGAGTTACCTAGTTTAATCGTTACTAATATCCTCCTA
Organism: Druceiella hillmani; assembly: GCA_039881145.1. NCBI lineage: Eukaryota > Metazoa > Arthropoda > Insecta > Lepidoptera > Hepialidae > Druceiella > Druceiella hillmani. Next base: position 3,107,872 of record JAYKKI010000091.1, read on the forward strand.
ATAATATATATCCATTCAATATTTCCAGCAATAATTCAATTTTGTTTCAAATTTAAAACGAGGAAGGGAAAAATGTATTAACAAACATCAGCATTAATCAATGAAAACTTCAATTTTATTACAGGTGAGATACGAGTGGCACAAATTGTTGGGCGTTAAAGCAGAGGGAAAATGTTGCCATCCACAACTGTTAGTAGGTCTGACAATAGAAGATAGAATTAATCCAACCACACCGGTAAGACTTGATACAATGTCATGTGGTTTTTCAGCAGGTTATAGTGTTATACTAATCACAAATGTCCTTTTTTTCATTAGAGACGAGAACCCATATTGACACGAAAAGGAGACTCTGGATTATGGATTGATTTATCGCGGGATTCTAATGCTACATTGAAACTCTCACAAATACAGCCACATAGCTATATTAGTCGAAAAGGGTCTACAGGTAAATTTTACAATAAAGTCATATTTTGTTTTAATTTGGCCGGTCAGTGACTGATTTGTTATTTTAGTGTTTTAAATTCTTTTAATAACGTTATGATTTCAGTTTTTTGTCTCATATTTTTTGCTTGTAAGATTATGGAGGATACGACAAAAAGGTACCTTCGTAATTTTGTTGTCGATTTACTTTTATATTTTTTTTGTTTTTATTATCACTGATAAACTTAAATTGAAAAGAAGTGGATATTATTCTGCTGAGGAATGTAGGTCTCCTCAAATGTGGAAGTAACATGATCGAAAATTAAATGGCATTATCGTGCTACATGAATATTATTTGTGCTACATAAATTAATATGATTGTCGGGCTTGTAGGAGTGATGTTCAAATAACGCCAACTGCATGTTGAACTATCTTTAACTATTGTTATACAGGAATTCAAAAATGTATAATATGGAAATATTAAAACAATAAAAATTAAACCAACATAAATATTAAAATAAGGTCATATACAAAGAAATTTTAGCAAGAATTTAGCTTGTTTTGTAGAAAAAAGATTGACGTGCTTACTCTAGGTTAATAAAATGAAAAAAGTAATTTATTGAAATTCTAAAGTGTGTAATTTACTTAACATGTATTGTAAAAATACAAATAAAAACAATGAAATAACTTGAAGTATAAAATAAAAATGTTAGGTTTCATCAAACAAATAAAAATGTCTGTACATTAAGATATAAGTATACTATTTTAAGTGCAAGCCACTTTTTCAAATTTAGACAGGTTACAACCGGTCACAAATAGTGATTTGATACCACGTCTGTTTTCTGAGGATGGATACATTCAAATTGGAGACGAAACTAAGCACACACATATGTTTAGATTGAGTTTTCTAATTGGAGTAGTCAAGAACATAAAAATGGTAATGTTGAAACTTGGTATATATATTCACTTATTATATCGTAATTGGTAATACTTGTTGACGAATTAATAGTTGGGGAAAAGTGTAAATTATCAGATTTCAGTTAATAAACTGCATTATAATTCTAAGTGAATTTGAAAGTCAACGTACATGAGATTTAATGTAATTTATTGTTATTAATCCTTAGATGAAAGTATATAACCAACATGTAATTGATTTTGCAGCTCTTTCCGAACATTGAGCAGAATGGACATATTTATTGTAATATAAGTATTTCTGCGTTTTCCTACACAATACAAACAGACAGGTGTGTTATATGGACTCTCCACTTGCAATTGTAATCTGCAATGTTGGTTAATATTAATTACTTAGCAAAATTTCTATAACTTTTCTTTTTGTAGGATTGTAATAAACGAAACAGCCATCAAGGAAAATTTGCCAATACATGTCAATCAAAAAACAAATGTCAGATTGAGGAGTTCTTTGCAAATGTTAAATCAATATTTTGCTGAATATCCTGACGTAGAAATCAAACTTTCGACCGGTAATAAACTAATAGGTAAATGTATTATTGTTAATTTTCTTATTGTATGCAAAAATGAGAAAATTTTTCCATATTACGATACAACATTTACTCATACACTGAAAATGGAATAATATTTAATTCAAATTAAATATTTAAGTATAATGTCAAGTTTGATATTAAAAGATATTTTAATAAAAGTGTTTTATTTTTATCATCTATCAAACTTATAAAATACTTACAAAATGAACTGTTTTTGTTTTTAATGTTAATTTAAATCTGTCATCTCTGTAATGGTTTCGGGTTCAATTTCCGGCCTCTCATTGAGCAAGGTTAGACTGATGTTCTGGTTATCTGTAAAAGATTGCTCTCGTAGTGACAAGTCCACCATAATATTAGTTGTGTGCATTAAAATCTCTAATTAAATAAATTAATTTGTCAAGTCAAATGTTACATAAGCCCTTTATTGGAAAACAAAACATCTTTGCTTTCTGTATTTATAACTTAAATTGAATGTGTCATCAACATTTTGCAGGTGAAACTGTACTAAACCTTGAAAATTTAATATTAAATGAAAATATTGACGATTTCCAAAGTCAAGGTGATTGCATAAATGGAGTTATATTAGTGAAAGACCATTGTTTATTTAGTGGTTACGAGACTCAAAAGAGTGAGTGCAATGAATTGTCATGGCCATCTGTACATATAGAGTTGACATTACAAATCTTATCTACCGAGGAAGCTGGATATGTCGGACAGGTATTTATTAAATTTGCTTCTCTTTATTAGTAGAACATTTATTATAGTTTCTTATTTTTTTTTAGAAGAACGGGAGCTTTTAGAATTAAAATCAAATTGTACTTCTTATTTTGAATTGACTTTTTTTATGTATATCTATATATTCTGTATGAACAAAATTCAACTTTGTTAAATTAAATTATGTGTTTATGGTTCATCGAGTGCCAACTCTTCATTTAAATGATATTATGTCTTTATTACACATCCAGAACAGTTCGATGTTATGAATTGAACTTTAATGTTCACCCTTAAATAAAAAGCACAGAAAATAGTAATTACATGATAAAATCATCCTCTAAAGAGGATATTTCTTGGTGGGTCAACTTATATAAAATATGGAGTAAACATTTAAAAATGTTCTGGTTATTACCATCTTTTAAATATGCTTACTAATATCATCACACAACCGACGGGACAATGTTGCTTCTATACTTGTTTACTAGAATTATGAAAGATATAATAGCATTCAGATGTTTTATCTGTAACTTGAAGTATTTTAATGGCGTTAGCTAAATTATTTAAATCACAGTAACCAGATGTCTTTTTCGTTTCAAAAATAATTTATGCAAATGTGAGCATCTGACTAACCAATGAACTTTTATACTGCGTGATGAAAATATTTTTAATGTAATTTATATGTTTTTTGTGTTATTAAATCAGGGTAGGTCTAGGTGAAATAAAATACTTCTTTTTGAGAAGTATTATACTTTCGCTTTGACCTACAATCCAAAAATGATCTAAAAACAGGAAATATAGCTATTCAATAAGTACATAGGCAATAATGTGCATTGACTGACTTGATCCATTATCCTAAAAACCATTGAACATTGTATAAGTGTTGATTTCACGTTGTTTTCAAATTTCACGTTTCTCGCAACTGTATGTTAAAGCCAAGCCTTTAGTAACTATTTCCACAAACTTATGCTTGAAAGTATACATCTTGAAACTCTTCATTCAAAGGGTGAAAGAACATGAGATATGAAGGGGCAGAGTCCCAAGGAGGTGTCACTTTATCTAACATTAGATATGATGGATAATTTGGATCTCAAAATATCTGTACTTGTAATCATAATATCACACCAGACAAATAAATAAAAGGGGAAAATTGAACATGCTCAAATATGACAGATCTGCTCTTCACTTGTATGGAAACCACCTTTTGACACTGTCATTGGGCCATGGAGATCACGAGGCCAGCAGACTTACCAAGACGAATTAAAAGTGCCCAAATGCAAAGGATCTGTTGCTTGCCATTATAAAGTTACTATAACCACATTTCAGCACCATCATCAAGCCATAGACATTATGCAAGACCAAAGGTCTTGTCAAGATGAGTTAAACATACCCAAATAAGTTGAATCTGCTGGCGTGTTATGAAGTTTGTGCGACCACCTTCTGACCCTATCACCAGATCCACATTATGATGATTCCACATTATCAATATTGTGTTATCATCGGAGCTATGGACGTATTATTTAATTGTTGTAGCAAAATTCTTGCTATATAAATTAACCAACATCTTTACATGCATACAAAAGAATAACTGAAAAAAGCCTATTTTTGGGCACTTGAACTTGAAAGACATTGAAAGACATTTGAAAGACATTGTTGAGCAACAGTCAGTAATTCAAAAGATATGTGTTACTAGACTTTTATTAAACTCTTCATGTTGAACAAATTTTTAATATTATCAAGATATATTTCATAAATACTGAAATAAATATGTATTAAAATACATGTACGTAAACAATGTATGTTCCACCTCTTTTTCTTTGAAATACTTATAGAGACGATTATCTTGCCCATGTGTGGTGGATTAACACTGTGCGCAGGCGAAGCCCTCTGTCTGGTTCATAGCTAGATAAGAGGAATTTCTCATAAATAATATCTCACTATAATTAATTAATCAACAATAAATTTAATTCAAAATTCGGTAGTCTAAAATGGACAAAAAAATATGCCACTTTTTCGATTGTACTTGCAGCTCAATCGGAATTACATATGCATACAAATGTTAAGAGGAAGTAAAATAAATTTTTTGCAAACATTTGAGCCGCACGTACATCCTGTCTCACTGACAAATAAGTGAAATAAAAGCTTATAAAGAAACGTTTCTTCAAAATGGTACACGTAATTAATTTATTGTTCATTTTAAACTGTATGATTTTACTAAGTGGTACCAATATCAGTTTAGAGATATTCAGCTAATGCTCCACCTATTTGTCACATTATATCCATTCTTCATATCTGTTTTGTGATAATATGACATTTATAATAGAATGACCCCTTCCATTACTCATTTCGTGACGTCCCTCTTTTTGTCAGCCTTTAAATTTTGTGGTTACTGCCAATAAAGAAGCTTCGCTTAAAATGAAAAATGCATATATGCACCCTTCGTTTGTAGCATCTGTTGAGCCTATGCCTCCCAATTTTAAAAAAGGAATAAATGTATAAAAATAATGAGAAATAGAACTTTTACAGTGTGCATGTTTAGTAGCTGTAATCATTATTTCATTATAAAATGTTAATAAAATTTGTTTAATGTACAGGCCAAACACCCAGCACCCTTAACATCACGCAGTATAACTCAAATAGATACAAGGGTCATTGTGTCAAGGTCAAATATGACATTTAAAAGTACAAGTTGTGGTGACTTGAGTTATGACAATTCAGAAAATGTGAAAAGGGGCTCAGACATGTCTACCAAGTAATTATGGATAATTATTTACTATCAGGCAGTTGTAGAATTAATGTTACAGTTTTCGTTGTGCTTTATGTACATAAATGTTTTCAGGTTGGAGGATGAAAAGCCATGTCCAAAATGTGTATTACAGGCTGAGAAAGAAGGAAAAGGTTGTATTGTAGTAATTTAGTAGTTTTTGTAATTCCTGTTTCACACAAAAAAGACTATGAGACGTAAGTCATAAAAGATGAATACTCTCAGAACTTACGTTCTCTAAATCTATTGTAATAATAATACATGGAATAGGTTATTAAGACCCAATGTACTAGTAATAAAAGAACAATGACAAGGACAAAAATCTTATTAAAGTTCTCCGAAATTTCGTTTTTAGACTTCCACAAACTTTTGCATGTTTTTTGAGATGCCCAAAAAACCATCGTATTGAATAGATTTGAAGCAAAATAATACTTCGTGCCATTTCAGGAATTATACAAAAAGGGATTAAACGAGGAATGAACACAAAGCTGTAAAAAAGTGTGTTGCATAAAGAAAGTGGTTTACATTCTTGAGATTTTCTCGTCAGCAATAATTATTATTGCACTTGGGAAGGTTTACAGCCAGTTATCTCTATTCACCAGACCATGCACTTTTAGCTTATCGCCTATTTCTTTCCATCCAGAACAATTTTTGATAATAAAGACTAAATTTACCTTTACTTATTTTTCTATTGACCATTCATCAAAGCATTTATGTCACCAAAAAGATCTTATAAATTAATTTGTACTACACATTGTAGATAAATGAAAAGACAAGACCGAGTTAATAATTAAAACCATAATCTGACATTATAATTAGACAGTGAGACCTAAATACTAAATAAATAGCAATAATATTTTTATGCATTGACTTGAATAATATTATATTTGTATAACAGAAAGACTTGCAACATTAATATCACTTCAAGAAAAAGAAGATTTATTACGTTCAATGGCAGAAGAGTTAGTGGATTGGAAAGAGAAACAACAAAAGATATTCAATTTACATGTAAGTTTTAAAGGATTTACCTAGCTATGTTGCATCCTAACTAGACAGATCTACATCTTATGGTGTCTCTTTCGCTGCTCTTTCTCAAATACTTCGCTCGCATTTTTCTTCTCTATTGACTTTCTTTTTTGTCAATGAAAGACATTTTTGGTTAGAAAAATAAAACAATGATTTATTAAAAATGTGCTCCACTTGATGCTACAACTTTCTGATACCTTTTGGATGACAGATTCCGTAAAGAAGTCCAGTTCCTTTAATGCTATCTATTAAGCAAACCAATTTTATATTTCCTTGTAACAAATGAAGTTCCGCAAAGAAAGTGCTAACTGCATCTGGCTGGAATAAATGGTGTTATGAAAGAACAATGTTTAGTAAATGTGACGGGTAGGCTAGAATTCGTATTTTTTAACCGGTTCAGCAACATGTCTAGCATTGCTATAATGAAGAATAAATTTATTACGACTAATTTTACTTCTAGTTGTTTTTCAGTTAGAGCTTGTTTTAAATACATGATCGAAGCCAGTAACACACCCTAGTATTATTTTCATATAGTTGTAACAGTTCATAATATAATGCAACCTTCTTATCTCACTAGATGCACAGCAAACCATTTAGTTTTTACCTAAACTGATCTTCAATTAGGATTATTGACATTATTAATTTTTCACCTCCAGTGTCTACTTGATTTAAAATTGTTTTTTATTGTCTTGGAAACAAATTGAAACATAGTTTTTTGACATTCAATATCTCTAACTGATGCTGATAATTTCCTTCCTTTTGAATTATTCCCATTGCAATTAAACATCTGGAAATAGTGTCAACTATTATCAGTATTTAAATCTTCTGCCAAATCTATTAGTGTTCGACATGAATCTTCATTTAATTATGTTTCCAATATAGTATCTTCTAATTTCTTTTGATGGGGTTCCATTTTTTCTACCTGAAGAATCGAAATCATTATTTTTTAATTGTGGAAACCACTATTTGCAAGTTGTGTTCGATGAAAATAATAAAGTAAAAATGTTTCTTGTTTGAAATAAAATTTGACATATTTAGTCACAAACTAAGTTTTTAAGTTTCAATCGAGCAATAGTCAATATTTTAAAAAAGGGAATAATCATGCAAACAAAAAGGACCATAACATTAATGAATATGTTAAAATTGACAAATAGCAAATCATCAGGAGCTACTAATAAAGCATCATTGAATAAAAGAATAGGCGTATCAATCACCATGCTCTATACTTTCTATTCAAAGTTAATTTAGGCATACACATTATTTAGTGATGGGGACGTAATAAGTACAGGTACGTCCACGTAGTTCTGCACACTACGTCCACGTAGTTCTGCAAAATTGATCCAACCCTTAAACAGCTATTAGGAGGAAAACATCATTTTCTCAATGTGAACAAATTTACTACTTTAAACAACTTGGCCTAAAATACATCTATTTTTTAATTTTGGTTTTTTATTGACAAAATATGTTTTACTAAAAAATTTAATAAAATTAAACTTTATCCTAATTGAGAAAATTATTAAATATAAATGAAATGCAATCAAAATTTTAAAAGTTACACTGTAATAGTCAGTTAGGTGTAGCTGTTGTCCAAAGTTACCAAAATTTCGTTTGCTTCAACCAGATTTTTGGACCTCAGCCTCCTTAGGATTGAGGTGTAAGGAGAATCTAGGATCCTTGAGTTTAGATTCTGCAACGACTTTGTCATTAGGCCATAAAGGAAATAAACGAGGCAAGGTTTGTTCCTGGATTTGGCTAGAGGATCATTTTTTTGGTTACACTTCCAAGGACCATTTAGTGTGATAGCAATGAATATAAAAAACAGTGCATCCTTTTTCAGCACAATTTCCTTTGCTTTTAACTTGTATTCACGAAGATATTATTAGTTACAGGCAGGAAATAAAAACATGAGTGATTTATTTTCAACATATTCACTTTGGAGAATAAGCCAACATAACAATTCCTCAGTTTTTGTATTCCTTCTGTAAAGAAGCTTACCACTTGTAGTTGAGCCAGCTTTTTACAGCCCAGTGTTTCATAGCCATTTCGGAGATTTAACCACTTATAACAATTCCCCAGTTATTGTATTCCTTCTCTATAGAAGCTTACCACCTGTAATTGAGCCAGCTTACTACGGCCCAGCGTTTCATAGCCACTTTGGAGATTGAACCACTTATCATAACATTTCCCCAGTTGTACTCCTTCTCTATAGAAACTTACCACTTGTAGTTGACCCAGCTTTTTACGACCCAGTGTTTCATAGCCACTTTGGAGATTGAACTACTTATCATAACAATTCACCAGTTTCTCCACTTCTTCTTTATAAAAGCTTATAACTTTGAGTTGAGCAAGTTTTTCAGTAACTTGTAGCTCCACTACAATTTCTTGATCTCAGGGAAAAGGTAAAAGTAACTTAGGGCCAAATTAGGAAAAGTCTTCACACAGTCAGACTTAGGGCCAAAACACCCTTCTGTTTAAATCCTAAAATAAAGTTTGTTGTTGTAGCACATGTAGTCAGGCATTATTGTGTATCAAGAGGACGCCCAAAGACAGGGTGCCATTTCCTTTTGTTCTAGATTGACTGTCCTATTTTTTGTAGTATCTTACAACTTGCTTGAGCATTATTTGTTGTCTATGTAATTTCCCGTAAATTCAACTTACAAGTTTTTTGTTCCAGAATGCTGTAGCGTAATGCAACCTACAAAACTTTTTTGTACCTTCTTGTTGTTAAAGGTTTGTTTAAACTTTTTCAGCTTATTTGGGGAATGAGTATGCATCTACTGTTGGGACTGCTATTTAGTTTCTGGGTTGTCAAAATTAACCCATATTTCATGTCCTGTAATGTTCCAAAACCAAAACCTTTTCCAAAAATTTCTCTCCGTCATCATCATTAATGGGACAGAAACGATAAAGCTAAACTCTATTCTCTTGACTCTATTCACTTATCTTGTGAGTCTCAGCTATCAAATGTGCACAAAAGTTTATGATATTCATGATTTTCCATTATAATTTAGTAGAAGTTTGACCTTTAAATTGCAGTACGCACCTTAAACAATCATTGTAAACTATCTATGACAACTTCACTCATAAAGTAATTGAAATTGCAACACCCAGATGCTTCTATTTCTGAAGTATTGTTATTGAAAATAACAAATTAGTTAACATAGAGAATGACTGTGTGACAGATGGACTGGTATGGGTAGTGACGTTACCTAGTGCCAGTAGCGCCGGTAGACAAAAAAAAAATAGAAAGAAAAAATGTATATGATGTAAATAATGTAAAAAAAAAAGTAAATAATGCATTATTTAAATAAAGAGTACGTTCCTACAAAAAAGCAAACTGTGGGACGTAAAACTTTTACTGAAGTATATTCAAGACTGTCGGAACAAAGGTCCCGTTCAAGTAAGGAAAACCTATAGCTTCTTCAGTTTGACAAGAATCTGGGGAGAGAATATATAAGCCTGTTATTGGTTCGGTAGCTAATAAAAATTAAGGTGAGCAGAAATTTTCAAGAAAGTACTTTATCAACAACATAAAATCGAGTTATTGCTTTGGCAACACTTGCTGGTCCGCTAACAGTTTAAGCAGTCACAGTCGCACTGACGATAGTAGCAACAGCTACTGAAGTTTAAAAATGAAAATTTCAAAATTTCAAGTGCTCAATTGCAAGTGCCCTTCTTAAGAAGAATAAAACACCTTTAAGAAGGGCATTTGCAATTAAGCATGTACAAGATGAAAGAAGAGTCAATATCTTTTGTACCTGACAATTCACCAATTTCTCTAATTCTTCAAAAAATTGCAAAGATCTATTCCCGCATTCCATCCGGGAACTTCAGATCGCCCAACGATTTCCCACTGTTTAGTATGACTTTAAGCCTCCCCACTTTCCAGATCTTTTGAAAATGACTTTTGCGCAGGCAATGGTCCAAAAATCACTAGTACCTCAGGCGCCGCGGCCCACCAACCTTAACTAATTTATTATCAATTTTATCAATGCCTGGGGCTTGTTCGAAGAAAGTTTCACCACAATGTCGTCTAGCTCAGAATGGCGTAGCTCCGGATCATGACTACTTGTTGGAATTTTGCTAACAGCATTCCTGATGTGCTTCTGTTCAATTGTGTCGAGAGCAGGGTATCATCAGGAAAAAGTGAGATCAGGAGATAGTCTAAAATTTTGTGGATGTTCCCAATGTAACTCCCATAGATTTTTCTAAGGACACTAAAAACAAAGGGTCCCAAGCTTCCAAAAAACCTTACTTACATAGTTTTTTACAAGAAACAACTAGGGGTAACCACTGCTTTGTTTGGATGGACGGTGAAGCTGGTAAAAGAGCACAGCCTCTTACTAATTCCAATATATCTAAACTAAAACACTAGATTATTAGCTATAGATAAAGAACAACCCAATCGAATTTAAATATTCTTTCACTGGTGGGTAAGTGGCGACCTGCAATCTAACACAGGCTACATTTTATTTGACGTTGTGTCATAGGGAAACTGCAATAGGGTTGAAATGATAAAACTTAAAGAAAAATGTCTTATTTTTCATAAGGTTTCTTAATTACGAGGCACAATAACTTAAAGTTTGCCTACTCACTTTTAGAGGCAGGAATTAGAACAAAAAAATAAAATGTGAAATAATTTTTATTAATTTTGGGCCAATATTAACACAGAAAGTCATTACATCAAAAAACATGTCTTTGTAGTGAACTTTTTAGTGTTTTCAAAAAACAGCTCTCTGTGTTGTAATTCTCGGGTTATGTCAGGTAAAATTTGGCTCACTTGTAACATGAGTATCATGCGTTGCTGGCCACCCCTCAATTGTGGCTACTAAAAGTGTTGGCGGGACAGCGGGGCTACTGAAGCACATTTGCCAATGACTCCAACCGATGTAGCACTCATTTTCAATCAGTTTCAGCTTCCAATGAAGTAGCATTTGCTCTTGCAATAAACAAATCCAAGGGACAAATTTTGAAATGGTTGGAAACAATTTGAGCTCAGAGTGCCAAGAAAAAATTCTTGAACAACTATGTGTTAGGTTTTTCAGAGTGAGAACTCCAGAAAACCAATATATTTTACTTCCATAAAATAATAATACTTAAATATAGTGATAGAGAAGCCAATTTAAAAAAAAGCTTTAAAAAATAACAATTGCAACACAAAAATATAAGTGAACATAAAAAAATTTAAAAAATAAAAAAAGAAATAGAGAAGGCACAAAAATACAAAAATAAATCCATTAACCCAGTCACGGGTAGAATTTAGTAAGGAATAATTCAAAAGCAGATCTAAAGCATGTAATTCTATAGAGCGACAGCTGTGGAGGGCAAAATAGAAATATCAAAATTGAATTACATCAATTTCTTCAATTTCTAAAATGTAGAATTCAGATTACTCTAAATATAAGTAGAGAGCTATAACCAACAGAAAAAACTTCAAGTCGGGAAAACCAGTATCGTGATCTATTATTGAACATGTTTAAAATATGTTGGAATTTGATTATCCATTCTCTTTCATTTCTGTTTCTCACCAATATCTTCCTTGACCTACCTAGCGTAGGTTTCTAGACCTTTCTAGCGTAGATTTCAGTAGAAATATTGGTTTTAAGATATATGTTATCATTGTGATTCCTTGAGAAATATTGTTAAAATTGTATTTTGTAAATTTATGTTTTCATCATCTCTTTTTTTCTTTTCTGTTGATACAGCTCCATTTTAGATACATTTTTTAAAATCTTTTTAGTAATAAAATAAGTAGCTCAAAAATAACAAATGTAAAAATATCTAACATTAGTCATTCTCCATTTGATCACAAATGGCGTTAATGTTTTTTCCGTAACGCTTATCTATGGACGACTGTGTTTCTTCTTTTTGACATTTTGGCCTTTTATGTACTCTTTATGTTAAGAAAGAAAACTGCAGTCTTGATAGTATTCTGTCCCCGATTTATGCCATCATCTCCGCATAATTATATTTGAATTTACACTTTATTCTTTGCAATGTTGTCCTAAAAAACATTCAGCAAATGGTCATGTATATACCTTTGACTTGGAGGATAACCGTCCAGTGATGCGTTCCCTAATAAAATTTATCTGTTATAAGTCTACAGGAACTTTTCTTTTCAATTGTGCGAATTTGGAGTTACTATGCATTAACTGTGCACCGAGTATGTTTGGATGATTGACTATCCTTATTTTGTAGGTTTTTATAGAGTATTGTATCTCATCCTTGATAAATAAAATTTATGAGATCTTAATGCAGTTGTTGGTTGGTTACAAACCATAAAGCGTTAGTAACCAGTCTGAGAATTTTGGACTGAAACCTCTGTAGAATTTCTATACTCGAGTTTGATGTTGTTCCCCATAATTGGATGTCATAAGTCCAACTTGGTTAAGGATGCATTTGTACAGGAACAGTTTATTCTCGAGTGAAAGCTGCAAATTGTTGTTGAGGAGCCAGTACATTTTTCTGAGCCTAAGGCTTTTCGCTTTGTGAAAATGCGTTTTTTCCATGTAAGACGGCGGTCCATGTAAATTCCAAGATATTGGGCTTCATCTGATTGGGGTATCTGTACTCCATTAAGCATTACTGATAGGCAAATAGCTTGTCTTGTGGTAAAGGTCACCTGCACACTGACGTTGACTCACTTGATATAATATGTCAAGTTTTTAGCCAATTTGTTATATTGTTTAGACATCTTTGAAGTATTTTGCTGGTGTGCGATAGATTTTCGTGGGACGTTAATGCTGCTATATTGAATACAAAAGTACCTGTTATGGTTCCAGTAGTCAGGGGCAAGTTCGAGGTAAATAAAAGATACAGGATTGGGCCCAGAACACTACCCTGGTATACTCCAACATACTTTCTATGTAGATTTGTAATTTCTTCTCCCTATCTCACACAGAAGAGTCTTTCAGAGAGGTAAGATTTTATGAAAATGAAGTAGTTGGTTGGTGGCTGGGTTTTTATCTTATACAACAGGTTGCCGTGCCACACGCGATTGAACGCTTGGGATATGTCAAGGAAGATAGTGCTTATGCCCTCATGAATGAGAAACCTGATAATGATGCATTGTATCACAGATGGGTGAACCTCTTTCTCAGGTATTGTGTGCCTTGCTATGGAAAAAATCTCACAAGAACAACTAATGGCTCTTGCACTCCTGATACTCCCACCCAACATATGTTGAAGCTTCGGCATGCTCCTTTTAATATTACGCACACAAAATAAAAGTCTCTTCTATTTTTGGTTTACATATACACATATATTTATTTCATAAAAATCGGCTTCTTGCAACTCATTCCTCAGCAATCGCTAAAGAGGGGTAAGTTTAGAGGATTCATTCCAAACAATTATACTTTAATTGGAAATGCAAAAAAAAACAGTATAACTCATTTCCTCTTCTTTAATTTGTATAGAAAACAATTTAGTTTGACACAGTAGTAAAAGAGAAAAAGAAAAATATTTAGTCAAGGAAAATAAACTTTCGATCTTCTATACAAGTGATTTGTTATCACACACCGGCCAGTCATTATGCGGTGAGATGCACTCGTGGTCAGTTATGTGTACCGGCTAATCTGAATAAAAATATTCTTGGTCGTGGCTACACTGTTAATGTAATTATAGTTGGATTGACCATTCAAAACCAAGGTAAACAAATTTATCTATTTTAAATACTTTATTCCATATTTTAAGTTTTAATATTTATAGTTATGATGAAATAGAATATACATATAAATATATGTGTGTGTGTGCATGTATTTAGTTACATTTTTGAAGGTATTTATACTTCATTCCATTTCAAAAGAGATTGCTTGTAAAGAAAAGAAAATTATAGTTTGTGTATTGTCAACACTTTCCTTGTGTTTACGTTAGTAGTATAGTATGGATTTACTTAGTATATGTGATAAAAAATCCTATTTTTTATACTAATTTTTTTTAGTACGAAGTGTAATAAATCATTTGCAATTAGATAGACAATGAATGAACTTTCAAACACCCAGGAATCGAATCAAGAACAGTTAATCATTGAAAATATACAATAAAATAAGAGAGAAAGCTTAGTTATTATAAAAAAACACTGCTGTACAGTGAGTGTATTTGAAATATATATTCTATACTGCAAAATAATACACTTATTTGTTAATAACATAATATGTCACCCTGTTTGTTTTAGGATTCTTATGCCAAATAACTGGTATAACTTTATTTGCTATATGTCTCATTTACTCCTTTCTCGTTTAAGCGTCACGCTAGAAAGAATTGAATATCATCTATGTCAAGTGGAAACTGATTTATTGCAACTATTTCAATCAAATCAATTCAATTGTAATTATAATGTATTGTATGATCAATTCAATCAATTCAATTATAATTATAATGTATTGTATGATCAATTCAATCAATTCAATTATAATTATAATGTATTGTATGATCAATTCAATCAATTCAAATTATAAAAATCAAATTATAATCAATTCAAATTATAATGTATTGTATAATGATAATGATGTGTACCAAATACTATACATACGAGGGCTGGTAAAAAAAAAGGTGACTTTATTTTTCTCAAAAAATATAAATTTTTTCATCAATATCTATTTTGTCCCCTTTAAAGTAACCCCCCCTCAAATACAATACATTATACCAGCGCTTTTTCAATCTTCAAAACACTTCTGGTATGCCCTTTTTCCAATCCTCAAAGCACTTCCGATGTACGCTTTTTGGTATGGCGTTAAGCTCTTCCAGCAATGCGGTCTTTATCTCCTCAATCGTGGCAGAATGTCGTCCTTTCAGGGGTCTTTTCAGTTTTGGGGACAGAAAAAAGTCGCAGGGGGCCAAATCCGGTGAATACGCTGAGGCATGATTACGGTGTTTTTTGGCCAAAAAATTACGAATCAGCAATGCTAAGTGAGCTGGTGCATTATCGTGGTCCATGACTGGTTTTTCCACAATTCCTAGCGTTTTCTTCGTATTGCTTCACGCAAACGGCACATAACTTGAAGATAATATTCCTTACTGACCATACAACCTTTTAGCAAGAACTCATAATGCGCCACGCCATTATAATCGAAGAAAACAGTGAGCAAAACATTTGACTGAACTTGGCATGCTTTTTTTGGTCTTGGCTCTTCTGGTCACTTCCATTGAGATGATTGGGCTTTGGTTTCGAAGTTGTATGGATATATCCATGTTTCATCATCAGTTCATTTGAGCAAATCTGGATCGTCGTTGACGTCATTCAAGAGCTGTTGAATGACGTCAATGACGTCATGCTAGCAACTTCGGAACATACTTCACTGTCACACGCTTCATGCCCAAAACATCCAAAAAAATTGCATGGCATGAACTAACCGATATACCAACTTCCTCAGCAACTTCTCTAATAGCGATTCAATGATTCCCCATAATAATTTTCTTCACTGCTTCAACGTTTTCATATGTTGTTGATGTGCTGGGGCATCCAGGGTGAGCATCGTCATTAACATCTTCTCGGCCTTCTGTACCACTTATAAACATTTTTTTTTGCTCAAAGTAGACTCGCCAAATGCCACAGTTACTATTTTAAGTGTGTCGGAGTACATAATTTATTTTTCTCAAAAAATTTATTACTGCTTTAATCCATTTTTTTCTATAGCAAAAAATTGCCAAGCACAATAAAACACATCATTATATCTGTCAAAGACAAATTATAAATGCAAAATGGCCCATAATGTCTACATATGTTGGGGACACGTGTACTAACATAACAAAAAAAAAATTCCGGAATCCAATGTACGTAGCCCGCGAAATTTGAAGTCATATTTTTTTTTAACAGACCTCGTATATGGGTACAGAGTTCATACTTGTAAGATAATTGAATATTTTTCTAAAAAGTTTCATAGCTGTGATTTTGTATGATTGACAGCAAGCATTGTCCCTTTTGGTCCTTTAAATTTATTAATTTATGTTAATAATGTAATGGTGTAATATTAATATTGATTATGGTACATGGTTTCATAATATTATGGGTGTAAACAAGGAGTTTGTAAATTCTCACCAAATATTGAACATATGTTTATGCCGCTCATGTTTTAACTGTCAAATTGGTTTGTTTACAAACATTCTCTTTTGGAATGGAACGAAGAAAAAGTATAATAATGTTGAGCTTGTTAGTTATAATTCATTCTTCCTATTTATTTTAGATGCCCCATCAAATTGGATATTCAAGAAAGCATTTGCATACAACCAGACAAAATGGGCAATAGGCAAGATTGTAAGTTATTTAGATTTTAGTGTTCCATATCTTAAAAATAAAATCAGAACCCTTATAAGATCATTCACGTTCTACTCGTCTATCCGTTACAGCCGTTTTCCTCAGAAAATGTCATTGAAACTTGAAATTTGTCATAATATTAAAACATATTAATTTGCACTTATTTCAATAGCTTACGCTCTAAAACATTCATACAGAAATTACCGTGGGAGAAAGTTAAATCACTCGAATTTTTTAAAAAATTACATGTGTAAGATATCGTTTCAAAGGACTAGTTATAAGCTTTTTTATAATTTTAAATATCATCTCTTCGGAGACATGAAACAGATGCAAAAAATGTGTCGCCTCCCCAATTCCAAGACTACTTAACTTAAAATTGTGGAAAATAGGGTTTTTAGAAGCCCACGTAAATAGTGTAGGAAAACTATAGCGATGATTCTGGTTGTCATAAATTTTCAATTATACATGATAGATATTGACATTTTTCTATATTTATGGTCAATTTTCTTAAAAATGTTGCGACGTAGAAACTTGAAATTGGCATAGTAACATATCTTATTAACTCCCATATATTGTACTAGCTAATTTTTTTTAAATATTCATCTAAAAATTAAAGAGGGCTAAATAAAGGCCTTAAATGTTTTTAATTTTATATATATCATATGGATAGCATTTGATTAGGAGGAATACAATAAAATTATTTTTTTAATTTTGAATTCAATATTTATCAAGATATTCCAAAATATAAAAACTTAGCATTCCATCTTAACAAAGTACTGAAGCAAAAATAATGAAAAATAAAACGGCGTCGGGAAAATCTGACTAGATTACAGAAAAATTATAGCGATTATCCTAGGTCTTATAGTTTTTGGGAATATATACCATGTTTTAATGCTGCTAGACAATACTTACATTATGAAAAATAAATATTTGTAAATAGTTTAATCGAAATATTACGTACACTGAAGTGTTTAAAACTGCCTAAATGTGTACGGAACCCTCACAGTGTGATTTCTACTCGTGCTTAATAGGTTTTTATGCGAATACATGTACATGTTATTATCATAAAGTGTCTTTACTGTAGTCATTCTAGCGTTATATTGATAATCAAATTAATCACTTCTCAATTTGAAGCCGTGAAGCCATATTATTCGAAAGATAGTTGAAAGATGGTTATATGGTAATATCTATGGATGAAAGCCATAAGTGTCATATTTGTCACCCCTACAATGTTGGCTTATTGATATATATCGTCACGGTATATGAGATGAACATATTTATATTATTCTAGGATATATTTGTATTTTAGGACATATTAGTTTACAAGTTAGTATTAGTTTACAACTCCTAAATTATTGGACCTTTAATTATCACATGTGTTTTTGGCACTCAATTCAATTATTAAGATTAAATATATCCCAAATTGCTTATGTCCAGAGCATGCATTAGGGGGAGGGGTGGAGGAAACAAGTGTCTCAGCAGCCGTAAAAAGTGTTAGAGAACTTAAAAAGCATTAGGTCACTTTATAGATCTTTTAAATTTTTAATTCTATTTCACATGTCATACACTTGGTGTTTTCAATTTACAGGAAGAAACTAATGAGATAATATTCAAGTTAAAAGGCAAAAGACTAGTAGATGTTAATTATTTATTAGAACAGTTTTTAATTTTTAGACACAATTCTCTTTTCAATTGCCGGATATCTCACATACATATTACTAAAGAAATTAGAACAGGCTTGTATCCAAATTTTATTCTTATGCGTGCAGTGGGAACTTTGATTTAGAAGCAACATGGAAACGTCAGACAGAAATGGACATAAACCAAGAAACTGTTACTGGTATAGTGTCTGTCGGTAGTGATTTTAGACAGTTTTATGTCATATTAATATATACTAATATTCCACCCATGTCTCTAAGATTGTATAAATCTTGTCATGATACAATTTGCACATGGTAGAAACGAGCAGTAGAGGTGAAAACAAGCATCTGTCACTTGTGCTTGGTCTGTTTTAAAAATATAACAGTCCTTCAACCAAAATGGAGGTAGCCATTGTTGCAACTGGATTTAAAAATCTCTTCGAGAGAATGGTCTCATTTATTCACAATTGATTGCCGAGGGAGACTCGAGCACTTATTCCACTGTAAGAAATTCTGTAAGAACACTGTAAGAAATATAAAAATATCAGTGTAGGTAAAATAGAATGTAAAAACCATCACTTGCTTATTATTGTAAATCCTTATTGGCAATTGCATCAGACACAGCTAATTCATTGATAGTATGGAAGTTTATCAAGGATATTACTGGAAATTGCGCTTGGGTGTAAATTTGTCCGTGAAACATTGGAAAAATCAAAATATACCATTGAAAAAGTTGATAATATAAAAAGAGATATTATTAATGGGCCATATCACATATTTGGCGATCATTCTAACTCTTTGTCTTATTTTTGAACTGCAAATATGCGTAATATTGAGAATTTAGCTACTGAATTAAAAACTTGTGGTGTTTTCCACAAAATGACTGATATAGCTCGTAGATTATCTTAACATTCTTATAGTTTAGTTCACAATGAAATAAATAATATAGCAGAAAGCTTTAATTAGTGCGTTGCCAAGTAAGCAGGAGAAAAGAGAGTTAACTTTTCTCTCCGAGGTTATTGAAGTGCTGCGATGCGCAGGTGCTTTTAATAAAGGCTGTTTGCAAACTTTTGTGCATAAATTTATTTTAAAAAGAGACACTTGTTCTGAAATAAAGAAATTAGAAGCTTTTCATAGATGTCTTAATGATGCTAGAAATTTTACAGGAATTAAAAACAAAAACAAAGCCCCTTATCAAAACATAAATACAAATTGCATTTTATTAGTTAGACATATTTTATACGGGAATTATTTGAACCGTGTGCCATCAATAAAACATGGAGAAAACAATGCATAGTACAGTGGACTTAGAGAATTAGCAACACTTTTAAATATCAACATTGAGGAGTGTGCTTTATTCATTGATAATGAATTTTCCTTACGGCCAATATACAGGTATTGTAGAAATTAAGTGCCCATTATCTAGCTTCGATTAGCACCCAGATGAAGCAATAAAACAAAAAAAAATTGGTTTTAAAATATGATTGTGGTAAAATAAATATTGATAAAAAGGTTTCATCAAATACAAGGTTAGCTTCGTATCACTGGCTACAATATCTGCCTGTTTATAATGTGGACTGGTACTTGATTGAAAGATGAATTTATTGCGAAAGATGACAAATTCTGGAAATATAACATGGATTTATATTTAGTGAAATTTTATCTAAACTATATGCTTCCAGAATTGGTGGATCCTCAACTATAGAGACTAGTGAAATCAAAGAGACCATTCATCACATTCCATCAATGCTAAGATTTTCGAAACAAGAAACTAAAGATGATTAGAATAAAAGTTTGTTATGTCAGGCCCCGACATTTCTATAGCCATTTCTTCTTAAAATTTATATTTTCAAAATGGAAAAAAACTAAATGATTCCTTAGTTAACTAAAATGAGTATTAAATAAAAAGGTTTTATTTTAACAAACACAAATATAAAACAGACCGTTTTAAAAGTAAAGATTGATACATAATTAATTTTCATTAGAGATTATGCACTTCATCAGATAAGTCATTGTGGGGAACTGAAGCAAACTGTACTCATTTTAGAGTTGAACATAATATCATACATGTGATGGTATGAGAAAAGAAAAGCGTCATGAGGAAACATGTTATCTTTAGTAATTAGTATCTTTCGTGATTTTTAATAATTAGCAGTTTCATGTGTTTCTTAACGCAATCATATAATGTTTTTTAATTTTCCTCACATGTGATTAAGATCTGTTTTCACAGGGGTCAGAAGAAAGCAGGCTTCGGTCGAGTCTAAACATATTTCCACTATGGTTATTCTATTCTTTTGTCCTTTATGTTGTTGAGGTTGAAGACTATCTACATTGTAATTACTTTTAGTTACTGCTGCCATGATAAAGCCACATGTGGAAGATAAAGTCATTGTACACAGCCTACCTGGGTAGCTTGCCTGGCAATGGATGAAATCGGAATTAAAACTGGAACAATACTTATTATTTTTGTTTCGACATGATTTTAATAATACAAAGTAAATGAAACTGGTTACCAAATAAATAATATGTAAAACACATAGATTCATTTTAGCTATAATTGCAACAAATTTATAGCCTATGTGCATTATCAAGATAATGCGAATAGGCTATAAATTTGTTGCACAGTGCAAGCGGCATCGCTATGCATCTGTGTTAGTGATTTTACGACTAATAAATATCCTTCCTCCTCCTCCTTCCTCCTCTTCATTCCTCTAGTTCTCGAGTGGTGGGATTTTGTAAATATGTCTGTAATATTTTATTTCCATTTTATTAGAAAAAAGTACTAAACTATTAATATAAAAACCTGTTGTTCAATTTGAAACAATGAAGTGAAAAATTGCTTACTTATTAAAATTTATTACTATTTGTATTTCTATTAGATGCCCTCGTGCATTGTTTTATTGTGTCTTCTACAGCTTAAGATGTATCTGAATCAAATATTCATTTAGTAGAAATCATTCAAGTGACGTGACAATACCCCCTACAATTACATGCATAAGTACATGCAATACTTTTAAAAATCATCAAATTTTAGCTAAAGAAATGTGAAGAACACCACTTGGAAATGTTATCTGAAGAATGGAATAAAAGAAAAAATGAACTAGAAAATATGTTGAAAAAAGGTATTGACCGTTGTCAGGAACTTGCATTGAATCTGTCTACAGTGATGGAGGATTATTCCACAGAATGCAGCAAGAATGTGGAGAGGGAGAAAATGGTAAAACTGACTTTTATTATTTTATTTTTTTAATTACTACAGTGAACAATAAATATCGAGACAGTTTCATTAAAGCTACCCTAGCAAGTAAGATATTTAGTCAAAATATTTTTTCTAGGCTTTAAGAACTACCTTTGATAAGTGTACAAAATTTCGTGATATCTTTATTAGTTGTTGAAATACACTTGTTTTTCTAAATTGCAAAAAGTGCTTTCAATGATTGTTGCCATGTTTGGTTTTATTGAGCATGTTCAAAAAGGGTTTTATGTGATTGGTGTATTAGTCCGAGAACTCGCAACGTTTTCGAGAAGGAATTTTAGGTCAGCTGGTTTTTTATATTTCGTTCCTTATATAAGTTAGAAAGGGACAGAATAGGTCTGGCACTTAGGAGCGGTTGCGTTTACCTGTGGCCATCCCCACTCTACAGGTAGAATTTGTTAATTTTTAAATCATTTTAAGATGATTTTTTTTTCTTCATCTTTTTCTATGTCCTTTTAGCAATAAAAATTTGTAATTGCCAGACAGTTTGGCAATTGCCAACATCGTGCCAGACGCAATTTATATAAATAAAAAAAAAAGTTTTTAATCATTTTAGTACAGCTGTATTTTTGATATGTTGTAGTTTAATTATTAACAAATAAAATATTAATTTACCAGACAATAATTACGTTGCTAAATTGGAAGCCAGACAGATTTATATCGCCATAGAGTTAGGTGAGTTAGATGAGCGCGGCAACATTTCATTGGGAGCGTGAGAGAGATAGCTCTAACGTATGGGTGGACAGCTTATATTTTCAAGATGGCGTCATTCTTATAAAGTTCCAAGTTTCGTAAAGTTTGTTGCGTTTTAAAAAGCGATTATATATCCAAATATAAAGAGTATAAAATCAACTTTTGTTATAATGAGTGACAAAATAGAACGATGTGTATTTTGCACTGATCTTAGTGGTAAAAAAATAATGTTTAATGAGGAAAACTTGAAGAAGTGTATTCATATATTAAATTGTCGTATTAAGTTTAACCAGTTACAGTTACAAATACAGTTACCCTCAAGTGTTAATACTACTGATGTATACCACAGACAATGTTGCAGTGCTTTTACATCTTTGATGGCTAAATATCGCAATGTGTGTGTATCTACATCTGCGTCAATTACTGATGTTCCTAGTACATCCAGTGATACATCGTCAATATCACATTCTCCAATGCATATTTCTGAGACTGTTTTACATGATGCAGCATCGACTGTGGAAGTGAACAGTTCTATAATAAATAAGAATAGTGTGAGTACTGATGACATTAATTTTTCAAGTGAGCTTATTCATGAGACTCCAGTGCTTGATACCAATGCGATTGAAAAAGGTGTTTGTTTTTATTGTGAGAAAGACAGAAAACAGGTGAAAGGAAAACAACAAACTTTACATTATTCTAAAGACGAGAAAATTTATGAAAAAATTGAGGAGTGGATGATAGCATTGAATAACGTTGAACTGAACTGAACGTTGAAAAAAATGAATGATCTAAAATCTGCTGGTGAGAATGTATGCTATCATCATTCGTGTGAATTATTATTCTTAATTAATTACAATAAAATTATTGCAAATAATCCACGAACAAACAAATTTTTAAGCACATCATATTATTAATTGACACTGAGGTCATACAAAAAAGGAAATGCTTATTGTTATCATCTCTTTGCGATTTTTACAATAACAACTTGGAAAATGAATTAAAAGAAACCTGCTCAATAGATTCCAATAGTATAACTAATCATGTCCTTGAAAGTAAAATAGTAAAACATTTTAAAAAAAAGATAAAAATAGTAAATAAATATAAACATAAAATTATCATGCACGCGGACTGTAATTTAATTGAACATAACTACCTCACAAGCCTTGAAGAAAATGATTTAATTGACAAAGCAGCATTAATTTTACGTAAATTAATTTTAAAAATTGACACATTTAAAATACCAGCCACTGTAAAAACTCAAGATTTAAATAAAGGTGAATGTTCTATACCAGACAAATTAGACAGATTTTATAAAGTTTTAATTGGAGGTGATGATATTCGACGAAGAGGTGGTATCAATTGTGATAGATTGACCAATTCATTAGCCTCAGATGCTATTTTTTGTGTCAGTAATGGAACTGTTAAGCCATCCAAACACATCGCTCTTGGTATGACAATAAAAAGTCTTACAAATAGTCGAAAAATCGTTAACATTTTAAATAGATTTGGACATTGCTGCAATTATAAGGCCTTAGAAGAGCTAGAAACTGAAGCTACTATTTCATCTGTTGCCAGTACACAAGTTTGCCCTCTTGATATAGTACGCAATCTGTTCTTATGTACAGGTGTAGCATTTGATAAATTCGATAGATTTGTCGATACAATAAATGGTAAAGAAACGCTACACGACACTGTTGGTATTATATACCAAAATATAGATGAGGATGTTGATGACGATCAAACTATTGTTGATGATGAATCCAATGACATGTTACCAGGTTCATCTAAAAGAAGAAGAACTTTTCAAGCGATTGTACCAGAAATTATTCCATATGCCAAACGATTGAGAATGTCTGGATCCTTCACACCTGTTTTGCAAGACGAATCTTCATTACCAGAAAATTGGCCTCTTTTAAAAACAATTGATCTATTGCATTTAATCTCACATGTTTTCCAAGTACCGAATAGCCTCATGTGGACAGGTTTCAATTGCCGATTACTGGAAGATAATAGCTTACAACAAAAAGTATCGTATCTGACACCGCTTAATTCCTCACCTACTAATATAGCCGTGGTGGTAAATACAATGGAACAGGCACAAACAATTGGCAAAGAATGTAATCAAACTTACGTACAAGTAACTTATGATTTAGCAATAACAAAAATTGCATTAAAAATTCAAGCAGTAGAGGAGCCTCGGTTTGATAATTTATTTATACATGTTGGTTCATTTCATTTGATGATGGCTTTCTTTAAATCAATAGGAACATTCATAAATGAGTGTGGATTGTCTCACATGAAGATTGAAAGCAACATTATAGCTAGTGCATTAGTCAATGGAATTATTGAAGGAAAACATTTCAATCGATGCAAACGTTTGCGTCCTCTGATGGCACTTGGTTTACAGAAATTGCATTTCCAACAATTTCTAAAAAATGAAAAAAGTGACTATGATTTCATCAAGGAGCAGATTTACAATGATCTTTTACAGTACCAAACCAAAAAAATTTCATATTCAACTACTACAGAGGAACTTTTGCCTAATGATTCTTTATCTTAACTATTATCGTCATACGAAAATTATGTCAATCGTACACGACAGGGTGATTATGGAAAGACAGCACAATACTACATGATTTACATACAATTAGTAAGTTATTACATCACTTTATCTAGAAGTATACGTATGGGTGATTTTGACGTGTTTAAATACATAATTCTGAAAATAACAAATTTATTTTTCATGGTGAATCAACAGAACTATGCTCGGTGGTGTGTTAAATACTCAGATAATTTAAATAATATTGATGAAACACATCCTGGACTTAAAGATGATTTCAAGAAGGGTTTCTTTGGAATTAAAAGAATTGAAAAACCTTTCTCAATGCGGACGCAGCTAGACGATTAAGTGGTATTTCTCATTTTACTAACTCTCTGGCAGCACGTCAACGATGGGCAAAAAGTCATAGCATTAGATTTCTCATATCCTCAATGTTTGTGGATTGAAAGAAGTTCCAGATGTAAGTACGGACTTAGAGCCTAGTAGAATCAAAATTTATGAACAACAAGTTTCGAATTTTGTGGAAATATTTGAGAAGAATTTGAATCCATTTGATCCTACTTTGGAGCAAAATAATTTGTATAACATTGCGACTGGAAAGCCTGTTAATTCTGAGGTAGCTGATTTTTTATTAAATATTGAAGAAAATGGCGATATTTTAAGACAACAGTTCATTAACGAATGTTCTAATGATGAAGATAGATTTGACAAGCCTATAAAGAAAAAAAAAGTGTTGAACTTCGCTGCTGCTCCTAAAAAAAACAAAATTGTTCTTGGAAATAAAATGATTGAATTAAGGATGCAAAGAGTTGGGTATATCTTTGAACCACAAAGTTCACATTGAAAAAGTATTGACTTTTCCACTTACCCCTCTACCAACATGTATGTGTCATGCTGATGGAACCATGTGCAAAACAGATAAGTCACAGTTAATAAAAATATTTGAAAAACACTTGACTGATAATAATTCACATGCACTGAGTTCCGACATAGTTGTTATAGATGGCTTCTTCATGTTATATTTAATGAAAGAAATTCCTCAAACATACGATTCAATTTCGAAAAAATTCCTCAGCATGATCACTCAATTTAAAGCAAATCGCATTGATATCATCTTCGATCAATATTTTACTCCATCAATAAAGGATTGTGAGCGTACACTTCGAGATGAATTAAGTAGCCCGGGTTTCAATTGGACCCAACCAAATACGACCTCATAATTTCACTGCTCAACTAAAAAACATTGATTTCAAAGAAGCAATAGTTAATTTTTTTATCAACCACTGGTCTATTGATGATATTGCACCATTTATAGGCAATAAAAGTATTTATTTGAATTATAGTGAATGTTATTGCTACCGTGTTGAGAATAACAAAGTCATTATGACCAAAGACGATTCATTGTCGTGCGAAGCACATGAAGAAGCAGATTCGAGGATTGTTTTCATATTTGACAGAAGTTGTCATTAGATGCTCAGACACTGACATTTTAATAATATTACTAGCAAACATGGACAATTTAAATGCTTCATTGAAACTGTGGTTAAACATCGGTGTTGGTAATCACCAAAGATATATAAACATAATCGACCTGATTAATATACTGGGAAAAAATGTATGTAAAGCTCTACCTGGCTCCCATGCAATGACAGGGTGTGATTATATGCCAGCTTTCTTTCGTAAAGGCAAACTCCGGCCTTTTTTTTTTTTACTTAAAGAATCGGAAGAGTATCAATTGGCTTTCCAAAATCTAGTTGTTGATGATAAAAAATTACTAGAAAAGACATTTACCACATTGGAAAAATTTGTTTGTCAGATGTATGGTGTACAGAATAGCAGCGATGTTAATTTTGCAAGATTTCAATTATTTTCTACTGCTTACCGTAATAAAAAAATGTATGATAATTTTAAAAAAAATTTAAAAATTTCGGCTCATCAAGCCTACCTCCATGTAAAGCTGAGTTACAGCAGCATTTATTACGAGTTCGTTATGTAAGCAAACTTTGGAGTAATGCGTATTTAAAATATCCAACATCGTTGTCTCCAGAAACTTGTGGTTGGACTATCAACAATAACAAGTATGAACTTGTTTGGTTTTTGTGGGACCAATTACCATCATCAGTTGCGGATATTATTCTTCAAGGTAAATATTTGTTAAATGAAAAAAAAAAATTTCTTAACAAATACATAACAACTTACTAAAATAAATGAATTGTAATTTTTTTTACAGATTTTGAAGCCCCACAAAATATGGAAACTGCGGAAGATGACGATTCCAATGATAAGAACAGCGATGACAACCATAGCAGTGATGATGACGATGATGACATTCCAGATGCTTCTTTTTTTGCGATACGCAATTTGATTAAAGAATGTAATTACAATAAAGTGCACAACTATATATATATATATATATATATATATATATATTTACATATATCATTTGTAATTTATACAATTTAAAATAAAAATTCTATTTTTTTTACC
Organism: Druceiella hillmani; assembly: GCA_039881145.1. Classification (NCBI taxonomy): domain Eukaryota; kingdom Metazoa; phylum Arthropoda; class Insecta; order Lepidoptera; family Hepialidae; genus Druceiella; species Druceiella hillmani. Next base: position 3,135,183 of record JAYKKI010000091.1, read on the forward strand.
AATAATATGTCTTGTCAGTTGTTACCGTCTCATTATATACTTATTGGAATTCTGTTTTATATATTTAAATATTTCAATTAAAACTTTAAAAACATTTCAATATTTTCCTCTCTTCAGCTGACACTCTATATTAGAGCTATCTCTCTCACGCTCCCAACGAAATGTTGCCGCGCTCGTCTAACTTACCTAAGTCTATAGCGATATAAATCGGTCTGGCTTCCAATTTAGCAACGTAATTATTGTCTGGTAAATTAATATTTTATTTGTTAATAATTAAACTACATCATATCAAAAATACAGCTGTACTAAAATGATTAAAATTTTTTTTTTGAATTATTTAAATTGCATCTGGCACGATGTTGACAATTGCCAAACTGTCTGGCAATTACAAATTTTTATTGCTAAAAGGACATAGAAAAAGATGAAAAAAGAAAAAATCTTAAAATTTAAAAATTAACAAATTCTACCTGTAGAGTGGGAATGGCCACAGGTAAACGCAACCGCTCCCAGGTGCCAGACCTATTCTGTCCCTTTCTAACTTATATAAGGAACGAAATATAAAAAAACCAGCTGACCTAAAATCGACTTTTTCGTGACGTTGCTAGCTCTTATACTATATGTCAAGAGCCAGAGTTTTTCAGTGGCGTAAATTGTTTACAGAAGGCAAGAAATGTCTGAAAATGAAACAAGGCCTACATGCCCATCAACATCGATTGATGAGCTTACCAAAAATATCAAAGGAACGAGATGATGTCAAGCAACATGTCATGGAATTGGTGCCAAAAATGACCAATCAATATTAGAGATTGTGTTGATACTGCTGACTTTTCACAAAGATTTGCCAAAACCATTTTAAAAGATTATATGGGAGTCAGACGTGTCTTATCTCTCTTGGTTCCAAAAACACACAATTTTTTTCCTAAAAGATTCATGCACAGTTAATATCTATTAAAATAGGATTTTTAACTATCAATCAATTATGACTTGCAACATTATGGAGTACGAGACTTGAATCTACAAAGCATACAACTCAGAAATAGTTCATAGATCCAGCGAATATTGTATGTAAGGTGGAAAAAATCATACCAAAGTGGCTCAAAATCATAGTTAATATTTTTTTTTCATTACTGCAGTATAGTGCACTAGGAATTTGTTCCAAGCAGTCGAACTTTTAATAAACAATATTATGTTCTGTTTGTTATGCATCTTTGTATGAAAGTATTTGCAGAAAACATCAGAATCATGTGTCACTTCTTTCTATTCCCTCGAATCATAAGGCAGCTCCGGACACACTGTTTTAGCCATAGAAGGAATTCAAAAGGATTTGCTGTGCGCTATGAATATCATACTGGAAATTGACTATTTGACCTATATCAGAGGGGTATTACCTTGAAAGATGATTAAATTTATTTAGAAGAATAGATAGTTTTTTCATTTTATTAAATCGGTCTCTGTATTTGCAGTACAATACAGTACTATTGTGTAAAACTATAATGTGTTGATTGAATAGTGTGTATCCTAAAGTTGATTTCAAACAGTTGGAATCTTGGATAATTATTGGTAAATGCAATTATTTTAAATATTGATATTAAAAGTAAAAATTATTTTTAAACATGGCAATGTTCTGTTCAAAAGAAGTCTTTAAAAATTAATTGCAGAAATATTCTTTACAAAATGTGTCAATGAGGTTAGTTTAAGTAAATCAGTTCATTGAATACATGAAGTAAAGGACATATTTGTTAAAAAACGGAGGAGTTTGTTAAAAAAACCTTTCTTCGAAAATAGAAAAAATTTAAACCGGAAAAGAAAACAGAGAAATTTAATATGATTTTTCGCATCTTACTTTAATTTCATGGATCTGACGAGAAGTTCATTTTAATTTTAAAATGGTCACTTGTTGTGACTATGAACGTGCAAATTTTAATTTGTGGGCAATCACGTTAGATTGTTATTTCTAATCTCAGAATTATATCATTATTAATTATTAACACATAAATGCGTTGAACTGATGTGCGAAATTTGACCAACAACCAGCTTGCGGACTTTCCGACCAGTTTCGTGGAAATATTTCATTAATGCCTTTGATGGTTTTCTAATTCCGTCGATATCTTTGCTTGCTGTTAAATATTCTACTAATGCGATTTAAAGTTTTGAAGTTTGATATCTATTTAATTCGCTTTACCGTTCATGCGTTTGTCTTTTTATCGATGGGCCATGCCAAAAAACCTCCCAGCATATAAGGAGTAGCTGAATTTGGTCAAGTTCGTATTGAGAAACTTATTACAGAAAGACAAAATAAGGGAATGTACATAGAGCATAATATGCTTTAACATTACAATTATGCCAAACGAAGTGCTGATTAACAGCAGATTTTGTTTCATAATGTTATTTGCTTTAAAAAATCCTTCCTGTAGCATCCTTGATGGGGAGATTAAAGATATGTAGGTACATTAATGTTGTGTAAACGCGTTTATTAGATCCAGTAGCTTAATTGTTTCAAGTCATTTAAATATAATTTTGACGTTAATTATAAAAATTCTATCATTATAATTTATTTTTCTAAATTGTTTCATAGAATATAGCAACAAGATAGGTCATAAAAAGGAAGTTTATTTAGGTAATAAACCCAAAAAGCAAAAATTTGCACATTCAGGATTAAAATCTAAATAAAAATGTACCCTTGGCATAAGTGAATGTTGTTTAGATTTCGCAGTTTCGAACTATTCCACAGTTTTTAGCATATTATTTACACTAGAAGGTTTTATAGACAAATTCAATTTTTCAATATATTCCAATTAAATTAAAAATTTTTTCCTTTGAATAAAAGAATATGTAGCAAAAAAATTATATTAACTTGAAGTAATCATACGAGTAGTACAGCTGGCTGTTTATAGTCGTGGATTTAGATAAATAAAATAAGCATGATTAAATTTCTTATTCGCGGCATGAGTGTATGCCATTACAACTTTGATGATTAGATATCTACTTTGACAGGGGATATAAAAGATATGCTCTTATCTCGTTACAAATATTAAACTTAACCTATAATTTATACAAGATGTTTATATGCCAACTTCCCCACTGATAATCTATTGATACTTTTATCCTCTGTATACATTTTACAACATATTGACACTTTTATCCTCTGTAAAATAAACATTTATTTTATTAATTATTAAGACTAGAAATTATTTTTTTTCATAACTTCCAGGTCGATAATAAAATTAAGATTTAAAAACACAAAACACCCTCCTACTTCAGATATCATTCTGTTACGTTAACTAGAGGTTGATCTAAGGCATTTTTATTTATAAGTAACTGGGATAGGAAATTTTACTTTTACCAAAAATTATTACTTTATTTAGACTGTATAGAACTATACAGTCTGTTTGACAAGAGCGTGTATGAAGAAACTGGAAAACAATTTGAGATATGGTATTGAAAAACAAAAATACAGACTGGTGTGTGTAATTGTGAAGGGCCCTTCAGTACATCAATATCATTATCTTGTTTCTACGCAATGCAAAGTTATCTCCAATATTTAGGTCATTTCCTCTTGCTGTCGCTAATTTTCATTCTTTTAGACAGATGGATATAAGCTTTGATATATTATTACCAGCATTCAATATATGTGAAGATGTACAATGCGCTACTTTGAGAAACAGCAGCAGGCATGCTCCTTTGGTCTAGTGATTTTGGATAGAACAGATCATCTGCCCAAAAAGAAGCTTCATCCAAAAAAATTTGTGTTTCAATCTATATTTAAAATTTTCTATAATATGATTGTAGAAAATAAATAAAATAAAAAATGATTGAAGAGAAAAATAATGACAAAAGTTTATGATTGATGAGTGATCACAGGATTGATTTTTAAACGATAATGATGTGTTAATGTTGTGTGTGCGTAAATAATTTTGCTTTTGTGGGTATTAAATGTATCGTATATCAGAATACAAAAATAGATTATATTTTAACCATTTATTGTTTAATTACATGTGGAAAAAATTCAATGTAAAATATAACATTTTTGTTTTATTCATATTGTTTATTACTTTATAAACTTCAAGAATGTCTTATCATTTTTAAAATAGTATGTTTGTGACAGGCTTGGTTGGTGAAATCATCATATTTTTATGCTCCTTTACTTTAATATGATTCCTTATTAAAATGATGAGGTTTCCTCTGATATTGTTTTTCTATTAAAATAATTAACATCTCTCTAATTCTGGGAAGTACAGTGTTTTATGCTTCTCTATAAAAATCATTGTAAAGTCTGTTATAGTCTGTTTTTTATAATAAAATATGTTTATGTTCAATAGTATATATTGTTCATAAAATATCATATATTGTTCATAAATTCTAATTACATTTGCTTTTTTTATCTAACCAAGTACATGAAATATAAACAGAGCACTTTTTATGATGTTCACGGTATTACTGGGAAAGTTGATTAGCACTTCGCTGTTGACATGTGTGACCCAAATTGTTTTATCTGTTGCCGGTGGATTTCACATAGATCCTGTTGCTATCTGATTGCATGTAGTTGAAATATCTTGCACAATCTCTTCTGGTGCACTAACACACACCTAAAGTAGCTCATGTGTAGTGGTCTAGAAGAAAGGGTTAACCTGCTAGCCGAATTAAGCTGGAAAGAGCCGACAAGACACGAAGCTGGCCGAATGGCAAGACATGCAATAAGAACATTTTAACTCCCACCCAAATGCGCCAATAGATGTTTCACATCAAAAAATTGTTTGATGTCTGTGTGCCTGTGAATAGTGACTACGAAAATATATTTATTGCGATACAGCCTCATTAGCTATGAAAAATATATTTAATAAGGGGAAAACCTCAATGATATTTAAGGGAAAACAACGTCATTGACAAACATGTTAGAAGAAAGATTTTTTAATAAATTTTTATTCACAATCTCATTTCGAGAGGCAAGTTGAAAGTCGAACTTAGATAAAATTAATCAGGTTTCACTACTTTTGAAACATTCACCATTCGTCTTACAGCACTCCTATTATATTGTATTCTCCAGACCTGGTGTATTTTGACAAAAGCCATATATCAACCAATTGTTTGCAGCTTCTCACTGTATATTCTAAACAATTTTAACTACTTTCTCTCAGATTATTTCGATAATTTTTTTCAGTCACTCCCTATCTCCTCATTCGGTATTCAAAGGTCAGAAGAAAATTTTTGTAACACTTGTTTAGACATTGGTAAACAATTTTTGAATTTTATTTATTGAAACAAATTAACTTTATTTTCTTATTTTTTTGTAAGCTTAAAGTCTAATATTGTTTTAACGAGTATCAATCTTATAGTATTTAAATAGTCGATGTCATCATGTGTCCCTGAAGATTATTTATCAGCTAATGATTGATAATTTTTGTACACACACCATCAATGTTGGAATCAAACCAGGGGCGGGAGGGGTGTGGATACCAAAAACTTTTACAGTTTATTTATTTTTTAGTTTATTTTGGATAGAACCACAGCGGGATGCTGTGGTTTATTTTGTAAAAAAGGATTGTTTTAATACCAATTATGTTTTTGTAACAAATCATTTGTTATGGATTTTTCTCACTTAATTTGCATTTTTATCGTTAAACACTTAATATATAATATAGAAATAAGAATATAAATGTTCATATATCAAAAATAAAAGAACTGAGAAAAAATTAGTAAAATATTGCTTAAAAAAGGAGTTTCAAATTTGACATTTCACAACAATTTATCAGTCATGAAAGCATTTTTTAAATTTATTTTTCACTAAACTAATTGTGAGTAGCCTTAGTGACTGTTCAATATTTTCTTTCTTATAAATACTCTTTGAATTATCATGAGAAAAACAGCGAAAAATTGACTTTCGCTAAAGTGAAAAGCAACTAAGCAGATGATGGCATGTGCAGGAAATTGGTTTAAATAATAGCTAATTTCAAAATAAATTTTTAGCTTTTAGACCTGAAACAATGTCTAGAGAGCCTTTATGCCATTAAACATGAAGAGCTGGGTCAGGCATCTGCCAAACTAAAGGAAGATTATAAATTGAACCTGAGCATGATGGAAATTAAATGTATAGAAAGATTCAACAAAATTAAACATTTGGAAAAGGAAAATGATACATTGAAAGTAAGGATTTAAAAAAAACAATTAAACTTACAATAAGAATGTGAAAAACAATAATATCTTACACCTCATTTTTTGATGTAAGTAATTAATTTCAATCACACTTCAGTGAACTAGGTAATGGCTTTTAATGAATAGTTTTTTTTTCATAAGAGCACATTGAACCAAAATATTATGAAAAAGTAAAGATCTCCCCATTGTATTTAGTTTATTTCTTTTTCTTTTGCAGTACACAAAATTAAGTCACAAATAATATTGTGAGTTTAAGATTACTCTTGCCATTTTCACTTCAACACTAAATAAAGTTCTCAAAGTCAGAACTGTACATTAAAATAGGAATGTATGTGAAATGAAGCTGCTTTTGGTATATTCATTAATTTTTGTCTATTTTTTATTTTCAGAGACTGTTTATTTCACAAAATATTAATATGTTTTACTCTTCTTTTAGATATAAACATTTCTTGATAATTGCCAATTAGTATTTGGAAATATATAACATATTTACAGTATAATAACAATTTAATAACAATATAATCCCTTAATTGCCTTCATTTCAGACACAATTAAAAAACATGGTTAAAAAAGTTGACTCAGATAAAGCTGATTTCACCAGGGATCAAATGGCAAGTCTTATTCAAGAGTTGGTAAGGAATTTTTTAGAGTTAAAAAATTATTTCATCCAATTAAAATGGACCGAGATAAATGCCCGATCGATGTTTTGATATAAAGAATTATCTGTTTAATTTTTTGTGCAAAAAAATGTACTTATTACAAATTTACTAATTACAACTATAAGTAAAATTGTTTATTTGATATGATACAATTTTAATTAATAGTAGTGACTAAAAAGCATCTTTGTTCGTGATTCTGCTACAATAAAGATAAATCTGCTATTTACAGTTTAGAGCTGCCAGGGATATCCCCAGTAAGGAAATAAGCCAGTGAAATAAGTAATATTTATTAAAACAGTCCCATAGTAAAATTTATTTATTATTGTTACTTTATTAGAGTGTGCTATTAGTAGCACCTTGCCAATCACCAAATCCTTGTATATATATTTTTTTGAGAATAAAAAGGGGTAAAAATAGATTTTTGCAATCTTCTCGAAATCTATGAATTTTTTTCTAAAAAATTATAGTTTTCGAGAAGAATGTCATTTTGTTCTATTTATTTTTTAATATCCTATTACAACGAAGCAACAAGGTCAATGTCTTCGTTGGGACGAATATTATAGTTTGAACATTATCTCATGCTACATTTAGACATACAAGCAGAATTGACTTCGACTATAATGAAATGCTGTAGAGTAGGGCCTTGCATTTTCCTTGAAAATTAAATTTTTTTTGCTTTGAGGAATTAGCGAATAAATTAAAAAAATTATTTTTGGCATTTTTAAAAATTTCAGGTCTGTACTGCAGAAATAGTTAACTTTATGCAAAAGGCAAGCACTTTTTTGTAAACAATTTTAAGAGCTACAATTTTTATTTCTTGCATGTTCTTCAAAAAATTTATAGTTTTCGGGAAAATTGCAAAAGTCTATTTCCCCCACAAAAATATGTATGCAAGATGGCTTACTGACTAGAAAATTCACACCTTAAAGGATACACCCCAATGAAGCAAAATAAACCCTGTGAAATGTAAGTAGAACTCTAGAGGGTTACACACTCAGGTATAAAAAAACATTTAAAAGTATAGTATTACTATTAAATTATTTACAAATATGAATGATATTTTTCATCATGTAAGTACATTTCCACATGTGTAATAATATTGTGAATATTTCAAAAGTTTTTAAGTTTAGAGTCATCCCTCCAGTTTTCTGCTAAATTAGTAAATATTCTGTTCACATATCGAAAGGAGAACATGTTTTGTCACCTTTTGCAACAATATCTCTAGAACCATCTTACATAAAGCTATGAAAATGGTTTTGGTATTCATATTATTTGCTCTATAAAATGATATTCCACAAGACACTTAAAAAAAGGTCAAAAATTTCCATATGAATATTTTTAAATGTTGATTATTGAGATATTTGTGGATTAATATGCTTTGTCACTATCTCATAGTTCAAGTCTTTACATCCAATGGTTGTGAGCAAATGAACTGACACATTATTACTTTTTGAGATAGGAAACTCTAAAACTTAATAAAATTTGTAATAGGAATTTGTTAATAGTTTCCGCCAATTTTTGTCTAGTCTAGAGATTTATTTTCTCTTGCTTAAATAATATTTGCATTATTATTAGGAACGTAAAACATAATTTTGACCACAAGTTTTAATTTTTTTTAAATTTAACCGTAATATAAGTACAAGGTAAAGTAAAAGTTTCTTTTAATAAATATGCTTTGTATAGCGATACCTGGAGGAGAAATTGGAGACTGCGATGCAATCAAAGGAGTTTTTCAAGGAGCAGTGGGGGCGAGCGGTGCGTGAACTACATGCAACACGCCACCTTGCACGTAACCAAATGATCACACGCCTCCAAAGGGACCGTCACCTGCTTGATAAACAGTATTCCTTACTTGATAAATCTATCTTTTTCACTCAATATTTAGAAACTAGTCAGAACCATTGATCTAAATATCAAGATACGGTCAAAGGAACATAAACCAATTTGAAAATGACAACATCAATTCATGTGCGCCATCTATTGCAATTAAACGAAATTACTTCATCAGTCACACGGCCGACTGTGTGCAACTATAGATGTAATATTATCGTGGTGTTATCTAATTATATTATTTTTTTTACTAAATTAGAAAAAATGGTTTTTAATTTGTACACATGTATATTAATATGACTATGCTTAAATAGCTTGAAATTTATGTAAAATAATGAAAAAAGTTATTTATATATAACAAAAGGCAATATATAATAAGTAGTTACAATGGCACTATGCTACATATTACAGTATGCTACATATTACATAAAATAGCACTATGCTACAGATATGTCAAGAATGATTCAAAATTAAGGTGGCTTAATTGTCTCAACTTCATTTTGTGCCAATCAGTTTTAATTTATTTTCTGTATCGAGAGGTTGTATACTTACAGTTGTCGGCGTTGGTAAGACGATTATGAAAGAACCGATATATATTCCATCAGCGAGGAAAAGGTTAAGATTAAAAAAAATAAAATTTATCTTAAAGAAATAAAAATTTAAATGAGATTAATATATTATAAGGCTTATTGCTGGAACCAAATGCAACTATTGATTTTCACGAGCGTAGACATAGGTTACTTAATCTAGTGATGGCAAAATGCTTTCAAGGGGCTTAATCTAGTGATGGCAAATTGCTTTCAAGGGATGACATAACTGAGCTGGCTATTTTATTCAAACGTAGCTTAATGAGTTTACATTATTATATTAATGTACTCTCCAAGATGACTCCTAAATACTAAGAACAACCATACATGCAATATTAAACACCACTTACCGAAAAACATTCATTTATTTGTATTAAAACATATGTATTAATAGGTACTTAATAAATAAAACCTTCTTGGATTTTGCAGTGTAGATGAAATTACAGGAGATGGTGAAGCTAATATAAAAAAGGATGAGATTGACTCAGACAAGCTGAAGACTGAAGACCATAGTTATCGTATTGGTTTAGACTCATCTGTTGTCAAGTTGCAGAACGCTAATGGTAAGTAACATTTGTTAAGTTCTAAAAAAGATTTGAATCTGATTAAATATTCATGATTATTGTTTTCTACACTTTGACTCTTCATCAAGTTTCCATAATTTTTTTTATAAAAAATATGTCCAATTTAGAGCAATAATACTATTGCAGCAAGACTTAAAAATATGAAGAAAGGAGACAACTATTCCCTGCTTATCAATATCATTGACACATAAGGAATCTGGAAGATTTTTACAGAATACTAAAATAGATTTTTACAGAATATAAAATATTTCGAATCGATCCGTTTTTCAAAACATATTATTACCATTCAAATTAACAGATAGCTTTCACGCTTCTTCTATATTCCAAGGCTTACACAAATGTACATATGTCTGTATGTACATATGTGAATAATAATAAACTTACCCACTTTTTTTACCAATTTTTATGAATATTTGTTACAGATGGTGAATTATCTTCGTTATTGTTAAAGGACATGAGAAGTATGGAAATCACAACTGAAAGGTATATCATCAATAACTTACACCTTTCATCAAATGTAGATTCCCTATATATTGTCTTCAATAACTTAGAGCCTTCACCAAATATATATACCCTATATATTGTCTTCAATAACTTACAGCCTTTACCAAATGTAGATGCCCTATATATTCTCTTCAATAACTTATCGTCTTTACCAAATGTAGATACCCTATATATTGTCTTCAATAACTTACAGCCTTTACCAAACGTAATAATAAATAAATAAAAAAAAATAACCTTTATGTTGTCTTCAATAACTTACAGCCTTTACCAAATGTAGATGCCCTAGATATTGTCTTCAATAACTTAGAGCCTTAACCAAATGTGTATAGCTTATATATTGTCTTCAATAACTTACAGCCTTTATCAAATGTAGATGCCCTATATATTGTCTTCAATAACTTACAGCCTTTACCAAATGTAGATGCCCTATATATTGACTTCAATAACTTACAGCCTTTACCAAATGTAGATGCCCTATATATTGTCTTCAATAACTTACAGCCTTTACCAAATGTAGATGCCCTATATATTGTCTTCAATAACTTACAGCCTTTACCAAATGTAGATGCCCTAGATATTGTCTTCAATAACTTACAGCCTTTACCAAATGTAGATGCCCTATATATTGTCTTCAATAACTTATCGTCTTTACCAAATGTAGATACCCTATATATTGTCTTCAATAACTTACAGCCTTTACCAAACGTAATAATAAATAAATAAAAAAAAATAACCTATATGTTGTCTTCAATAACTTACAGCCTTTACCAAATGTAGATGCCCTAGATATTGTCTTCAATAACTTAGAGCCTATACCAAATGTATATAGCTTATATATTGTCTTCAATAACTTACAGCTTTTATCAAATGTAGATGCCCTATATATTGTCTTCAATAACTTACAGCCTTTACCAAATGTAGATGCCCTATATATTGTCTTCAATAACTTACAGCCTTTACCAAATGTATATATTGTCTTCAATAACTTACAGCCTTTACCAAATGTAGATGCCCTAGATATTGTCTTCAATAACTAACAGCCTTTACCAAATGTAGATGCCCTAGATATTGTCTTCAATAACTTAGAGCCTTCACCAAATGTATATACTCTATATATTGTCTTCAATAACTTACAGCCTTTACCAAATGTAGATGCCCTATATATTGTCTTCAATAACTTACAGCCTTTACCAAATATAGATGCCCTATATATTGTCTTCAATAACTTACAGCCTTTACCAAATGTAGATGCCCTATATATTGTTTTCAATAACTTACAGCCTTTACCAAATGTAGATGCCCTATATATTGTCTTCAATAACGTACAGCTTTCACCGAATGTAGATGCCCTAGATATTGTCTTCAATAACTTACAGCCTTTACCAAATGTAGATGCCCTATATATTGTCTTCAATAACTTACAGCCTTTACCAAATGTACATGCCCTAGATATTGTCTTCAATAACTTACAGCCTTTACCAAATGTAGATGCCCTAGATATTGTCTTCAATAACTTAGAGCCTTCACTAAATGTATATACCCTATATATTGTCTTCAATAACTTACAGCCTTTACCAAATATAGATGCCTTATATATTGTTTTCAATAACTTACACCCTTTACCAAATGTAGATGCCCTATATATTGTCTTCAATAACTTACAGCCTTTACCGAATGTAGATGCCCTATATATTGTCTTCAATAACTTACAGCCTTTACCAAATGTAGATGCCCTATATATTGTCTTCAATAACTTACAGCCTTTACCAAATGTAGATGTCCTATATATTGTCTTCAATAACTTACAGCCTTTACCGAATGTAGATGCCCTATATATTGTCTTCAATAACTTACAGCCTTTACCAAATGTAGATCCCCTATATATTATCTTCAATAACGTACAGATTTTACCGAATGTAGATGCCCTAGATATTGTCTTCAATAACATACAGCCTTTACCAAATGTAGATGCCCTATATATTGTCTTCAATAACTTAAAGCCTTTACCAAATGTAGATGCCCTAGATATTGTCTTCAATAACGTAGAACCTTCACTAAATGTATATACCCTATATATTGTCTTCAATTACTTACAGCCTTTACCAAATATAGATGCCCTACATATTGTTATCAATAACTTACAGCTTTTACCAAATGTAGATGCCCTATATATTGTCTTCAATAACTTACAGCCTTTACCGAATGTAGATGCCCTATATATTGTCTTCAATAACTTACAGCCTTTACCAAATGTAGATGCCCTATATATTGTCTTCAATAACTTACAGCCTTTACCAAATGTAGATGCCCTAGATATTGTCTTCAATAACTTAGAGCCTTCACTAAATGTATATACCCTATATATTGTCTTCAATAACTTACAGCCTTTACCAAATATAGATGCCTTATATATTGTTTTCAATAACTTACACCCTTTACCAAATGTAGATGCCCTATATATTGTCTTCAATAACTTACAGCCTTTACCAAATGTAGATGCCCTAGATATTGTCTTCAATAACTAACAGTCTTTACCAAATGTAGATACCCTATATATTGTCTTCAATAACTTACAGCCTTTACCAAATGTAGATTCCCTATATATTGTCTTCAATAACTTACAGCCTTTACCGAATGTAGATGCCCTATATATTGTCTTCAATAACTTACAGCCTTTACCAAATGTAGATGCCCTATATATTGTCTTCAATAACTAACAGCCTTTACCAAATGTAGATGCCCTAGATATTGTCTTCAATAACTTAGAGCCTTTACCAAATGTATATACCTTATATATTGTCTTCAATAACTTACAGCCTTTACCAAATGTAGATGCCCTATATATTGTCTTCAATAACTTACAGCCTTTACCAAATGTAGATGCCCTATATATTGTCTTCAATAACTTACAGCCTTTACCAAATGAAGATGCCCTAGATATTGTCTTCAATAACTAACAGCCTTTACCAAATGTAGATGCCCTAGATATTGTCTTCAATAACTTACAGCCTTTACCAAATGTAGATGCCCTAGATATTGTCTTCAATAACTTAGAGCCTTCACTAAATGTAGATTCCCTATATATTGTCTTCAATAACTTACTGCCTTTACGAAATGTAGATGCCCTATATATTGTCTTCAATAACTTACAGCCTTTACCAAATGTAGATGCCCTATATATTGTCTTCAATAACTAACAGCCTTTACCAAATGTAGATGCCCTAGATATTGTCTTCAATAACTTAGAGCCTTTACCAAATGTATATACCTTATATATTGTCTTCAATAACTTACAGCCTTTACCAAATGTAGATGCCCTATATATTGACTTCAATAACTTACAGCCTTTACCAAACGTAGTAATAAATAAATAAAAAAAAATAACCTATATGTTGTCTTAAATAACTTACAGCCTTTACCAAATGTAGATGCCCTAGATATTGTCTTCAATAACTTAGAGCCTTTACCAAATGTATATACCTTATATATTGTCTTCAATAACTTACAGCCTTTACCAAATGTAGATGCCCTATATATTGACTTCAATAACTTACAGCCTTTACCAAATGTAGATGCCCTATATATTGTCTTCAATAACTTACAGCCTATACCAAATGTAGATGCCCTATATATTGTCTTCAATAACTTACAGCCTTTACCAAATGTAGATGCCCTATATATTGTTTTCAATAACTTACAGCCTTTACCAAATGTAGATGCCCTATATATTGTCTTCAATAACGTACAGCTTTTACCGAATGTAGATGCCCTAGATATTGTCTTCAATAACTTACAGCCTTTACCAAATGTAGATGCCCTATATATTGTCTTCAATAACTTACAGCCTTTACCAAATGTACATGCCCTAGATATTGTCTTCAATAACTTACAGCCTTTACCAAATGTAGATGCCCTAGATATTGTCTTCAATAACTTAGAGCCTTCACTAAATGTATATACCCTATATATTGTCTTCAATAACTTACAGCCTTTACCAAATATAGATGCCTTATATATTGTTTTCAATAACTTACACCCTTTACCAAATGTAGATGCCCTATATATTGTCTTCAATAACTTACAGCCTTTACCGAATGTAGATGCCCTATATATTGTCTTCAATAACTTACAGCCTTTACCAAATGTAGATGCCCTATATATTGTCTTCAATAACTTACAGCCTTTACCAAATGTAGATGTCCTATATATTGTCTTCAATAACTTACAGCCTTTACCGAATGTAGATGCCCTATATATTGTCTTCAATAACTTACAGCCTTTACCAAATGTAGATCCCCTATATATTATCTTCAATAACGTACAGATTTTACCGAATGTAGATGCCCTAGATATTGTCTTCAATAACTTACAGCCTTTACCAAATGTAGATGCCCTATATATTGTCTTCAATAACTTAAAGCCTTTACCAAATGTAGATGCCCTAGATATTGTCTTCAATAACGTAGAACCTTCACTAAATGTATATACCCTATATATTGTCTTCAATTACTTACAGCCTTTACCAAATATAGATGCCCTACATATTGTTATCAATAACTTACAGCCTTTACCAAATGTAGATGCCCTATATATTGTCTTCAATAACTTACAGCCTTTACCGAATGTAGATGCCCTATATATTGTCTTCAATAACTTACAGCCTTTACCAAATGTAGATGCCCTATATATTGTCTTCAATAACTTACAGCCTTTACCAAATGTAGATGCCCTAGATATTGTCTTCAATAACTTAGAGCCTTCACTAAATGTATATACCCTATATATTGTCTTCAATAACTTACAGCCTTTACCAAATGTAGTTGCCCTATATATTGTCTTCAATAACATACTGCCTTTACCAAATGTAGATGCCCTATATATTGTCTTCAATAACTTACAGCCTTTACCAAATGTAGATGCCCTAGATATTGTCTTCAATAACTAACAGTCTTTACCAAATGTAGATACCCTATATATTGTCTTCAATAACTTACAGCCTTTACCAAATGTAGATTCCCTATATATTGTCTTCAATAACTTACTGCCTTTACGAAATGTAGATGCCCTATATATTGTCTTCAATAACTTACAGCCTTTACCAAATGTAGATGCCCTATATATTGTCTTCAATAACTAACAGCCTTTACCAAATGTAGATGCCCTAGATATTGTCTTCAATAACTTAGAGCCTTTACCAAATGTATATACCTTATATATTGTCTTCAATAACTTACAGCCTTTACCAAATGTAGATGCCCTATATATTGTCTTCAATAACTTACAGCCTTTACCAAATGTAGATGCCCTATATATTGTCTTCAATAACTTACAGCCTTTACCAAATGAAGATGCCCTAGATATTGTCTTCAATAACTAACAGCCTTTACCAAATGTAGATGCCCTAGATATTGTCTTCAATAACTTACAGCCTTTACCAAATGTAGATGCCCTAGATATTGTCTTCAATAACTTAGAGCCTTCACTAAATGTATATACCCTATATATTGTCTTCAATAACTTACAGCCTTTACCAAATGTAGATGCCCTATATATTGTCTTCAATAACTTACAGCCTTTACCAAATGTAGATGCCCTATATATTGTCTTCAATAACTTACAGCCTTTACCAAATGAAGATGCCCTAGATATTGTCTTCAATAACTTACAGCCTTTACCAAATGTAGATGCCCTATATATTGTCTTCAATAACTTATCGTCTTTACCAAATGTAGATACCCTATATATTGTCTTCAATAACTTACAGCCTTTACCAAACGTAATAATAAATAAATAAAAAAAAATAACCTATATGTTGTCTTCAATAACTTACAGCCTTTACCAAATGTAGATGCCCTAGATATTGTCTTCAATAACTAAGAGCCTATACCAAATGTATATAGCTTATATATTGTCTTCAATAACTTACAGCTTTTATCAAATGTAGATGCCCTATATATTGTCTTCAATAACTTACAGCCTTTACCAAATGTAGATGCCCTATATATTGTCTTCAATAACTTACAGCCTTTACCAAATGTATATATTGTCTTCAATAACTTACAGCCTTTACCAAATGTAGATGCCCTAGATATTGTCTTCAATAACTAACAGCCTTTACCAAATGTAGATGCCCTAGATATTGTCTTCAATAACTTAGAGCCTTCACCAAATGTATATACTCTATATATTGTCTTCAATAACTTACAGCCTTTACCAAATGTAGATGCCCTATATATTGTCTTCAATAACTTACAGCCTTTACCAAATATAGATGCCCTATATATTGTCTTCAATAACTTACAGCCTTTACCAAATGTAGATGCCCTATATATTGTTTTCAATAACTTACAGCCTTTACCAAATGTAGATGCCCTATATATTGTCTTCAATAACGTACAGCTTTCACCGAATGTAGATGCCCTAGATATTGTCTTCAATAACTTACAGCCTTTACCAAATGTAGATGCCCTATATATTGTCTTCAATAACTTACAGCCTTTACCAAATGTACATGCCCTAGATATTGTCTTCAATAACTTACAGCCTTTACCAAATGTAGATGCCCTAGATATTGTCTTCAATAACTTAGAGCCTTCACTAAATGTATATACCCTATATATTGTCTTCAATAACTTACAGCCTTTACCAAATATAGATGCCTTATATATTGTTTTCAATAACTTACACCCTTTACCAAATGTAGATGCCCTATATATTGTCTTCAATAACTTACAGCCTTTACCGAATGTAGATGCCCTATATATTGTCTTCAATAACTTACAGCCTTTACCAAATGTAGATGCCCTATATATTGTCTTCAATAACTTACAGCCTTTACCAAATGTAGATGTCCTATATATTGTCTTCAATAACTTACAGCCTTTACCGAATGTAGATGCCCTATATATTGTCTTCAATAACTTACAGCCTTTACCAAATGTAGATCCCCTATATATTATCTTCAATAACGTACAGATTTTACCGAATGTAGATGCCCTAGATATTGTCTTCAATAACATACAGCCTTTACCAAATGTAGATGCCCTATATATTGTCTTCAATAACTTAAAGCCTTTACCAAATGTAGATGCCCTAGATATTGTCTTCAATAACGTAGAACCTTCACTAAATGTATATACCCTATATATTGTCTTCAATTACTTACAGCCTTTACCAAATATAGATGCCCTACATATTGTTATCAATAACTTACAGCTTTTACCAAATGTAGATGCCCTATATATTGTCTTCAATAACTTACAGCCTTTACCGAATGTAGATGCCCTATATATTGTCTTCAATAACTTACAGCCTTTACCAAATGTAGATGCCCTATATATTGTCTTCAATAACTTACAGCCTTTACCAAATGTAGATGCCCTAGATATTGTCTTCAATAACTTAGAGCCTTCACTAAATGTATATACCCTATATATTGTCTTCAATAACTTACAGCCTTTACCAAATATAGATGCCTTATATATTGTTTTCAATAACTTACACCCTTTACCAAATGTAGATGCCCTATATATTGTCTTCAATAACTTACAGCCTTTACCAAATGTAGATGCCCTAGATATTGTCTTCAATAACTAACAGTCTTTACCAAATGTAGATACCCTATATATTGTCTTCAATAACTTACAGCCTTTACCAAATGTAGATTCCCTATATATTGTCTTCAATAACTTACAGCCTTTACCGAATGTAGATGCCCTATATATTGTCTTCAATAACTTACAGCCTTTACCAAATGTAGATGCCCTATATATTGTCTTCAATAACTAACAGCCTTTACCAAATGTAGATGCCCTAGATATTGTCTTCAATAACTTAGAGCCTTTACCAAATGTATATACCTTATATATTGTCTTCAATAACTTACAGCCTTTACCAAATGTAGATGCCCTATATATTGTCTTCAATAACTTACAGCCTTTACCAAATGTAGATGCCCTATATATTGTCTTCAATAACTTACAGCCTTTACCAAATGAAGATGCCCTAGATATTGTCTTCAATAACTAACAGCCTTTACCAAATGTAGATGCCCTAGATATTGTCTTCAATAACTTACAGCCTTTACCAAATGTAGATGCCCTAGATATTGTCTTCAATAACTTAGAGCCTTCACTAAATGTAGATTCCCTATATATTGTCTTCAATAACTTACTGCCTTTACGAAATGTAGATGCCCTATATATTGTCTTCAATAACTTACAGCCTTTACCAAATGTAGATGCCCTATATATTGTCTTCAATAACTAACAGCCTTTACCAAATGTAGATGCCCTAGATATTGTCTTCAATAACTTAGAGCCTTTACCAAATGTATATACCTTATATATTGTCTTCAATAACTTACAGCCTTTACCAAATGTAGATGCCCTATATATTGACTTCAATAACTTACAGCCTTTACCAAACGTAGTAATAAATAAATAAAAAAAAATAACCTATATGTTGTCTTAAATAACTTACAGCCTTTACCAAATGTAGATGCCCTAGATATTGTCTTCAATAACTTAGAGCCTTTACCAAATGTATATACCTTATATATTGTCTTCAATAACTTACAGCCTTTACCAAATGTAGATGCCCTATATATTGACTTCAATAACTTACAGCCTTTACCAAATGTAGATGCCCTATATATTGTCTTCAATAACTTACAGCCTATACCAAATGTAGATGCCCTATATATTGTCTTCAATAACTTACAGCCTTTACCAAATGTAGATGCCCTATATATTGTTTTCAATAACTTACAGCCTTTACCAAATGTAGATGCCCTATATATTGTCTTCAATAACGTACAGCTTTTACCGAATGTAGATGCCCTAGATATTGTCTTCAATAACTTACAGCCTTTACCAAATGTAGATGCCCTATATATTGTCTTCAATAACTTACAGCCTTTACCAAATGTACATGCCCTAGATATTGTCTTCAATAACTTACAGCCTTTACCAAATGTAGATGCCCTAGATATTGTCTTCAATAACTTAGAGCCTTCACTAAATGTATATACCCTATATATTGTCTTCAATAACTTACAGCCTTTACCAAATATAGATGCCTTATATATTGTTTTCAATAACTTACACCCTTTACCAAATGTAGATGCCCTATATATTGTCTTCAATAACTTACAGCCTTTACCGAATGTAGATGCCCTATATATTGTCTTCAATAACTTACAGCCTTTACCAAATGTAGATGCCCTATATATTGTCTTCAATAACTTACAGCCTTTACCAAATGTAGATGTCCTATATATTGTCTTCAATAACTTACAGCCTTTACCGAATGTAGATGCCCTATATATTGTCTTCAATAACTTACAGCCTTTACCAAATGTAGATCCCCTATATATTATCTTCAATAACGTACAGATTTTACCGAATGTAGATGCCCTAGATATTGTCTTCAATAACTTACAGCCTTTACCAAATGTAGATGCCCTATATATTGTCTTCAATAACTTAAAGCCTTTACCAAATGTAGATGCCCTAGATATTGTCTTCAATAACGTAGAACCTTCACTAAATGTATATACCCTATATATTGTCTTCAATTACTTACAGCCTTTACCAAATATAGATGCCCTACATATTGTTATCAATAACTTACAGCCTTTACCAAATGTAGATGCCCTATATATTGTCTTCAATAACTTACAGCCTTTACCGAATGTAGATGCCCTATATATTGTCTTCAATAACTTACAGCCTTTACCAAATGTAGATGCCCTATATATTGTCTTCAATAACTTACAGCCTTTACCAAATGTAGATGCCCTAGATATTGTCTTCAATAACTTAGAGCCTTCACTAAATGTATATACCCTATATATTGTCTTCAATAACTTACAGCCTTTACCAAATGTAGTTGCCCTATATATTGTCTTCAATAACATACTGCCTTTACCAAATGTAGATGCCCTATATATTGTCTTCAATAACTTACAGCCTTTACCAAATGTAGATGCCCTAGATATTGTCTTCAATAACTAACAGTCTTTACCAAATGTAGATACCCTATATATTGTCTTCAATAACTTACAGCCTTTACCAAATGTAGATTCCCTATATATTGTCTTCAATAACTTACTGCCTTTACGAAATGTAGATGCCCTATATATTGTCTTCAATAACTTACAGCCTTTACCAAATGTAGATGCCCTATATATTGTCTTCAATAACTAACAGCCTTTACCAAATGTAGATGCCCTAGATATTGTCTTCAATAACTTAGAGCCTTTACCAAATGTATATACCTTATATATTGTCTTCAATAACTTACAGCCTTTACCAAATGTAGATGCCCTATATATTGTCTTCAATAACTTACAGCCTTTACCAAATGTAGATGCCCTATATATTGTCTTCAATAACTTACAGCCTTTACCAAATGAAGATGCCCTAGATATTGTCTTCAATAACTAACAGCCTTTACCAAATGTAGATGCCCTAGATATTGTCTTCAATAACTTACAGCCTTTACCAAATGTAGATGCCCTAGATATTGTCTTCAATAACTTAGAGCCTTCACTAAATGTATATACCCTATATATTGTCTTCAATAACTTACAGCCTTTACCAAATATAGATGCCTTATATATTGTTTTCAATAACTTACACCCTTTACCAAATGTAGATGCCCTATATATTGTCTTCAATAACTTACAGCCTTTACCGAATGTAGATGCCCTATATATTGTCTTCAATAACTTACAGCCTTTACCAAATGTAGATGCCCTATATATTGTCTTCAATAACTTACAGCCTTTACCAAATGTAGATGTCCTATATATTGTCTTCAATAACTTACAGCCTTTACCGAATGTAGATGCCCTATATATTGTCTTCAATAACTTACAGCTTTCACCGAATGTAGATGCCCTAGATATTGTCTTCAATAACTTACAGCCTTTACCAAATGTAGATGCCCTATATATTGTCTTCAATAACTTACAGCCTTTACCAAATGTACATGCCCTAGATATTGTCTTCAATAACTTACAGCCTTTACCAAATGTAGATGCCCTAGATATTGTCTTCAATAACTTAGAGCCTTCACTAAATGTATATACCCTATATATTGTCTTCAATAACTTACAGCCTTTACCAAATATAGATGCCTTATATATTGTTTTCAATAACTTACACCCTTTACCAAATGTAGATGCCCTATATATTGTCTTCAATAACTTACAGCCTTTACCGAATGTAGATGCCCTATATATTGTCTTCAATAACTTACAGCCTTTACCAAATGTAGATGCCCTATATATTGTCTTCAATAACTTACAGCCTTTACCAAATGTAGATGTCCTATATATTGTCTTCAATAACTTACAGCCTTTACCGAATGTAGATGCCCTATATATTGTCTTCAATAACTTACAGCCTTTACCAAATGTAGATCCCCTATATATTATCTTCAATAACGTACAGATTTTACCGAATGTAGATGCCCTAGATATTGTCTTCAATAACATACAGCCTTTACCAAATGTAGATGCCCTATATATTGTCTTCAATAACTTAAAGCCTTTACCAAATGTAGATGCCCTAGATATTGTCTTCAATAACGTAGAACCTTCACTAAATGTATATACCCTATATATTGTCTTCAATTACTTACAGCCTTTACCAAATATAGATGCCCTACATATTGTTATCAATAACTTACAGCTTTTACCAAATGTAGATGCCCTATATATTGTCTTCAATAACTTACAGCCTTTACCGAATGTAGATGCCCTATATATTGTCTTCAATAACTTACAGCCTTTACCAAATGTAGATGCCCTATATATTGTCTTCAATAACTTACAGCCTTTACCAAATGTAGATGCCCTAGATATTGTCTTCAATAACTTAGAGCCTTCACTAAATGTATATACCCTATATATTGTCTTCAATAACTTACAGCCTTTACCAAATATAGATGCCTTATATATTGTTTTCAATAACTTACACCCTTTACCAAATGTAGATGCCCTATATATTGTCTTCAATAACTTACAGCCTTTACCAAATGTAGATGCCCTAGATATTGTCTTCAATAACTAACAGTCTTTACCAAATGTAGATACCCTATATATTGTCTTCAATAACTTACAGCCTTTACCAAATGTAGATTCCCTATATATTGTCTTCAATAACTTACAGCCTTTACCGAATGTAGATGCCCTATATATTGTCTTCAATAACTTACAGCCTTTACCAAATGTAGATGCCCTATATATTGTCTTCAATAACTAACAGCCTTTACCAAATGTAGATGCCCTAGATATTGTCTTCAATAACTTAGAGCCTTTACCAAATGTATATACCTTATATATTGTCTTCAATAACTTACAGCCTTTACCAAATGTAGATGCCCTATATATTGTCTTCAATAACTTACAGCCTTTACCAAATGTAGATGCCCTATATATTGTCTTCAATAACTTACAGCCTTTACCAAATGAAGATGCCCTAGATATTGTCTTCAATAACTAACAGCCTTTACCAAATGTAGATGCCCTAGATATTGTCTTCAATAACTTACAGCCTTTACCAAATGTAGATGCCCTAGATATTGTCTTCAATAACTTAGAGCCTTCACTAAATGTAGATTCCCTATATATTGTCTTCAATAACTTACTGCCTTTACGAAATGTAGATGCCCTATATATTGTCTTCAATAACTTACAGCCTTTACCAAATGTAGATGCCCTATATATTGTCTTCAATAACTAACAGCCTTTACCAAATGTAGATGCCCTAGATATTGTCTTCAATAACTTAGAGCCTTTACCAAATGTATATACCTTATATATTGTCTTCAATAACTTACAGCCTTTACCAAATGTAGATGCCCTATATATTGACTTCAATAACTTACAGCCTTTACCAAACGTAGTAATAAATAAATAAAAAAAAATAACCTATATGTTGTCTTAAATAACTTACAGCCTTTACCAAATGTAGATGCCCTAGATATTGTCTTCAATAACTTAGAGCCTTTACCAAATGTATATACCTTATATATTGTCTTCAATAACTTACAGCCTTTACCAAATGTAGATGCCCTATATATTGACTTCAATAACTTACAGCCTTTACCAAATGTAGATGCCCTATATATTGTCTTCAATAACTTACAGCCTATACCAAATGTAGATGCCCTATATATTGTCTTCAATAACTTACAGCCTTTACCAAATGTAGATGCCCTATATATTGTTTTCAATAACTTACAGCCTTTACCAAATGTAGATGCCCTATATATTGTCTTCAATAACGTACAGCTTTTACCGAATGTAGATGCCCTAGATATTGTCTTCAATAACTTACAGCCTTTACCAAATGTAGATGCCCTATATATTGTCTTCAATAACTTACAGCCTTTACCAAATGTACATGCCCTAGATATTGTCTTCAATAACTTACAGCCTTTACCAAATGTAGATGCCCTAGATATTGTCTTCAATAACTTAGAGCCTTCACTAAATGTATATACCCTATATATTGTCTTCAATAACTTACAGCCTTTACCAAATATAGATGCCTTATATATTGTTTTCAATAACTTGCACCCTTTACCAAATGTAGATGCCCTATATATTGTCTTCAATAACTTACAGCCTTTACCGAATGTAGATGCCCTATATATTGTCTTCAATAACTTACAGCCTTTACCAAATGTAGATGCCCTATATATTGTCTTCAATAACTTACAGCCTTTACCAAATGTAGATGTCCTATATATTGTCTTCAATAACTTACAGCCTTTACCGAATGTAGATGCCCTATATATTGTCTTCAATAACTTACAGCCTTTACCAAATGTAGATCCCCTATATATTATCTTCAATAACGTACAGATTTTACCGAATGTAGATGCCCTAGATATTGTCTTCAATAACTTACAGCCTTTACCAAATGTAGATGCCCTATATATTGTCTTCAATAACTTAAAGCCTTTACCAAATGTAGATGCCCTAGATATTGTCTTCAATAACGTAGAACCTTCACTAAATGTATATACCCTATATATTGTCTTCAATTACTTACAGCCTTTACCAAATATAGATGCCCTACATATTGTTATCAATAACTTACAGCCTTTACCAAATGTAGATGCCCTATATATTGTCTTCAATAACTTACAGCCTTTACCGAATGTAGATGCCCTATATATTGTCTTCAATAACTTACAGCCTTTACCAAATGTAGATGCCCTATATATTGTCTTCAATAACTTACAGCCTTTACCAAATGTAGATGCCCTAGATATTGTCTTCAATAACTTAGAGCCTTCACTAAATGTATATACCCTATATATTGTCTTCAATAACTTACAGCCTTTACCAAATGTAGTTGCCCTATATATTGTCTTCAATAACATACTGCCTTTACCAAATGTAGATGCCCTATATATTGTCTTCAATAACTTACAGCCTTTACCAAATGTAGATGCCCTAGATATTGTCTTCAATAACTAACAGTCTTTACCAAATGTAGATACCCTATATATTGTCTTCAATAACTTACAGCCTTTACCAAATGTAGATTCCCTATATATTGTCTTCAATAACTTACTGCCTTTACGAAATGTAGATGCCCTATATATTGTCTTCAATAACTTACAGCCTTTACCAAATGTAGATGCCCTATATATTGTCTTCAATAACTAACAGCCTTTACCAAATGTAGATGCCCTAGATATTGTCTTCAATAACTTAGAGCCTTTACCAAATGTATATACCTTATATATTGTCTTCAATAACTTACAGCCTTTACCAAATGTAGATGCCCTATATATTGTCTTCAATAACTTACAGCCTTTACCAAATGTAGATGCCCTATATATTGTCTTCAATAACTTACAGCCTTTACCAAATGAAGATGCCCTAGATATTGTCTTCAATAACTAACAGCCTTTACCAAATGTAGATGCCC
The DNA here is from genome assembly GCA_039881145.1 of Druceiella hillmani. NCBI lineage: Eukaryota > Metazoa > Arthropoda > Insecta > Lepidoptera > Hepialidae > Druceiella > Druceiella hillmani. The sequence goes on from JAYKKI010000091.1 coordinate 3,160,454, forward strand.
TAGATATTGTCTTCAATAACTTACAGCCTTTACCAAATGTAGATGCCCTAGATATTGTCTTCAATAACTTAGAGCCTTCACTAAATGTATATACCCTATATATTGTCTTCAATAACTTACAGCCTTTACCAAATATAGATGCCTTATATATTGTTTTCAATAACTTACACCCTTTACCAAATGTAGATGCCCTATATATTGTCTTCAATAACTTACAGCCTTTACCGAATGTAGATGCCCTATATATTGTCTTCAATAACTTACAGCCTTTACCAAATGTAGATGCCCTATATATTGTCTTCAATAACTTACAGCCTTTACCAAATGTAGATGTCCTATATATTGTCTTCAATAACTTACAGCCTTTACCGAATGTAGATGCCCTATATATTGTCTTCAATAACTTACAGCCTTTACCAAATGTAGATCCCCTATATATTGTCTTCAATAACGTACAGCTTTTACCGAATGTAGATGCCCTAGATATTGTCTTCAATAACTTACAGCCTTTACCAAATGTAGATGCCCTATATATTGTCTTCAATAACTTACAGCCTTTACCAAATGTAGATGCCCTAGATATTGTCTTCAATAACTTAGAGCCTTCACTAAATGTATATACCATATATATTGTCTTCAATAACTTACAGCCTTTACCAAATATAGATGCCCTATATATTTTTATCAATAACTTACAGCCTTTACCAAATGTAGATGCCCTATATATTGTCTTCAATAACTTACAGCCTTTACCGAATGTAGATGCCCTATATATTGTCTTCAATAACTTACAGCCTTTACCAAATGTAGATGCCCTATATATTGTCTTCAATAACTTACAGCCTTTACCAAATGTAGATGCCCTAGATATTGTCTTCAATAACTTACAGCCTTTACCAAACGTAGTAATAAATAAATAAAAAAAAATAACCTATATGTTGTCTTCAATAACTTACAGCCTTTACCAAATGTAGATGCCCTATATATTGTCTTCAATAACTTACAGCCTTTACCAAATGTAGATGCCCTAGATATTGTCTTCAATAACTAACAGTCTTTACCAAATGTAGATACCCTATATATTGTCTTCAATAACTTACAGCCTTTACCAAATGTAGATTCCCTATATATTGTCTTCAATAACTTACTGCCTTTACGAAATGTAGATGCCCTATATATTGTCTTCAATAACTTACAGCCTTTACCAAATGTAGATGCCCTATATATTGTCTTCAATAACTAACAGCCTTTACCAAATGTAGATGCCCTAGATATTGTCTTCAATAACTTAGAGCCTTTACCAAATGTATATACCTTATATATTGTCTTCAATAACTTACAGCCTTTACCAAATGTAGATGCCCTATATATTGACTTCAATAACTTACAGCCTTTACCAAACGTAGTAATAAATAAATAAAAAAAAATAACCTATATGTTGTCTTAAATAACTTACAGCCTTTACCAAATGTAGATGCCCTAGATATTGTCTTCAATAACTTAGAGCCTTTACCAAATGTATATACCTTATATATTGTCTTCAATAACTTACAGCCTTTACCAAATGTAGATGCCCTATATATTGTCTTCAATAACTTACAGCCTTTACCAAATGTAGATGCCCTATATATTGTCTTCAATAACTTACAGCCTATACCAAATGTAGATGCCCTATATATTGTCTTCAATAACTTACAGCCTTTACCAAATGTAGATGCCCTAGATATTGTCTTCAATAACTAACAGCCTTTACCAAATGTAGATGCCCTAGATATTGTTTTCAATAACTTAGAGCCTTCACCAAATGTATATACTCTATATATTGTCTTCAATAACTTACAGCCTTTACCAAATGTAGATGCCCTATGTATTGTCTTCAATAACTTACAGCCTTTACCAAATGTAGATGCCCTATATATTGTCTTCAATAACTTACAGACTTTACCGAATGTAGATGCCCTATATATTGTCTTCAATAACTTAAAGCCTTTACCAAATGTAGATGCCCTATTTATTGTCTTCAATAACGTACAGCTTATACCGAATGTAGATGCCCTATATATTGTCTTCAATAACTTACAGCCTTTACCAAATGTAGATGCCCTATATATTGTCTTCAATAACTTACAGCCTTTACCAAATGTAGATGTCCTATATATTGTCTTCAATAACTTACAGCCTTTACCGAATGTAGATGCCCTATATATTGTCTTCAATAACTTACAGCCTTTACCAAATGTAGATCCCCTATATATTATCTTCAATAACGTACAGATTTTACCGAATGTAGATACCCTAGATATTGTCTTCAATAACTTACAGCCTTTACCAAATGTAGATGCCCTATATATTGTCTTCAATAACTTAAAGCCTTTACCAAATGTAGATGCCCTAGATATTGTCTTCAATAACGTAGAACCTTCACTAAATGTATATACCCTATATATTGTCTTCAATAACTTACAGCCTTTACCAAATATAGATGCCCTACATATTGTTATCAATAACTTACAGCCTTTACCAAATGTAGATGCCCTATGTATTGTCTTCAATAACTTACAGCCTTTACCGAATGTAGATGCCCTATATATTGTCTTCAATAACTTACAGCCTTTACCAAATGTAGATGCCCTATATATTGTCTTCAATAACTTACAGCCTTTACCAAATGAAGATGCCCTAGATATTGTCTTCAATAACTAACAGCCTTTACCAAATGTAGATGCCCTAGATATTGTCTTCAATAACTTACAGCCTTTACCAAATGTAGATGCCCTAGATATTGTCTTCAATAACTTAGAGCCTTCACTAAATGTATATACCCTATATATTGTCTTCAATAACTTACAGCCTTTACCAAATATAGATGCCTTATATATTGTTTTCAATAACTTACACCCTTTACCAAATGTAGATGCCCTATATATTGTCTTCAATAACTTACAGCCTTTACCGAATGTAGATGCCCTATATATTGTCTTCAATAACTTACAGCCTTTACCAAATGTAGATGCCCTATATATTGTCTTCAATAACTAACAGCCTTTACCAAATGTAGATGTCCTATATATTGTCTTCAATAACTTACAGCCTTTACCGAATGTAGATGCCCTATATATTGTCTTCAATAACTTACAGCCTTTACCAAATGTAGATCCCCTATATATTGTCTTCAATAACGTACAGCTTTTACCGAATGTAGATGCCCTAGATATTGTCTTCAATAACTTACAGCCTTTACCAAATGTAGATGCCCTATATATTGTCTTCAATAACTTACAGCCTTTACCAAATGTAGATGCCCTAGATATTGTCTTCAATAACTTAGAGCCTTCACTAAATGTATATACCATATATATTGTCTTCAATAACTTACAGCCTTTACCAAATATAGATGCCCTATATATTGTTATCAATAACTTACAGCCTTTACCAAATGTAGATGCCCTATATATTGTCTTCAATAACTTACAGCCTTTACCGAATGTAGATGCCCTATATATTGTCTTCAATAACTTACAGCCTTTACCAAATGTAGATGCCCTATATATTGTCTTCAATAACTTACAGCCTTTACCAAATGTAGATGCCCTAGATATTGTCTTCAATAACTTACAGCCTTTACCAAATGTAGATGCCCTATATATTGACTTCAATAACTTACAGCCTTTACCAAATGTAGATGCCCTAGATATTGTCTTCAATAACTAACAGTCTTTACCAAATGTAGATACCCTATATATTGTCTTCAATAACTTACAGCCTTTACCAAATGTAGATTCCCTATATATTGTCTTCAATAACTTACTGCCTTTACGAAATGTAGATGCCCTATATATTGTCTTCAATAACTTACAGCCTTTACCAAATGTAGATGCCCTATATATTGTCTTCAATAACTAACAGCCTTTACCAAATGTAGATGCCCTAGATATTGTCTTCAATAACTTAGAGCCTTTACCAAATGTATATACCTTATATATTGTCTTCAATAACTTACAGCCTTTACCAAATGTAGATGCCCTATATATTGACTTCAATAACTTACAGCCTTTACCAAACGTAGTAATAAATAAATAAAAAAAAATAACCTATATGTTGTCTTAAATAACTTACAGCCTTTACCAAATGTAGATGCCCTAGATATTGTCTTCAATAACTTAGAGCCTTTACCAAATGTATATACCTTATATATTGTCTTCAATAACTTACAGCCTTTACCAAATGTAGATGCCCTATATATTGACTTCAATAACTTACAGCCTTTACCAAATGTAGATGCCCTATATATTGTCTTCAATAACTTACAGCCTATACCAAATGTAGATGCCCTATATATTGTCTTCAATAACTTACAGCCTTTACCAAATGTAGATGCCCTATATATTGTTTTCAATAACTTACAGCCTTTACCAAATGTAGATGCCCTATATATTGTCTTCAATAACGTACAGCTTTTACCGAATGTAGATGCCCTAGATATTGTCTTCAATAACTTACAGCCTTTACCAAATGTAGATGCCCTATATATTGTCTTCAATAACTTACAGCCTTTACCAAATGTACATGCCCTAGATATTGTCTTCAATAACTTACAGCCTTTACCAAATGTAGATGCCCTAGATATTGTCTTCAATAACTTAGAGCCTTCACTAAATGTATATACCCTATATATTGTCTTCAATAACTTACAGCCTTTACCAAATATAGATGCCTTATATATTGTTTTCAATAACTTACACCCTTTACCAAATGTAGATGCCCTATATATTGTCTTCAATAACTTACAGCCTTTACCGAATGTAGATGCCCTATATATTGTCTTCAATAACTTACAGCCTTTACCAAATGTAGATGCCCTATATATTGTCTTCAATAACTTACAGCCTTTACCAAATGTAGATGTCCTATATATTGTCTTCAATAACTTACAGCCTTTACCGAATGTAGATGCCCTATATATTGTCTTCAATAACTTACAGCCTTTACCAAATGTAGATCCCCTATATATTATCTTCAATAACGTACAGATTTTACCGAATGTAGATGCCCTAGATATTGTCTTCAATAACTTACAGCCTTTACCAAATGTAGATGCCCTATATATTGTCTTCAATAACTTAAAGCCTTTACCAAATGTAGATGCCCTAGATATTGTCTTCAATAACGTAGAACCTTCACTAAATGTATATACCCTATATATTGTCTTCAATTACTTACAGCCTTTACCAAATATAGATGCCCTACATATTGTTATCAATAACTTACAGCCTTTACCAAATGTAGATGCCCTATATATTGTCTTCAATAACTTACAGCCTTTACCGAATGTAGATGCCCTATATATTGTCTTCAATAACTTACAGCCTTTACCAAATGTAGATGCCCTATATATTGTCTTCAATAACTTACAGCCTTTACCAAATGTAGATGCCCTAGATATTGTCTTCAATAACTTAGAGCCTTCACTAAATGTATATACCCTATATATTGTCTTCAATAACTTACAGCCTTTACCAAATGTAGTTGCCCTATATATTGTCTTCAATAACATACTGCCTTTACCAAATGTAGATGCCCTATATATTGTCTTCAATAACTTATAGCCTTTACCAAATGTAGATGCCCTAGATATTGTCTTCAATAACTAACAGTCTTTACCAAATGTAGATACCCTATATATTGTCTTCAATAACTTACAGCCTTTACCAAATGTAGATTCCCTATATATTGTCTTCAATAACTTACTGCCTTTACGAAATGTAGATGCCCTATATATTGTCTTCAATAACTTACAGCCTTTACCAAATGTAGATGCCCTATATATTGTCTTCAATAACTAACAGCCTTTACCAAATGTAGATGCCCTAGATATTGTCTTCAATAACTTAGAGCCTTTACCAAATGTATATACCTTATATATTGTCTTCAATAACTTACAGCCTTTACCAAATGTAGATGCCCTATATATTGTCTTCAATAACTTACAGCCTTTACCAAATGTAGATGCCCTATATATTGTCTTCAATAACTTACAGCCTTTACCAAATGAAGATGCCCTAGATATTGTCTTCAATAACTAACAGCCTTTACCAAATGTAGATGCCCTAGATATTGTCTTCAATAACTTACAGCCTTTACCAAATGTAGATGCCCTAGATATTGTCTTCAATAACTTAGAGCCTTCACTAAATGTATATACCCTATATATTGTCTTCAATAACTTACAGCCTTTACCAAATATAGATGCCTTATATATTGTTTTCAATAACTTACACCCTTTACCAAATGTAGATGCCCTATATATTGTCTTCAATAACTTACAGCCTTTACCGAATGTAGATGCCCTATATATTGTCTTCAATAACTTACAGCCTTTACCAAATGTAGATGCCCTATATATTGTCTTCAATAACTTACAGCCTTTACCAAATGTAGATGTCCTATATATTGTCTTCAATAACTTACAGCCTTTACCGAATGTAGATGCCCTATATATTGTCTTCAATAACTTACAGCCTTTACCAAATGTAGATCCCCTATATATTGTCTTCAATAACGTACAGCTTTTACCGAATGTAGATGCCCTAGATATTGTCTTCAATAACTTACAGCCTTTACCAAATGTAGATGCCCTATATATTGTCTTCAATAACTTACAGCCTTTACCAAATGTAGATGCCCTAGATATTGTCTTCAATAACTTAGAGCCTTCACTAAATGTATATACCATATATATTGTCTTCAATAACTTACAGCCTTTACCAAATATAGATGCCCTATATATTTTTATCAATAACTTACAGCCTTTACCAAATGTAGATGCCCTATATATTGTCTTCAATAACTTACAGCCTTTACCGAATGTAGATGCCCTATATATTGTCTTCAATAACTTACAGCCTTTACCAAATGTAGATGCCCTATATATTGTCTTCAATAACTTACAGCCTTTACCAAATGTAGATGCCCTATATATTGTCTTCAATAACTTACAGCCTTTACCAAATGTAGATGCCCTATATATTGTCTTCAATAACGTACAGCTTTTACCGAATGTAGATGCCCTAGATATTGTCTTCAATAACTTACAGCCTTTACCAAATGTAGATGCCCTAGATATTGTCTTCAATAACTAACAGCCTTTACCAAATGTAGTTGCCCTAGATATTGTCTTCAATAACTTACAGCCTTTACCAAATGTAGATGCCCTAGATATTGTCTTCAATAACTTAGAGCCTTCACTAAATGTATATACCATATATATTGTCTTCAATAACTTACAGCCTTTACCAAATATAGATGCCCTATATATTGTTATCAATAACTTACAGCCTTTACCAAATGTAGATGCCCTATATATTGTCTTCAATAACTTACAGCCTTTACCGAATGTAGATGCCCTATATATTGTCTTCAATAACTTACAGCCTTTACCAAATGTAGATGCCCTATATATTGTCTTCAATAACTTACAGCCTTTACCAAATGTAGATGCCCTAGATATTGTCTTCAATAACTTACAGCCTTTACCAAATGTAGATGCCCTATATATTGACTTCAATAACTTACAGCCTTTACCAAATGTAGATGCCCTAGATATTGTCTTCAATAACTAACAGTCTTTACCAAATGTAGATACCCTATATATTGTCTTCAATAACTTACAGCCTTTACCAAATGTAGATTCCCTATATATTGTCTTCAATAACTTACTGCCTTTACGAAATGTAGATGCCCTATATATTGTCTTCAATAACTTACAGCCTTTACCAAATGTAGATGCCCTATATATTGTCTTCAATAACTAACAGCCTTTACCAAATGTAGATGCCCTAGATATTGTCTTCAATAACTTAGAGCCTTTACCAAATGTATATACCTTATATATTGTCTTCAATAACTTACAGCCTTTACCAAATGTAGATGCCCTATATATTGACTTCAATAACTTACAGCCTTTACCAAACGTAGTAATAAATAAATAAAAAAAAATAACCTATATGTTGTCTTAAATAACTTACAGCCTTTACCAAATGTAGATGCCCTAGATATTGTCTTCAATAACTTAGAGCCTTTACCAAATGTATATACCTTATATATTGTCTTCAATAACTTACAGCCTTTACCAAATGTAGATGCCCTATATATTGACTTCAATAACTTACAGCCTTTACCAAATGTAGATGCCCTATATATTGTCTTCAATAACTTACAGCCTATACCAAATGTAGATGCCCTATATATTGTCTTCAATAACTTACAGCCTTTACCAAATGTAGATGCCCTATATATTGTTTTCAATAACTTACAGCCTTTACCAAATGTAGATGCCCTATATATTGTCTTCAATAACGTACAGCTTTTACCGAATGTAGATGCCCTAGATATTGTCTTCAATAACTTACAGCCTTTACCAAATGTAGATGCCCTATATATTGTCTTCAATAACTTACAGCCTTTACCAAATGTACATGCCCTAGATATTGTCTTCAATAACTTACAGCCTTTACCAAATATAGATGCCCTAGATATTGTCTTCAATAACTTAGAGCCTTCACTAAATGTATATACCCTATATATTGTCTTCAATAACTTACAGCCTTTACCAAATATAGATGCCTTATATATTGTTTTCAATAACTTACACCCTTTACCAAATGTAGATGCCCTATATATTGTCTTCAATAACTTACAGCCTTTACCGAATGTAGATGCCCTATATATTGTCTTCAATAACTTACAGCCTTTACCAAATGTAGATGCCCTATATATTGTCTTCAATAACTTACAGCCTTTACCAAATGTAGATGTCCTATATATTGTCTTCAATAACTTACAGCCTTTACCGAATGTAGATGCCCTATATATTGTCTTCAATAACTTACAGCCTTTACCAAATGTAGATCCCCTATATATTATCTTCAATAACGTACAGATTTTACCGAATGTAGATGCCCTAGATATTGTCTTCAATAACTTACAGCCTTTACCAAATGTAGATGCCCTATATATTGTCTTCAATAACTTAAAGCCTTTACCAAATGTAGATGCCCTAGATATTGTCTTCAATAACGTAGAACCTTCACTAAATGTATATACCCTATATATTGTCTTCAATTACTTACAGCCTTTACCAAATATAGATGCCCTACATATTGTTATCAATAACTTACAGCCTTTACCAAATGTAGATGCCCTATATATTGTCTTCAATAACTTACAGCCTTTACCGAATGTAGATGCCCTATATATTGTCTTCAATAACTTACAGCCTTTACCAAATGTAGATGCCCTATATATTGTCTTCAATAACTTACAGCCTTTACCAAATGTAGATGCCCTAGATATTGTCTTCAATAACTTAGAGCCTTCACTAAATGTATATACCCTATATATTGTCTTCAATAACTTACAGCCTTTACCAAATGTAGTTGCCCTATATATTGTCTTCAATAACATACTGCCTTTACCAAATGTAGATGCCCTATATATTGTCTTCAATAACTTATAGCCTTTACCAAATGTAGATGCCCTAGATATTGTCTTCAATAACTAACAGTCTTTACCAAATGTAGATACCCTATATATTGTCTTCAATAACTTACAGCCTTTACCAAATGTAGATTCCCTATATATTGTCTTCAATAACTTACTGCCTTTACGAAATGTAGATGCCCTATATATTGTCTTCAATAACTTACAGCCTTTACCAAATGTAGATGCCCTATATATTGTCTTCAATAACTAACAGCCTTTACCAAATGTAGATGCCCTAGATATTGTCTTCAATAACTTAGAGCCTTTACCAAATGTATATACCTTATATATTGTCTTCAATAACTTACAGCCTTTACCAAATGTAGATGCCCTATATATTGTCTTCAATAACTTACAGCCTTTACCAAATGTAGATGCCCTATATATTGTCTTCAATAACTTACAGCCTTTACCAAATGAAGATGCCCTAGATATTGTCTTCAATAACTAACAGCCTTTACCAAATGTAGATGCCCTAGATATTGTCTTCAATAACTTACAGCCTTTACCAAATGTAGATGCCCTAGATATTGTCTTCAATAACTTAGAGCCTTCACTAAATGTATATACCCTATATATTGTCTTCAATAACTTACAGCCTTTACCAAATATAGATGCCTTATATATTGTTTTCAATAACTTACACCCTTTACCAAATGTAGATGCCCTATATATTGTCTTCAATAACTTACAGCCTTTACCGAATGTAGATGCCCTATATATTGTCTTCAATAACTTACAGCCTTTACCAAATGTAGATGCCCTATATATTGTCTTCAATAACTTACAGCCTTTACCAAATGTAGATGTCCTATATATTGTCTTCAATAACTTACAGCCTTTACCGAATGTAGATGCCCTATATATTGTCTTCAATAACTTACAGCCTTTACCAAATGTAGATCCCCTATATATTGTCTTCAATAACGTACAGCTTTTACCGAATGTAGATGCCCTAGATATTGTCTTCAATAACTTACAGCCTTTACCAAATGTAGATGCCCTATATATTGTCTTCAATAACTTACAGCCTTTACCAAATGTAGATGCCCTAGATATTGTCTTCAATAACTTAGAGCCTTCACTAAATGTATATACCATATATATTGTCTTCAATAACTTACAGCCTTTACCAAATATAGATGCCCTATATATTTTTATCAATAACTTACAGCCTTTACCAAATGTAGATGCCCTATATATTGTCTTCAATAACTTACAGCCTTTACCGAATGTAGATGCCCTATATATTGTCTTCAATAACTTACAGCCTTTACCAAATGTAGATGCCCTATATATTGTCTTCAATAACTTACAGCCTTTACCAAATGTAGATGCCCTATATATTGTCTTCAATAACTTACAGCCTTTACCAAATGTAGATGCCCTATATATTGTCTTCAATAACGTACAGCTTTTACCGAATGTAGATGCCCTAGATATTGTCTTCAATAACTTACAGCCTTTACCAAATGTAGATGCCCTAGATATTGTCTTCAATAACTAACAGCCTTTACCAAATGTAGTTGCCCTAGATATTGTCTTCAATAACTTACAGCCTTTACCAAATGTAGATGCCCTAGATATTGTCTTCAATAACTTAGAGCCTTCACTAAATGTATATACCCTATATATTGTCTTCAATAACTTACAGCCTTTACCAAATATAGATGCCTTATATATTGTTTTCAATAACTTACACCCTTTACCAAATGTAGATGCCCTATATATTGTCTTCAATAACTTACAGCCTTTACCGAATGTAGATGCCCTATATATTGTCTTCAATAACTTGCAGCCTTTACCAAATGTAGATGCCCTATATATTGTCTTCAATAACTTACAGCCTTTACCAAATGTAGATGTCCTATATATTGTCTTCAATAACTTACAGCCTTTACCGAATGTAGATGCCCTATATATTGTCTTCAATAACTTACAGCCTTTGCCAAATGTAGATCCCCTATATATTGTCTTCAATAACGTACAGCTTTTACCGAATGTAGATGCCCTAGATATTGTCTTCAATAACTTACAGCCTTTACCAAATGTAGATGCCCTATATATTGTCTTCAATAACTTACAGCCTTTACCAAATGTAGATGCCCTAGATATTGTCTTCAATAACTTACAGCCTTTACCAAATGTAGATTCCCTATATATTGTCTTCAATAACTTACTGCCTTTACGAAATGTAGATGCCCTATATATTGTCTTCAATAACTTACAGCCTTTACCAAATGTAGATGCCCTAGATATTGTCTTCAATAACTAACAGCCTTTACCAAATGTAGTTGCCCTAGATATTGTCTTCAATAACTTACAGCCTTTACCAAATGTAGATGCCCTAGATATTGTCTTCAATAACTTAGAGCCTTCACTAAATGTATATACCCTATATATTGTCTTCAATAACTTACAGCCTTTACCAAATATAGATGCCTTATATATTGTTTTCAATAACTTACACCCTTTACCAAATGTAGATGCCCTATATATTGTCTTCAATAACTTACAGCCTTTACCGAATGTAGATGCCCTATATATTGTCTTCAATAACTTACAGCCTTTACCAAATGTAGATGCCCTATATATTGTCTTCAATAACTTACAGCCTTTACCAAATGTAGATGTCCTATATATTGTCTTCAATAACTTACAGCCTTTACCGAATGTAGATGCCCTATATATTGTCTTCAATAACTTACAGCCTTTACCAAATGTAGATCCCCTATATATTGTCTTCAATAACGTACAGCTTTTACCGAATGTAGATGCCCTAGATATTGTCTTCAATAACTTACAGCCTTTACCAAATGTAGATGCCCTATATATTGTCTTCAATAACTTACAGCCTTTACCAAATGTAGATGCCCTAGATATTGTCTTCAATAACTTAGAGCCTTCACTAAATGTATATACCCTATATATTGTCTTCAATAACTTACAGCCTTTACCAAATATAGATGCCCTATATATTGTTAACAATAACTTACAGCCTTTACCAAATGTAGATGCCCTATATATTGTCTTCAATAACTTACAGCCTTTACCGAATGTAGATGCCCTATATATTGTCTTCAATAACTTACAGCCTTTACCAAATGTAGATGCCCTATATATTGTCTTCAATAACTTACAGCCTTTACCAAATGTAGATGCCCTAGATATTGTCTTCAATAACTTACAGCCTTTACCAAATGTAGATGCCCTATATATTGTCTTCAATAACTTACAGCCTTTACCAAATGTAGTTGCCCTATATATAGTCTTCAATAACTTACTGCCTTTACCAAATGTAGATGCCCTATATATTGTCTTCAATAACTAACAGCCTTTACCAAATGTAGATGCCCTAGATATTGTCTTCAATAACTTAGAGCCTTTACCAAATGTATATACCTTATATATTGTCTTCAATAACTTACAGCCTTTACCAAATGTAGATGCCCTATATATTGACTTCAATAACTTACAGCCTTTACCAAACGTAGTAATAAATAAATAAAAAAAAATAACCTATATGTTGTCTTCAATAACTTACAGCCTTTACCAAATGTAGATGCCCTAGATATTGTCTTCAATAACTTAGAGCCTTTACCAAATGTATATACCTTATTTATTGTCTTCAATAACTTACAGCCTTTACCAAATGTAGATGCCCTATATATTGACTTCAATAACTTACAGCCTTTACCAAATGTAGATGCCCTATATATTGTCTTCAATAACTTACAGCCTTTACCAAATGTAGATGCCCTATATATTGTCTTCAATAACTTGCAGCCTTTACCAAATGTAGATGCCCTAGATATTGTCTTCAATAACTAACAGCCTTTACCAAATGTAGATGCCCTAGATATTATCTTCAATAACTTACAGCCTTCACCAAATGTATATACTCTATATATTGTCTTCAATAACTTACAGCCTTTACCAAATGTAGATGCCCTATATATTGTCTTCAATAACTTACAGCCTTTACCAAATGTAGATGCCCTATATATTGTCTTCAATAACTTAAGCCTTTACCGAATGTAGATGCCTTATATATATTGTCTTCAATAACTTACAGCCTTTACCAAATGTAGATGCCCTATATATTGTCTTCAATAACGTACAGCTTTTACCGAATGTAGATGCCCTAGATATTGTCTTCAATAACTTACAGCCTTTACCAAATGTAGATGCCCTATATATTGTCTTCAATAACTTACAGCCTTTACCAAATGTAGATGCCCTAGATATTGTCTTCAATAACTTACAGCCTTTACCAGATGTAGATGCCCTAGGTATTGTCTTCAATAACTTAGAGCCTTCACTAAATGTATATACCCTATATATTGTCTTCAATAACTTATAGCCTTTACCAAATATAGATGCCTTATATATTGTTTTCAATAACTTACAGCCTTTACCTAATGTAGATGCCCTATATATTGTCTTCAATAACTTACAGCCTTTACCAAATGTAGATGCCCTATATATTGTCTTCAATAACGTACAGCTTTTAATGAATGTAGATGCCCTAGATATTGTCTTCAATAACTTACAGCCTTTACCAAATGTAGATGCCCTATATATTGTCTTCAATAACTTACAGCCTTTACCAAATGTAGATGCCCTATATATTGTCTTCAATAACGTACAGCTTTTACCGAATGTAGATGCCCTAGATATTGTCTTCAATAACTTACAGCCTTTACCAAATGTAGATGCCCTAGATATTGTCTTCAATAACTAACAGTCTTTACCAAATGTAGATACCCTATATATTGTCTTCAATAACTTACTGCCTTTACGAAATGTAGATGCCCTATATATTGTCTTCAATAACTTACAGCCTTTACCAAATGTAGATGCCCTATGTATTGTCTTCAATAACTAACAGCCTTTACCAAATGTAGATGCCCTAGATATTGTCTTCAATAACTTAGAGCCTTTACCAAATGTATATACCTTATATATTGTCTTCAATAACTTATAGCCTTTACCAAATGTAGATGCCCTATATATTGACTTCAATAACTTACAGCCTTTACCAAACGTAGTAATAAATAAATAAAAAAAAATAACCTATATGTTGTCTTAAATAACTTACAGCCTTTACCAAATGTAGATGCCCTAGATATTGTCTTCAATAACTTAGAGCCTTTACCAAATGTATATACCTTATATATTGTCTTCAATAACTTACAGCCTTTACCAAATGTAGATGCCCTATATATTGACTTCAATAACTTACAGCCTTTACCAAATGTAGATGCCCTATATATTGTCTTCAATAACTTACAGCCTTTACCAAATGTAGATGCCCTAGATATTGTCTTCAATAACTTACAGCCTTTACCAAATGTAGATGCCCTAGATATTGTCTTCAATAACTAACAGCCTTTACCAAATGTAGATGCCCTAGATATTGTCTTCAATAACTTAGAGCCTTCACCAAATGTATATACTCTATATATTGTCTTCAATAACTTACAGCCTTTACCAAATGTAGATGCCCTATATATTGTCTTCAATAACTTACAGCCTTTACCAAATGTAGATGCCCTATATATTGTCTTCAATAACTTACAGACTTTACCGAATGTAGATGCCCTATATATTGTCTTCAATAACTTACAGCCTTTACCAAATGTAGATGCCCTATTTATTGTCTTCAATAACGTACAGCTTATACCGAATGTAGATGCCCTATATATTGTCTTCAATAACTTACAGCCTTTACCAAATGTAGATGCCCTATATATTGTCTTCAATAACTTACAGCCTTTACCAAATGTAGATGTCCTATATATTGTCTTCAATAACTTACAGCCTTTACCGAATGTAGATGCCCTATATATTGTCTTCAATAACTTACAGCCTTTACCAAATGTAGATCCCTATATATTATCTTCAATAACGTACAGATTTTACCGAATGTAGATACCCTAGATATTGTCTTCAATAACTTACAGCCTTTACCAAATGTAGATGCCCTATATATTGTCTTCAATAACTTAAAGCCTTTACCAAATGTAGATGCCCTAGATATTGTCTTCAATAACGTAGAACCTTCACTAAATGTATATACCCTATATATTGTCTTCAATAACTTACAGCCTTTACCAAATATAGATGCCCTACATATTGTTATCAATAACTTACAGCCTTTACCAAATGTAGATGCCCTATGTATTGTCTTCAATAACTTACAGCCTTTACCGAATGTAGATGCCCTATATATTGTCTTCAATAACTTACAGCCTTTACCAAATGTAGATGCCCTGTATATTGTCTTCAATAACTTACAGCCTTTACCAAATGTAGATGCCCTAGATATTGTCTTCAATAACTTAGAGCCTTCACTAAATGTTAATACCCTATATATTGTCTTCAATAACTTACAGCCTTTACCAAATGTAGTTGCCCTATATATTGTCTTCAATAACATACTGCCTTTACCAAATGTAGATGCCCTATATATTGTCTTCAATAACTTACAGCCTTTACCAAATGTAGATGCCCTAGATATTGTCTTCAATAACTTACAGCCTTTACCAAATGTAGATTCCCTATATATTGTCTTCAATAACTTACTGCCTTTACGAAATGTAGATGCCCTATATATTGTCTTCAATAACTTACAGCCTTTACCAAATGTAGATGCCCTAGATATTGTCTTCAATAACTAACAGCCTTTACCAAATGTAGTTGCCCTAGATATTGTCTTCAATAACTTACAGCCTTTACCAAATGTAGATGCCCTAGATATTGTCTTCAATAACTTAGAGCCTTCACTAAATGTATATACCCTATATATTGTCTTCAATAACTTACAGCCTTTACCAAATATAGATGCCTTATATATTGTTTTCAATAACTTACACCCTTTACCAAATGTAGATGCCCTATATATTGTCTTCAATAACTTACAGCCTTTACCGAATGTAGATGCCCTATATATTGTCTTCAATAACTTACAGCCTTTACCAAATGTAGATGCCCTATATATTGTCTTCAATAACTTACAGCCTTTACCAAATGTAGATGTCCTATATATTGTCTTCAATAACTTACAGCCTTTACCGAATGTAGATGCCCTATATATTGTCTTCAATAACTTACAGCCTTTACCAAATGTAGATCCCCTATATATTGTCTTCAATAACGTACAGCTTTTACCGAATGTAGATGCCCTAGATATTGTCTTCAATAACTTACAGCCTTTACCAAATGTAGATGCCCTATATATTGTCTTCAATAACTTACAGCCTTTACCAAATGTAGATGCCCTAGATATTGTCTTCAATAACTTAGAGCCTTCACTAAATGTATATACCCTATATATTGTCTTCAATAACTTACAGCCTTTACCAAATATAGATGCCCTATATATTGTTAACAATAACTTACAGCCTTTACCAAATGTAGATGCCCTATATATTGTCTTCAATAACTTACAGCCTTTACCGAATGCAGATGCCCTATATATTGTCTTCAATAACTTACAGCCTTTACCAAATGTAGATGCGCTATATATTGTCTTCAATAACTTACAGCCTTTACCAAATGTAGATGCCCTAGATATTGTCTTCAATAACTTACAGCCTTTACCAAATGTAGATGCCCTATATATTGTCTTCAATAACTTACAGCCTTTACCAAATGTAGTTGCCCTATATATAGTCTTCAATAACTTACTGCCTTTACCAAATGTAGATGCCCTATATATTGTCTTCAATAACTAACAGCCTTTACCAAATGTAGATGCCCTAGATATTGTCTTCAATAACTTAGAGCCTTTACCAAATGTATATACCTTATATATTGTCTTTAATAACTTACAGCCTTTACCAAATGTAAATGCCCTATATATTGACTTCAATAACTTACAGCCTTTACCAAACGTAGTAATAAATAAATAAAAAAAAATAACCTATATGTTGTCTTCAATAACTTACAGCCTTTACCAAATGTAGATGCCCTAGATATTGTCTTCAACAACTTAGAGCCTTTACCAAATGTATATACCTTATATATTGTCTTCAATAACTTACAGCCTTTACCAAATGTAGATGCCCTATATATTGACTTCAATAACTTACAGCCTTTACCAAATGTAGATGCCCTATATATTGTCTTCAATAACTTACAGCCTTTACCAAATGTAGATGTCCTATATATTGTCTTCAATAACTTGCAGCCTTTACCAAATGTAGATGCCCTAGATATTGTCTTCAATAACTAACAGCCTTTACCAAATGTAGATGCCCTAGATATTATCTTCAATAACTTACAGCCTTCACCAAATGTATATACTCTATATATTGTCTTCAATAACTTACAGCCTTTACCAAATGTAGATGCCCTATATATTGTCTTCAATAACTTACAGCCTTTACCAAATGTAGATGCCCTATATATTGTCTTCAATAACTTAAGCCTTTACCGAATGTAGATGCCCTATATATATTGTCTTCAATAACTTACAGCCTTTACCAAATGTAGATGCCCTATATATTGTCTTCAATAACGTACAGCTTTTACCGAATGTAGATGCCCTAGATATTGTCTTCAATAACTTACAGCCTTTACCAAATGTAGATGCCCTATATATTGTCTTCAATAAGTTACAGCCTTTACCAAATGTAGATGCCCTAGATATTGTCTTCAATAACTTACAGCCTTTACCAGATGTAGATGCCCTAGGTATTGTCTTCAATAACTTAGAGCCTTCACTAAATGTATATACCCTATATATTGTCTTCAATAACTTACAGCCTTTACCAAATATAGATGCCTTATATATTGTTTTCAATAACTTACAGCCTTTACCTAATGTAGATGCCCTATATATTGTCTTCAATAACTTACAGCCTTTACCAAATGTAGATGCCCTATATATTGTCTTCAATAACGTACAGCTTTTAATGAATGTAGATGCCCTAGATATTGTCTTCAATAACTTACAGCCTTTACCAAATGTAGATGCCCTATATATTGTCTTCAATAACTTACAGCCTTTACCAAATGTAGATGCCCTAGATATTGTCTTCAATAACTTAGAGCTTTCACTAAATGTATATACCCTATATATTGTCTTCAATAACTTACACCCTTTACCAAATATAGATGCCCTATATATTGTTATCAATAACTTACAGCCTTTACCAAATGTAGATGCCCTATATATTGTCTTCAATAACTTACAGCCTTTACCGAATGTAGATGCCCTGTATATTGTCTTCAATAACTTACAGCCTTTACCAAATGTAGATGCCCTATATATTGTCTTCAATAACTTACAGCCTTTACCAAATGTAGATGCCCTAGATATTGTCTTCAATAACTTACAGCCTTTACCAAATGTAGATGCCCTATATATTGTCTTCAATAACTTACAGCCTTTACCAAATGTAGATGCCCTATATATTGACTTCAATAACTTACAGCCTTTACCAAATGTAGATGCCCTATATATTGTCTTGAATAACTTACAGCCTTTACCAAATGTAGATGCCCTAGATATTGTCTTCAATAACTAACAGTCTTTAACAAATGTAGATACCCTATGTATTGTCTTCAATAACTTAGAGCCTTCGCCAAATGTATATACCCTATATATTGTCTTCAATAACTTACAGCCTTTACCAAATGTAGATGCCCTATATATTGTCTTCAATAACGTACAGCTTTTACCGAATGTAGATGCCCTAGATATTGTCTTCAATAACTTACAGCCTTTACCAAATGTAGATGCCCTATATATTGTCTTCAATAACTTACAGCCTTTACCAAATGTAGATGCCCTAGATATTGTCTTCAATAACTTACAGCCTTTACCAAATGTAGATGCCCTATATATTATCTTCAATAACTTACAGCCTTTACCAAATGTAGATGCCCTATATATTGACTTCAATAACTTACAGCCTTTACCAAATGTAGATGCCCTATATATTGTCTTCAATAACTTACAGCCTTTACCAAATGTAGATGCCCTAGATATTGTCTTCAATAACTAACAGTCTTTAACAAATGTAGATACCCTATATATTGTCTTCAATAACTTACAGCCTTTACCAAATGTAGATTCCCTATATATTGTCTTCAATAACTTACAGCCTTTACCGAATGTAGATGCCCTATATATTGTCTTCAATAACTTACAGCCTTTACCAAATGTAGATGCCCTATATATTGTCTTCAATAACTTACAGCCTTTACCAAATGTAGATGTCCTATATATTGTCTTCAATAACTTACAGCCTTTACCGAATGTAGATGCCCTATATATTGTCTTCAATAACTTACAGCCTTTACCAAATGTAGATGCCCTATATATTGTCTTCAATAACGTACAGCTTTTACCGAATGTAGATGCCCTAGATATTGTCTTCAATAACTTAGAGCCTTCACTAAATGTATATACCCTATATATTGTCTTCAATAACTTACAGCCTTTACCAAATATAGATGCCTTATATATTGTTTTCAATAACTTACAGCCTTTACCAAATGTAGATGCCCTATATATTGTCTTCAATAACTTACAGCCTTTACCAAATGTAGATGTCCTATATATTGTCTTCAATAACTTACAGCCTTTACCGAATGTAGATGCCCTATATATTGTCTTCAATAACTTACAGCCTTTACCAAATGTAGATCCCCTATATATTGTCTTCAATAACGTACAGCTTTTACCGAATGTAGATGCCCTAGATATTGTCTTCAATAACTTACAGCCTTTACCAAATGTAGATGCCCTATATATTGTCTTCAATAACTTACAGCCTTTACCAAATGTAGATGCCCTAGATATTGTCTTCAATAACTTAGAGCCTTCACTAAATGTATATACCCTATATATTGTCTTCAATAACTTACAGCCTTTACCAAATATAGATGCCCTATATATTGTTAACAATAACTTACAGCCTTTACCAAATGTAGATGCCCTATATATTGTCTTCAATAACTTACAGCCTTTACCGAATGCAGATGCCCTATATATTGTCTTCAATAACTTACAGCCTTTACCAAATGTAGATGCGCTATATATTGTCTTCAATAACTTACAGCCTTTACCAAATGTAGATGCCCTAGATATTGTCTTCAATAACTTACAGCCTTTACCAAATGTAGATGCCCTATATATTGTCTTCAATAACTTACAGCCTTTACCAAATGTAGTTGCCCTATATATAGTCTTCAATAACTTACTGCCTTTACCAAATGTAGATGCCCTATATATTGTCTTCAATAACTAACAGCCTTTACCAAATGTAGATGCCCTAGATATTGTCTTCAATAACTTAGAGCCTTTACCAAATGTATATACCTTATATATTGTCTTTAATAACTTACAGCCTTTACCAAATGTAAATGCCCTATATATTGACTTCAATAACTTACAGCCTTTACCAAACGTAGTAATAAATAAATAAAAAAAAATAACCTATATGTTGTCTTCAATAACTTACAGCCTTTACCAAATGTAGATGCCCTAGATATTGTCTTCAACAACTTAGAGCCTTTACCAAATGTATATACCTTATATATTGTCTTCAATAACTTACAGCCTTTACCAAATGTAGATGCCCTATATATTGACTTCAATAACTTACAGCCTTTACCAAATGTAGATGCCCTATATATTGTCTTCAATAACTTACAGCCTTTACCAAATGTAGATGTCCTATATATTGTCTTCAATAACTTGCAGCCTTTACCAAATGTAGATGCCCTAGATATTGTCTTCAATAACTAACAGCCTTTACCAAATGTAGATGCCCTAGATATTATCTTCAATAACTTACAGCCTTCACCAAATGTATATACTCTATATATTGTCTTCAATAACTTACAGCCTTTACCAAATGTAGATGCCCTATATATTGTCTTCAATAACTTACAGCCTTTACCAAATGTAGATGCCCTATATATTGTCTTCAATAACTTAAGCCTTTACCGAATGTAGATGCCCTATATATATTGTCTTCAATAACTTACAGCCTTTACCAAATGTAGATGCCCTATATATTGTCTTCAATAACGTACAGCTTTTACCGAATGTAGATGCCCTAGATATTGTCTTCAATAACTTACAGCCTTTACCAAATGTAGATGCCCTATATATTGTCTTCAATAAGTTACAGCCTTTACCAAATGTAGATGCCCTAGATATTGTCTTCAATAACTTACAGCCTTTACCAGATGTAGATGCCCTAGGTATTGTCTTCAATAACTTAGAGCCTTCACTAAATGTATATACCCTATATATTGTCTTCAATAACTTACAGCCTTTACCAAATATAGATGCCTTATATATTGTTTTCAATAACTTACAGCCTTTACCTAATGTAGATGCCCTATATATTGTCTTCAATAACTTACAGCCTTTACCAAATGTAGATGCCCTATATATTGTCTTCAATAACGTACAGCTTTTAATGAATGTAGATGCCCTAGATATTGTCTTCAATAACTTACAGCCTTTACCAAATGTAGATGCCCTATATATTGTCTTCAATAACTTACAGCCTTTACCAAATGTAGATGCCCTAGATATTGTCTTCAATAACTTAGAGCTTTCACTAAATGTATATACCCTATATATTGTCTTCAATAACTTACACCCTTTACCAAATATAGATGCCCTATATATTGTTATCAATAACTTACAGCCTTTACCAAATGTAGATGCCCTATATATTGTCTTCAATAACTTACAGCCTTTACCGAATGTAGATGCCCTGTATATTGTCTTCAATAACTTACAGCCTTTACCAAATGTAGATGCCCTATATATTGTCTTCAATAACTTACAGCCTTTACCAAATGTAGATGCCCTAGATATTGTCTTCAATAACTTACAGCCTTTACCAAATGTAGATGCCCTATATATTGTCTTCAATAACTTACAGCCTTTACCAAATGTAGATGCCCTATATATTGACTTCAATAACTTACAGCCTTTACCAAATGTAGATGCCCTATATATTGTCTTGAATAACTTACAGCCTTTACCAAATGTAGATGCCCTAGATATTGTCTTCAATAACTAACAGTCTTTAACAAATGTAGATACCCTATGTATTGTCTTCAATAACTTAGAGCCTTCGCCAAATGTATATACCCTATATATTGTCTTCAATAACTTACAGCCTTTACCAAATGTAGATGCCCTATATATTGTCTTCAATAACGTACAGCTTTTACCGAATGTAGATGCCCTAGATATTGTCTTCAATAACTTACAGCCTTTACCAAATGTAGATGCCCTATATATTGTCTTCAATAACTTACAGCCTTTACCAAATGTAGATGCCCTAGATATTGTCTTCAATAACTTACAGCCTTTACCAAATGTAGATGCCCTATATATTATCTTCAATAACTTACAGCCTTTACCAAATGTAGATGCCCTATATATTGACTTCAATAACTTACAGCCTTTACCAAATGTAGATGCCCTATATATTGTCTTCAATAACTTACAGCCTTTACCAAATGTAGATGCCCTAGATATTGTCTTCAATAACTAACAGTCTTTAACAAATGTAGATACCCTATATATTGTCTTCAATAACTTACAGCCTTTACCAAATGTAGATTCCCTATATATTGTCTTCAATAACTTACAGCCTTTACCGAATGTAGATGCCCTATATATTGTCTTCAATAACTTACAGCCTTTACCAAATGTAGATGCCCTATATATTGTCTTCAATAACTTACAGCCTTTACCAAATGTAGATGTCCTATATATTGTCTTCAATAACTTACAGCCTTTACCGAATGTAGATGCCCTATATATTGTCTTCAATAACTTACAGCCTTTACCAAATGTAGATGCCCTATATATTGTCTTCAATAACGTACAGCTTTTACCGAATGTAGATGCCCTAGATATTGTCTTCAATAACTTAGAGCCTTCACTAAATGTATATACCCTATATATTGTCTTCAATAACTTACAGCCTTTACCAAATATAGATGCCTTATATATTGTTTTCAATAACTTACAGCCTTTACCAAATGTAGATGCCCTATATATTGTCTTCAATAACTTACAGCCTTTACCGAATGTAGATGCCCTATATATTGTCTTCAATAACTTACAGCCTTTACCAAATGTAGATGTCCTATATATTGTCTTCAATAACTTACAGCCTTTACCAAATGTAGACGCCCTATATATTATCTTCAATAACTTACAGCCTTTACCAAATATAGATGCCCTAGATATTGTCGTCAATAACTTACAGTCTTTACCAAATGTAGATGCCCTAGATATTGTCTTCAATAACTTAGAGCCTTCACCAAATGTATATACCCTATATATTGCCTTCAATAATTTAGAGCCGTGAGCAAATGTAGATATCTTATATATTGTCGGTTAATTTCTATAGCAAGAATTTTATTTTAAATTTTTATAGAAGATATAATCTTTAATAATTTAAAAAAAATATTAATTAATTCAAATTAAAACTATTTCATAGAAATCATTCATTTTTCAATAACAGAATAATTTTCAACATGTTTAGAATCAAAAGTATATTTAAGCAATTTATTATCACGAAAAAATTCAAGAACATTACTAAATTACCAGTGTAACCCATTTTTTGGTCTGTGAAATAATACTCGTATTGCTCAATATTCATAGGCGAGTAAGGTGTTAAAATTTAAGTTTATACAAAAGAGAATTATGTATATTTACAACAGTAAAGTTTAATATATTGTACAGTATTTCTATACTTTATAAGTGTATAGTGTAATTAATTGTCCTAAGACCCCACAGGCCTGACTTTACTTCTTCCCTGTCAGTAAAGGGATGGATGTTTTGGAGGATGACTCTGAAGTTCCACTCTTCTTTGGGTTGATAGATGAAGAATTCAGTGGTTTTTTCATCAGTTCCTTGTATGCATTTGTATATGCTTCTGCACTTTTTGCCAGTATTTTAACCCGCACTGATTAAAGAATCTTAATTTCAAATTCCCCATGTATAGTTTCTTTTAACATTTTAGTTAGTGGCCAAATATTAGTGGAAGATTATTGGGTTTTGGTAGTTGTATTTTGGTTGTATATATAAATATAACTGGATCATTATCGAGTTCTGTAAAACTATTTGATGTTTTCCAACATTCGTAAGTTTTTACTGGGTAGAGGTTTGTTCCCTTAGGCTGTGCTAAAAAAACTGAAGGCTTCCCCATGCCTACTGTTTTGGTTTACGCTAGGTATTTGATTTCCCTAGTTTCATCCATATGTAGGAAGCATTTCCCTGTCCAGCGCATGGGGACGCGTTCGATGGGACGGTTAGCAACTTCTCACGAGAATGTACAAATATGAAATTTTTCTTCCTCATACAAAACTGGATTTATATGGGTTGGTATTCACTTTTCCTGAAGAACAAAAACCCTACTCATTGAGCTTGTCTATAAGTGATAAAACCTCTGATAATAAATATTGGTTTAGTTAGTATTTGTTAACAAAAGTTTGGTAAACAAATTTGAGTAAACACAATATTTTTGATAGGCCCCTTCGTGCTTTTGGCCAAATCTTTTTATAATTAATACATTTTTTTGTAAATAATCCGACTTTCATTATAAGTTTGTATTCTGTAAAGCAACATTGATGGCTGGAGTGTTTTTATGAAGAGTAAGTTCATTATCTAGCCCAAATTGTTTTTTTTTTCCAATCAAATTTTTGTGGAACAAGTCACCTTGCCTCGGTGCCTGACAATTTCATAAGGGTGTGCTTGTAGTTGTTTATTGTTTTGACTTTTCCGAATCGCCCTTTTTCAACTTTTGCATTAGTCACAAAACTACTGGCGTCCACCTAAAACGATTTGGATTTTCAAAATATCCAAATAAACTTATTTCTTTGCCAGTTGTGTCTATTGCAATTGAAATCTAACTGAATCGATGAAATCTAATTCAATAAACATCCGAGTCTTTGTTTTCCCACATTTTTTAATTTAATTTCCGTAGATCACTCAATCAAATAGTTGCTTTAAGTGAACTCTCAGTGACAAAAAATGTATTGAATTATACCTTCCGGTACTCAGTAGATTTTAGGCACACCTGACTGCTTAAATGATGCTCTGCATCATAGACTAACTACTGCACTTATGTACATATTTTTTTAGCTTCTATCATGAGGAAACTTATTTCTCAACTATACTCTGCATAGTAATTATAGATCCTTCTAAGGGCTCTTCCGTTCGTTACTTTTTTACAATGAATTTAGTTGAACTATTTATTAAGCATACATTGAATTATCATCATTTCAAGATGATTCTCAACAAAAGACTTGTTTCAACTTAGTCACAAATTCCTTTACGTAGGCAAGGATAAATTATTAAATGCTTCTAATAAACATTCACTTCTTTAACATTTTAATTCAGTATGCTTATGAAACTTCATATATAATGAAGTTCAGATAATCAGAAAATGAAGAATGATATTTTCTTGTTTATTAATAAAATACTAACACTGCTGCTTCATTGCAAGTTTTGCTGCATACTCAAGGTATAATTCAGAATATAGCATGCAATACATTAGTTGCTAGGTGTGCTTAAATCTCTCTATGACTTAAGTTTTCTTCATTAAAAGGAAGAAATTTTACTCGTGAACTTATAACTTCTTTTTATTTGTTAACGCATATATATTTGTACATATATTTATCTTATCTCAACATCTCAGTGTCGAGATACAGTAAAAGAAAGATGTATGTCAGAAATAACAAATTTTAAATTTGATCCACTCATTGCTTGAGAGTTATCTGGAGGTAAATGGTAACATACTAAGTGAATTTATCAATTTATTTTTGTCTAAACATTATTAGTGTATTAGATGAGGATGGTCATTTTTAATAAAGTTTATTCTTTATGGAAAATTACCATGCTCATTACATTACATTAACATTTATTATATTTAAAAAAAATCATATCTACAAGTTCATTATTTGTAAAACACTACCTGAATGATATTTTATTGTTTGTTAATAAAATACTAACACTGCTGCTGCATTGCAAGATTTGCTGCATTCTCAAGGTATAATTGAGAATATACATTTTCTGATCATCTAAACTAAGTTTCATAAGCATACTGAATTAAAATGTTAAAGAAGTGAATGTTTATTACAAGCCTTTAATAATAAATCCTTGCCAACGTAAAGGAAATTGTGAGTAGGTTGAAACAAGTGTTTTGTTGAGAATCAATTTGAAATGATGATAACTCAATTTCAGCTTAATAAATAGCTCATCTATATAAGTGTATTTCATATTAATTTGAGTCATTTTTTTATTTTTTTCTTTCAAAGCAGCGGTAATGCTGTTTCTAAACTTATTTGCTGTAATTCGGGATTACATCTACCGAGTTAACATTTATGAAAAATATTGTCGCATTTGCTTCAAATTATCAACCGCCCCAATCACAGTCAAACCTTTCTTATATTTTGACATGTATTTAATTGTTGAGTCAAACATCCAACACCTGAATCATTGAATGGTGCAGATATAAATAATTCATGATTTGGCATAATGAAGTGATTATGAAATGGCACTATATGGTCATATTTAAGTAGAAATTTAAATTTGGATTGCTCTATTTAACATTTTATTTTATTTATGTATTTTTTTATTTTACTATAGTTCAATTTAATGCAGCACAATTATAGAATAAAATATTTTATTACATAAATATTTTATTATATAATTTATTACACAAATTTTTAATCAACATCTTTTCTTAATTTAAAAATGTCAAGTAGATGAGATAGCTAATATGCATAATTTTTGGTGTTTATTCCATACCTTTCGTATGGTTTGTTATGTGAAACTAAGTATGACACTTTTACAGACCGAACAGTTTTAAGGAGAGTATTAACGAAAAATTAATATTTCTAATCGAGCAACGAGATGAGTTAGTCCAGTCCACTGATCCAGATGAGAAGAAAATTTCACAAATGAACCAGGAAATAAGAAACTTGCTTATAACTTGGGGTGCATAACATTTGAATTAAATTTCTTTCATAAAAAAATGTGCTTAAAAAATAATTTCATATATATTTATATTATCCTGTAATAATAAAGTTTTGAAACTTGGCTTGTTATTTTTGTAAACTAACGGTAAATTTATTTCTGTAAGGATGCACTGAACTATTTACTGTTTAAAGTCATGCAAACTACAAATATAAAATGTTAGATGGTTGTCCATAATAATACTGAGATCTCATACAGATGATACACTTACGAGCACTGTTCCATTTAACTCATAATTGTGCATCATGGGTACATCCTTTAATCGCAGCACAACAATTAGATAATAGTAGGTAAACTGATTACCCATATTAGATATACGTTTTAGTACAAAATCAAGGATCAATTATTATGATTTTTCTGCCGATATGCTCATGCCACCTTTCACCGAAATAGAGTTGGCAGTAAAAACAGAATGTCATATTGCAATTATGTGTCGATACAGCATGCAAGTTTCAAATAAAATTATTTTTTTTAACTCACACCAACAATTTCAAGAGAGAGCTTTGTGTGTATTTAGATACATACTTTTGCAGTTTTTTTTGTACTTATACACATTCAGTGATTTGGATCAATTTGTCAATCGGAGAAGTGGTTTCTGAAATATAAATGTAGAGATAAAAATAATTGGGGTAGATTTAAACTACATAGAATGAAAAATTAATAAGCCTGATCAGATAAGAAAATTTTCGTTCTATGATTCTTTATGACTTTCGTTATAGTCTCAATTAACAACAAAGTTGCTTTGATTGGCATTTTATTACAAAGTCCCTTGCTCTTATTTATGGCTTGTTTAATGAGTTCAAACGTAATCATACTGATCTTAGTGATCAGCTGTGTGTTGGACTTCTCTCAGCAGCAACGGCTGAAAATAATGTTAATGCTCTGTGGCTCATGATAAAGATTAATGAGAATGTAACCATCAGTAGATTCAGGCAAGTTTAAGCATTGGTATGAGTAGAGTATACAAAATTATGAAGTGTTTTGTATGCATCATCAGGAAGTGTCTTGCAATATGGTTCTATGATTTAACTGAACCTCAAAAGCACTACTGTGTGGATTGTTGTTGAGAAATGTTAGAAAAATTCGACGGATGTCATTCAAATGTTGTATTCAACATTGTTACGAGTGATGAAAGTTGGATATACTGTTCTGAACCCGAAACTAAGAAGCAAACAGTGGGTGTAGACTAGTTTTGCCTCTTAGTGAAAATCTACAAAAGTGAAGAAAGAATGAAGTGCTGCAAAAAGATGGCCTCCTCATTTTTTGAACAGATAGATAATTATGCAAATAATTGTTCTTGAAAATAAAATTACATTAGATTAGTATACCAGCAATTGTTTGCTTGTTGCTTTGGAAATTTTTTGAGAGCAGCGCATTCACAATAGAATACTCCTTCGAAATAATGAATTGTTCACCATACAGCCTCGACCTCGCACATAGTCTTCATGGTAGAGCTTTTTAGGTCGATATTTAGAATTTACTGTCAAATTTCTAGGCTTAGTCATAATAATTATTAAACATGCTGATAGATGAAGCACATGCCTAATAAAGGAATACACCAGGAACAAGAAGACTCCAATAATAAAAACATTGCAAGAAATTTATATGCTTATTTCTAATATAAACGCATTAATTGAGATTTTAATGATGCATTATGTAACATTTATGAAACAAACTGTAGTATATTTTTTATTATATTTAAATACAAAACTAAAAAGTTTGAAAATAAAGAAAAAAATATCAGTTTGCTTTGTATTCGCATTGTTGCTAAAAATTAGATAAAAAATGAATACACGCAAGCTAAATCTCTGGCGAGAAGCTAGTGTTCCATAAAACTTATGCGCCCACTCTTACTGGTATCATTATTTTGTCCAATACTTTTCCATAAAATAAAATATTTTTATTGATTAAGTACAAGTAGTGCAAAGGTTTTTGCCATCTTAATATAGTAATTTAGATACTATTCCCACCTTGCCACCCAGGACCCGTAACAAGCCCCCTCAGACAAAAGAGCGGGGTATTCAAAAGTCCCTTAATAGTGTCCGATATTAAGTGCTTCCACCCAACAGGGTTAGAGAATGCCCCTACGCGGAATCATTTAGCGCCTCCATTTTTTCAAGAACGTTTTTAGCGAACGTTCTAAATGACTCAAAGCTCGGTCCACTTCCAACCAAGTCCACGATAACTAAACGAGCTACGTTCTAAGAACTCGCATGCTTTTACTTTCGTGACTTCGTGACTACTTTACTTTCGTGACGCATACTCTCCAAAAAAAACTCTACGCGCATCGTCGTGCCTCTTGCGATTAAACAAAATGTGTTTCATATTCTGTCTCTCGTAACCGCAGGTACAGGATAGGCTGTCTCTAAGTGCGTATCTATGTAAGTTTATGCGGAAGGCGCAATAACCTGTAAGAAATTACAATAGTCAGGTTTGAGCTAGGTCTTCTCGATCTCTTCAAAAATAGTGGGAAAAATTTTTCTAGTGGTTTCGCCTTTGAAATTCGACGAGGACCATCTAGTCTGCCAGTGAGCACAAAGTCGCCAGTCTGCCCTTGAAGAGGATAGCCTCGGATTTTTGGGCGGCAAAGCTGAGTTTGTTCTTAGTGCCCCAGTCTAATTATCTGGCGAGGGAGTCCGTTGCTTGTTTCCCTATTATTTGTTCCGAAGTGACCTTTTCCCAGGCAGCACATAGAGTCCATGCCTGGAGCCTTTTTCGAGTTCAGTTTCTAACAATATCATCTACCTACGAGTGGCCTATCTCCGGGTCAAAACTACTATTGCTAAAGGAGAATGATGCTGGGATTGCTCCTGATTTGTCACTATCCCACGGTATCGAGGTCAGTGTCATCATCAGGAAAGAGTGTGCCCGAAAAGTATTCCAAGGTTTCACGCGTATTCCTGGTGTAACGCCCATCGAATTTTTTGAGGGCGCTGAAAACAAATGACTTTCCTGAGTTCAGCACACTTCTGTATACGGTACCCCAAGGATTGGAATTTCCTATTCGGGTAACAAAAGAGCGAAAATGGGAGCGTCTAGTCCGCATAACCTTTCTATTTCAGTTACACTAGGTGACTAATAAGGTCAGCCAGTAAACCTCCACAAATTCCCCATTTAGCGTTCCGTGGCATTTAGCGCATTAGTCACATCTTTTCTTTCTAAAAGCTTTCCACATAGCCTCCAGGATGGAATTCCACCAAGGGTTATTTTTATTGGGCTTGGACGTCTTCTTCCTAACCTGCCTTCGACACTGATGTTCATCCTAGATTTAAATTCAACAGCTAATTCATTTGGACAAACTAAACGCTTAGAGCTTATGCTGAAGGCATCGAGCTCTCGGCGAAAAAAATCGAAAAACTGAATCCAGTCTCGGCAACCCGATCTAAATAGGGTGCTAGTTTGCGTCCCATGTCCTGCTCTAGAACAAGCCTGGGGTCCATAAAGAATAAAATTGCTCTATGGTCACTCGAGAAAACTTCCCGTTCGATCCTCTAATTACATACACCCTCCGCAAGTCCACTTAAAATGAAAGTGACATCAATGTAACAAGGGCTTGCGAATATTGCGGGCAGATTGCACACCAGGAAGTCGTTCTGGTGGATGGAATTCTTCAAGATTACCCCATGCAGATTAGGACATCTCGAGTACCACAGGCAAGATGGCGTGTTTGCATCCACACAGATAACTACCAGTCCACGGTCAATAGTTCGGAGAACAGTGTTCATGTGATCGCAGAAAATTTCAGTGGATAATGAATATTGAAAATATATACTAATTACAAAAATCTGTATTCGGCCGAGCGAAACCTATATCACTATACATATACAATGTTCATTGGATAAATGTTCCAGGAAGAGGACACCCATTCCAATTGGGTTAAGAATAATCGCCGCTTCAGGGCTAGGGCACTCCTTCAGAACTAGAAGGGCACCAGTCGCAAAGTGCTTCTCTTGGGGGCGTGTTGCTCCTGTACATACGCGATACAATAGCTACGGGTACTAAGCGTCTTCGAGAGTTTTGACATGACCGTTGAACTTCACCCTGTAATGAGCTGTAGGACTTCAAACATTAGTTACACTCAATCTGTTTTACCATACGGGCAATAGTACCGACCCGATGTTCTGCATTTTGGCGGAACCTCATGATGATAATGTATCCGTAAAAGTGACTATGAATGCGTCGCGTCACTTGCACAAAATCAAAAAAGTTATGGCCCCTTCGCAACAACTGTTCCCGGTGCACTTGTGGTAGTTCAAGGACGCAATTTTTATTTTCAGACTTGGACGTCCTTGTAGTTATCCTCATTATCTCCAGGTCTGTGAACGAGGCTCTATGAAGGATATCTTCCGTTGTGGCCTTTAGAATTTTAATATTGTTTAGATCTTTCATCCATAAATTATTACGGCTACTAAGACTTTCCGACGGCTCGCGTTGTTTGTCGAGATAATATTATTATATATATGGCAAAGTAGCACATGTTACCACTATAATAGACTTGCGACGGTTCGCGCTGTTTAAAGTTTATACCAAGATAAAGTTATACTAATAAAAAATCAAGTTATACTAATACCTAACCAATTATAACTTACAAACCAATTTAACACTATTTCCTCTCACAAAAATTATCAACACGCACAAGGTAACCGTGGATAAGGTACTTAGGCCCAAATAGTATAATTGTGAATACAGAACATAAATTGGATTAATGTCAATTAATACAAAAAGAAAGTTCTGGATAATATTAGAAAGCCCAAACCTTGGTATTAGCACACGCGGCGGCGCGTCGTCCAACAGGGCAACGCAAACCTGCCAACAGCTAATCGCAGACCGCGCCACAAGATCACGCGGCGCAGAAAATAATGGGAACGCCGCTCCGCTATGCACTCAGCAAAATGACAGTAAGATGGCGCCGGTAATAGCGGGCACCGTGCGAATTTACGTCACATGTAGGTACTTGATATATAATATATGCACTTGGTTTATAATATGAACGCATACGGTAATATAAACGATACTATACCGATATAAATATACTATATCAGTTCTAGTATCTACCCCACACACGATTTAGTTTTATGTTTTCGTTTTTATATTTTATTCAAAAACGAAAAAAACTCCGCTGTTTAAGGTACACAAATTGTTAAACAAAGTTTGATAGTTATTTGAAAGTAACTATCTCCCGGAAAACTAATGGTTTCCAGGTTTAATGAACTGAAAATAAGCACCTGTTATGTGCTACATGCACAACACAGCACTTTAAATATATTACAAGTTCAACTCGCCACCGTTTCCAAAACATGGAAATTGCATCAATATGTATCAAAACGTTTAATTAATAAATTAGAATAATAAAATTGAGAACATTTTGACGTTAACTATTTTACCAAATTTTTGACGCGGAGCACACACCGGATACGTCTGCTCTCAACGAGTGAGATAGAGAGACTTAAAAAAAGGAATTTAGACACTGTACTGATCTTAAGTTATTTCGATGCCTTCATTTGAGTTAGCAGAAACAAACATAGTGATGATATTCTGAAAAAATAATATGTCACCATCTCGGTTTCTAAAACATTATGAAATTTAATTGGGTAATCTAAAGTTTCGTTGAAAAAAATTTTAACAAAACAAAATGAATCGACTTCAAATAACTACTGACTAAAAACGCTATATATTATAAAATAATACGTACACACACATATAAGAGATATATTAACATACCTATACATAATAAATTATCTGCCTACCTAATTAATTATGTAATTATTTTATGTCTTTTTATAAACCTTAATATACTTAGCTATGAGCTCTAAAAGACTGTAGAGTAGAAATGGATTATTTGATGATTAAAACTAATAGTTAAAGAAAATAATGCATAGTGTAATGGTAATAAATATTTTAGTTCACGAAGATGTTTGAATTTTATGTTTTTTATTGGTACTGGCCCGAATAACCTAGGTATTTAATATTCTAGTTGATTTATGTCTTTGTTAATGTATGTACATACTTACCTTCCTATTTACTTTCTTGCTTACCTTAAGACGAGCAAAATGAATCCAATCTTAACCAGTTTACTCCTCACGATTTAGGAGCTCCTTCCTTTTGGCTTCATTTATTACATCCTGGCCCACTACTTGTGAGTAAAAGAAGGCAAGACAAGTTATATGAATCCAAACTTGATAAATCTCCTCTTCACCGTTGAGGAGTTCTGTCAGCCATATGTGACAAAGTACTTATAGAGATGTGACATATGAGTTCGAACTCAACCTCAAATTTCTCAAAATTTTCTCATCCATTCATGCCTCTCTTTTCCATTGGGCATACTAAGCAAGTGGCCAAGGCATCGCGATCCGTGAGGCCTAGTTCCAGCTAGATCACCAACCGATAACAGATGTTACTAATAAATAAAACGGTCATTACTAACTATTATACCTACTTACCAGCTTTTTTAGTATTCTAATGAACAAGGGGTGTAAAACTAGCAACACTGTCTGGCTGCCTACCTACAAGATGATTTACCTAAATAATTTTTAAGTTTAATGTAGCTAATAGTGACGTAAAACGGAACGCGATACACCCAAGTAAAGCGACTCAAGCGCATTTTCTTTTCGTTGGAGACTGAAAATTAAATCGTCGTTTGGCTGTTTTGTTTCATGTTCGCGACTGTTTTCATTGTAAGAAAATAATAAATATTGAATTAAAGTACAAAATGTCGAAACGGTTATCTCCTAGTGGTTCTAAAAAAAGAAAAAAAACTGCACATCAGAGAGAAGTAATTGAAAAATGAATGTCATTTTTCACATTAGGAACACTGTAAGTAGCAATCAAGTAATAAATCTTCCACATGATGTCGTATCGACAACATATTACGGGAATTTTAGAATCGTCTTCTACACTAACTTAATTTAGGATAAGATAATAGATTAGATCACACAGAAATAAAAAGTGGCCGTCCCTGTGGCGAAAATGTAACAACTTCGGCTACTTCACCGGCAACTGTTTCAATTGATCAACAACAGTTTTTCAACCCAGAAAATATTTGACCCGACTCCGCTAATTACCACCATGAAAATTTTACAGAGAAAAAAAAGGGAAATTTAGATTCATAAGGGTCTGTATATTTTCAAAATAAAGATTGTGACTTTTCGAGGCATCCAGAACCTATAAAAAGCATTTATATAGTAAATCAGTAATTATTTATAAATATTATTTAGTGTTTCAATAAAGCATTCTTAAATCATAAATTGAAGAACAATGAAAGCTTCGAAAGAAAATGGTTGCTGTATTCGCCTTCTCGAAGAAATCTATATTTTTTTGGTTGCTGTATTCGCCTTTCGAAGAAATCTGTATTTTATTGGTTGCTGTATTCGCCTTTCGAAGAAATCTGTATTTTATTGGTTGCTGTATTCGCCTTTCGAAGAAATCTGTATTTTATTTTTCATGTTGCTTATTTTTAATCTTCTGATATAAACTTGTACTCTCGAGTGTATGTAATGACTGGAAGCACATTAATAACATAATTTTAACACACGATAATAGTCCAGCACGCTGGCATTCGATGATTCGATTCCTTTCACGTAAGTTGGTAGAATAGTACAGACTTGTCTTAACAACAAAAATAAGTGGATTACTGGAGTAGTGTACTTAAACGGATGTCGCAGTTGTAAAATTTTTAGCATAGAGGGGCTTCAGTTTCGCGGATTATTAGAATGCGTGGAATTATTAAGTGAATTTCATTAATTTCTAGTCAATCATTTAAACAAATTTGAGAATCTTGGAAAAGAAAACATTTCTTATTTATCAGTGAATATCTATAATGAGTTTATTGATTTGAGAAGACATAGATTTTGTAAGTGATTGACAAGAAGCGTACCTCTTCAATCAACATAGATTTTTAAGTACTATAAACAACAAAAATAACAGTTGAATAAATCTAAAATTTTACTTCCCTACTCCTTTTGCCTGTTTTAAAAAATATACCTGTGTTATAGTCATAGGGGACCCATTATCCTAAAGTGCTTAGGGACTCCAGTAGGTTAAAGAAGGCTGCATAAATTGAGGAGTTCCTCATTTATGGAATCCATCACTAGATCCGGGCCATATTTAATTAAATCATTTCCTTCCTAACAAAAAGCAATCATGAAAATGGGTCAACACGTCCACGAGTTATGAATGAATTACGAACGTTGAATTGAAAATATACTCCTTTTTTAAAGTCACTTAAAACAAAATTTTTTTTTGCAAAAAGGATACGTCTGAGGATACATCTTGAATCTCAAAAACATTACAAAATTCTAATTCAGTACCTTGTTGTAGTGAGTAGTAGTTTTCTTGCTCATCCTTATTATCTATGGAATTTAAGAAATATACAAGGTTACATTTTGGTCAGTGACCAAATTTTAAGGAGCGATTAAGAATCGGCAACTAAATCATATAATGAAAAAAATATAAGATATATATTTTTTAGAACTTTTTTTACTATCCCATAGAAACGAAACAAAAACGCATGGAGATGAGAAACACAAGAAATGCGGTGCGCGGCCTATACAAAGAAACTGCCCCCCCTGCACCTATCTCATTCCCCTGCACCTATCTCATGCCGGCCGCCACGAAACTACCGCTCTATAGTCAGTATGCCATTTGGCTTAATTGCGTACTTATGTATCGCTACGCGATCTGCGATTAATTCCATCCAATTAGAAACAATTACCAACAAGTGGAATTCAGTGCAAATGTATGGGAAGGAATAGTAATGTAATTATAATTTCAAAATCGTGAAATAAAAAGTGATGCAGAGTGACATTAAATTTGTTGAAAAACAATTTGCAACTACGAGCGAAATGAACCACTTTAAACAGTTATTAAAATATCATTAAGGACAGGGACATAAAAATGTATAAATATAAGTCGATCAGATATGTAAATTTTTAATTTTTTTATACTCTAGATCTTGGGTGCTCAACCCCAGGCCCGCGGGCCATAATGTGGCCCGCGAAAGAATTTTAAATGGCCCGCGCAAGTAAGTTTTGAAATACGCACCAAATTGAAAAATTCTGCCAAATTGCCTGCCGCGAAGGAACTTAGTACCTACAGTATCGTACACTGTCCGCACGCTCATCGACCCCGCCCGCGCAATACAGTCTCATTATGTTTCGAGAAACAATTGAGTGCGCACGTGATATATTATTTATAGTTTAACAGTTAAACTTTAAGTGACTGTTAAAAGTGAAGTTTTTTAATTTGTATTTTTGTTAATGAGTAACTGGCACATATATTTTGTCATTTTCGTAATTACATTGGCTGTCAAAGGTATGTTATTCAATGTATTTATATTATCATATTATTTAGGTACCTACTTATTTTGAAAGGAAAATATAAACAAAATATGGTTTGTTTCATTATGGCTCACAGCAAACCGAGTACTTCGAAATCAACAGAGACCTATCGTATTTTTCATGATGAATGGGAAAATAAATATTGTTTTATAAAGAAAAAGAAACGGGAACTATTTAACCAACAGAATATTTTCGTGAAAAGGCACGACGAGCTTGAATCCATGGTCAAAACATCTTACGAGATTTCTTTGCTCTTAGCCAAAAAAAAGAAATCGTTTTCCGATGGAGAGATTATTAAAGAGGCTTTGACGATCTTTGCACAAAATTGTGATGATAAACACGTCATAGCTAAAGCGGACTGTATTTCACTCTCACGGCACACTGTCACGAGACGCGTAGAGCAAATGGCAGTTGACATCAATGAGCAGATTCAAGAAATCGTAGCTAAGTGCAAATACTTCTCATTGGCGTTAGATGAAACTTGCGATTTAACGAGTAGACTCAGTTGGCTATTTTTGTGCGGTGCGTTGACGTAAATTGGAATGTGTTGCAAGATTTACTAGAAGTCTGTGAGCTGGAAAGTACAACCCAAGGAAAAGACATATTTTTAAAAATTAAAGAATGTATTGAAAAAAGGCATTATCATGGGACAAATTGATATATATTTGCACTGATGGTGCACCGGCAATGATTGGAAAAACAATTTCTTAGGTCGAAATTTATTTTCGTATCATTGCATTATTTACCAGGAAACATTGTGTGCAAAGGATATGGAGTTGGATAATATTATGAATCCAGTAGTACGTTGCATAAATTACATACGTGCAAAAGCTCTTAACAGACGTCAATTCAGACTATTATTTGAAGAAGAAATCAGCGAATATGGAGAGTTACAACTGTACTGTGCTGTGCGATGGCTTTCAAGGGGCAGCATGTTGAAACATTTCTTCAACTTGAGAGAACCGGTGTTGCAATTTTTAGAGCAGAAAGGGGCTTTATCATTGGAAATTGATTTACTGAAGAATACATCCTGGTTGAGTGACATTGCATTTCTTGTTGACGTTACGAATTATCTCAATATTTTGAATCTCAAATTACAAGGTAAAGATTGTTCACTTCCGACTATGTTTAATTTGATAAACGGACTGAAAGCAAAATTAAATCTCTTTTCGATTCATTTGGCTACAGAAAATATTGACCTTTTCCCCACACTAAAGCATTTGAAAGAAGAACTGAATATTACTTCTGTTAATTATTCTAAATACCAATCTAAAATTCGATGCTTATCACAGTCGTTTGAGAAGAAATTTCAAGACTTTGAAAGCAAAAAACAAAATATACAAATTTTTATAGATCCCTTCATAATAAGTATGGCGGAAATAGTGGTTATCCTGCCAAAATTCAGTTGGAACTCGTTGAACTGCAAAATCATGATATTTTAAAAACCTTTTTGCCAACAAATTGTCTTCGAAAGCACAAAATTCTTCAGAAGATTTTGCAGATTTCTGGAAATTGGTACCAAAAGCAGAATTTCCAGCAATAATTGACCTGGCGTTACAGTTTTTAAGTAGTTTTGGATCAACATATGTGTGTGAAAAGGTTTTTTCGGACCTTAATTATGTAAAAAATAAATACCGCACAACCTTAACAGAACAACATATTTGGGACTTGTTGTTACTATCAACATCGGATTTGTCGCCTAACATAAGTAAATTATTAAAAGACAAACAATGGCAGAAATCACATTAATTGTAACAACGACTTACCCTAGATTTAGATTTGAGAAGATACATACTTAAGTTCAATTTTCTTTCTTTATTTAGCTGCTAAATTTTAGCATAAGATACTTTCTGATTGTTCATAATATTACTTAATAAACAATAATTGTATTTTATTTCTTAATATTGGGTTTTTATTGCGCATATCCTGAGAGTAACTGAAATAGGAATTGTCAGTGGCCCGTCGTGAAGTCTGAATCCACCGTTTGGCCCGATTGATAAAAAGGTTGTGCAGCCTTGCTCTAGATAGTACGGTACCCATGTCTGTCCAGCTCGCAAAAAATGTCTTTCCGGCCACAATAATTACAAGTAAAATTATGAAGTTTAAATTTAGTGGTGAAATACGGATGTGAAAGTTTACATAGTAATAAAAAACATGTAAATTTGAGTGGTGTGTCGTAATGGATTTTACTTTGATAATGGATTAAAATGTGTAAATAGAAGTTAAATTAAGTACGTAAGTTTTCAATTATTGAAAAAAGTTCGCCTTAATAAAATTACCGATTTCAATAAAAAATTAAGAACATAGTAATTATGAATGAAAAATTGGAATCTTGTTTCAAAAGAAATAAATGTATTTCACAATATAAAAATAGAGAATTCTATTAATATATTGAAGTTTGCGTAAAATAAAGATCTTTTTTAAGCGTAATTAATAAATTATAACAAGATTTAAAAATGTTGTCGCAAATTTTTCATTACTCGAGAACTCGCGCTCAACTCAAATTTTAGTTAGATACCCGCGGGCATAATCTGTTAACATTCGTGCATTTGACCGTGAACTGAGCGACACATGAGTTTTAACAGGCCAGTTATTCCATGTTTTAAAAATCAAACGAATACTTAAAATTTTTTTTTAAATTTTCGACCTATGGGAATAAAGACAAATATTTTTGTTTAAATTTGAGCTCTAAAACGTAATTTGTAATTTTGGTCACTGATTAAGAAATATTCACTAATACATAACAAACTTCTAAAATACATTTAGGTGATTTGGCTTTTGAAAGAACAGAATTTTATTAGGTATTTTTTTGGAAGACATAGCATGATTGCAGGGTTATCTTTAACTTAATGGATGCACTGGGTACTTTAGGATAATCACTATTACGCAGAACTATTTTATTAAAACAATTGTTATTGGTTTTTTCTGAAGATAATTATTTGTTTTGTCTATTATTTTAAATATGGAGTTCCAAGTTTCGGTCAGTATAATAAATTCTAGGTTTCCCATTTTTCTGGATAGATTAAGGGCTTCGTAGTTTCTCGTGGGCTGCTAGGTATCCTTTGCGATAGCATTAAAGCTTCCATAATTTATTCATGACCTTCACGCAAGGCGCTTACCGCATCAGATCGCGCAGACCGTCTAGTTTGTGAAAGATTTTTAAGAATTTTTTTTAACTTAAATGTTCTGTTGTGGATAGAACCCCAAAAAAAATTATACAATTTCTGAACCATGTTAAAATAACTTATTGCCTCTAATATCCATCTAGCCGCATAGACCCTACCAAGTTCAGAGAATGTCCCGCACATGGTACATAGGTAGCACATTCACATTTCTCCTTTATTTTTGCTTGTAAACCAGCATACTTCCCCGATATATTTGAAGCATTGTCGTAGCTATGCCCTCTGCAATTTTTCATGGGAATATCATGATTCTCTAAAATATTCCAGATGGTTTCCGCTATATACTCAGATTTAAGCTCTTTGATAGGTATACATTTCAGAAAACTTTCAACGTGAACACGGTCTTTTACGTATCGAATTATAAAATTTTCTGATCAAAATGAGACGGACTGGGCGTGCTGTCAACGCTAGTGAAAAATATTTTGCTAATTGAAGTTCATTTATAATGTTTTTAGGACCTGTTTCCCCATTATATCAATAACCTCATTGTAAATATTCACTGATAAATAAGAAATGTTTTCTTTTCCAAGATTCCCAAATTTATTTTAATGATTTGCAAGAAATTAATGAAATTCACTTAATAACTCTACAAATCCTAATAATTCGCGAAACGGATAACCCCTCGATGCCAAACATTTTACAACTGCGACAATCCGTTTAAGTACACTGCTCCAGTAATTCACTTCTTTTTGTTGTTGAGACAACAAGTCTTTAACTACCAACTGCTTTACTTCATGAAAGGTAAGTCATCATAGATTGCCTAAGTGCTGCACTATTTTCATGTGTTAAAATTATGTGATTAATGTATTTCCAGTTATTACATCCACTCGGAGGGCATAAGTTTATATGAGAAGGGTTAAATAAGCAGCGTGAAAAACAAATTACCGGTTCCTTCCAAGGCGAATACAGCAACTAAATTCTGTTGACGCTTTCATTGTTCTTCAATTTACGATTAAATAATGGTTTATTGCCATACCTAGTTACTGATTTACTATCTCTGTTTCTTTGTAGGTTTTGGATACCTGGGAAAAGTCACAATTTTTATTTTAAAAATGTGCAGACCTCTTAGAAGTCCAAATTCCGCGTTTTTTTTCTGTGTAACAATTTCATGAAAATAATCAGCGGTGTCCTATGCAGGGTTACCAGGTCCTAAAACTGAAAGGCCAGACTGTCCAGTTAGTTTATTCGGACTTTTGGCTATCTTGATACCCAAAAGTCCCGACACCCTAAAAAAAGATTTTATGCCTTAATTTAAAATAAGAGCGATATTTTTGGAATTTCTAACAAACGGTCTTCTATCTTTAACAATCATCACTATATTCGTCTTCTTATACTTTAGTATTTATTAATAATCAGCCTCCTTTACTCGATAATAATTACTTTAAGTCTTGCGCAGTCTTCCCTCCCTTGACGCTGTTCATTATTTCAGAACAGTGTTCCAAAACCTCATTCACGGAAACGTCAACTTTCTTTGCATCTTTGATACGATTTTTATAAATCGCCACGAAAGAATAAACAGCCCAGAGGTAGCCTACATTGAGGTAATTTTCGAAGAATTGTCTCAAAGCTCTGGATACATTATTCTCCGATAATAAGAAACAAGTTCTCAAAGGCTGAAACATTTGCAGAATCCGCTCTATTGACTCAGCCAGCGCGTTTTTGAATGATACAGTATTTGTCTGAAATGAACACCTAATTCAAAACATATGCTTTTTTGTTTCTTCATTCAGGCGGTAAATGAAGCCAAATTATTGTATAATTACATGACAATATTTTCGAAACACAATAGCAAAAAATCCATAGAACTGTCGATGGAATTACTAAAAATATGCGCAACATAGCCGATTTCTTTAATATTCTGATTGTTTGTGAGAGATTTTAGTTTGCAGTAAAAATTATTTTGGCCTCCTCTATATTTACCGCCAAAATTTGCAACAGTATTATCAGTAGAAAATGCTACCAGATTGTCAGAAAGATTTTTGTTAGGCAAAATATTAAATACGTAATAAGAAATCGTTTCAGATGTCTCATTTTGTTGTGATTGAATATCTATAAGGGAAACTTGAATTCCGTCTTTGCAGAGATTAAAATATTGGATCAACAATGGGAACAACTTTACCGCGCCGTGATTCCCGACATCAATGGAAGGGCTTATGTATTTTATGTCAGAAAGCTCGTCCAATATTATTTTAGAACAAATGGTGCAAGAATATTTTTTAAAACGGTCTCTCGTTTGTGCCCGCACATGTTACTTCTGTGGCGGTATTAGAATCGGCATAAAGGCGCCTTTGACGTAGTACTGCAGTCAGCTACCTATACTTCTTTTTTCGGACTTGGTTTTACCATTAAAACATTCTCAATTTTTCATGAACACGTAGTGGTTCTGACGTTTTTGCGGTGTTTTTCGGAAGATAAATGCTTTTCAAGATCGACTTTATCTTTACTAGTTATAGATATATCCTAATTGCAAACCTCACACCTTTCTTGCCGTGGTTCAGTAACGGGAATAAACATTTTATAACTTTGTTGTAACTCTTCGGAAAAGATACATTTTCTCATTGCCATTATGATATCTGAAAATAAATAAAAAACTCTGAAAAACCAATATTTTTCCACTCTCAATAGTGTTCTGAAAACAAAACTTGTATTGAGCTACTAAAAATATACTCTACTCAACAATTGGATACGTATACTGATTATCGCAAAACCTGGTTTTGTTATTTTCACAATAGTGAAATCGAAATGAAATGTGCATAATCTTATTTTATTGACATAGATTACATTTTCGACAGCAATAAATTAAAAAACTAGCATTAAAATAAATGTTAGATAATAGTAGTTTAATATTTAAATGTTTATCGAGTACTATCGTTAAATATTAGCTTATATAAACATTTAACGCTTCCGTAACTCGAACTGTCTCGGTGTGAATTGAGTGGGGAGCACGCGAATAATTCGCCATTATAAGAAGTGGGGTTTCAAGGCCAAGCGTTCGAGGTTTAAGTTATAATTGAAAAAAATTGACAATAAAACTCCGTAAACCAACATTGATTACATAACTAGTAGTAATAATTTATTAATTTAAACACTATTTAATACATAACCAAGATAAAAAACGAGGGAAAACCTAAAATTTACTATAATATCAGAGAGTAAACGGAGGCGACATTGCGACATGTACCTACTATAGAATCAATTTTCAGAGTAATAAAATTAAATTTGGTATAGTGATAATCAGTATATCGTAGCCGGTGGCTCGGGTCAGATGATGCGGGGACCACATAGCTGAGTGGGAACGGCACGCAAATTGCTCGACTCTCGCTAGCGAGCTGAATTAACCAGAGGTAATAACCTAACAAAAACCGGACATCTGGCAAAATTATTCGTGTTAAATGTTTTCTGGATCGGAAAATGGTTGTTTTTCAACTGAAACAGTTGTCGATAAAATAATCGAAGTTATTACATTTTCACCATAGGGACGGTCGCTTTTTTTGTATAATCTCATTTATTCTCTTATCATAAACTGATCGAAGTTAGCGTAGAACAAGAAGATTCTGAAGTTCCTGCAATTTGTTGTCGACCCGACTCATCATATGGAAGTTTTATTATTTAATTGACACTTAAAGAGCTCCTGGTATAAACAATTATGTTAATTTTGGTAACTTTCCAATCACTTGTTTCTGATGTGCATTTTTTTTCCTTTTTCTCCATCATTCATCCTTTTAATCCACTAGGATATAACCGTTCCGATATTTGTATTCTAATGCAGTATTTATTATTTTCTTACACTCAAGACAGACCGAACATAAAACAAAACAGCCAAACGACAATTTAATTTTCAGTCCCGAACGAAAATAAAGTGACCGTAAGAGGGGAATCCCGGCCGACCGAATTCATGTTCGCAGGGGAAGTCCAGAATCATAACATTTTCTTCAAAATATAAAAGCGTACAATTTTCGGTGTCACTTCGATCAACACTAACAGAGATGAAATCGATTATGTTTTTTTTTTCATCCAAGGACAAATTCGTTACAAAATGGGATCTTTACTACCACTACTGAAGAAATAGAAATTGATCAACGATGACAAACATCAGTGGATTTAGACGAGAAATTACCTAAGAAGTACAGAGGATCTTACACAAATACAATCAACTTATTCGCATATTAAAAAAAATCATAGCACTAGACCGAATATTTTCTGGTGACTATAAAGTTATAATTCAAGCCGACAAGAGACCACCTGGACAACACGAACGTCGATTCGTTTATCTGAGGGGCATTAACCTCAGATAGACGAAGTC
Organism: Druceiella hillmani; assembly: GCA_039881145.1. Lineage (NCBI taxonomy): Eukaryota > Metazoa > Arthropoda > Insecta > Lepidoptera > Hepialidae > Druceiella > Druceiella hillmani. Next base: position 3,204,854 of record JAYKKI010000091.1, read on the forward strand.
GCCATCGTAATTGTGGACAATGAAAACACAAGCTGTGACATAATTGTACAACGAAGAAGAGAAGGACTATAACGCATTGCAGAGACACACAGTTCATATGATGCCCTCCAATATCCATTAATATTTCTGCACGGAAAGGACGGATATCATTTTAATATGAAACAAATCCAACCTGGAACAGGCACAGACAAAAAACTTCCAAGGTGTTCTATGCTTACCGCTTAACAGAGACAATGAAACATACGATTACATTCTCAACACTCACCGCTTATTCCAAGAATTCCTGGTATATATGTATGCAACAATAGAAGCGGAACGAATACTTTACATAAGACTGAATCAGAAGAAACTACGCACGGAAGGATACATCTACCTTCGAGACGCGATCATAAAAGACAAAAACATTGACGGCATTGAAATATTTTACCCTCATCTTACATAGGAAGTACAAGACACATGCGTGAATACACTCGGATTGCCATTACCTACGTAAACAATATGGACAACATGACCTCTTCATAACATTCACATGCAACTCATCGTGGCCAGAAATCAAATAACAACTAAGATACGGACAAACCCCCATAGATCGACACGACATAATAGCCCTAGTTTTCCGCCAAAAACAGATGAGATTTATTAAAGTCATCACAAAACACCACATCTTGGGAACCGTTAGATCTGAACTATCGAAGAGAAATATGCAAAGGCACACACCCTACTGACCAGACGACCGGCCTCATTGAACTCGGCAGTAATTTCTGCAACGTAGCTACTACTGAGGACGATCTCATCGACCAAATTTACCCAAACATTGTTTACAATTATACCAATCCGGAGTATTTCTGAGGGCAATTTTGGCAACTAAAAATAATATTGTCGACGATATCAACTTTAATATTCAAACGAAAATCCCCGGGAAGAGAGAACATACAAATCGATCGACACGATGGTAAACGTTGAAGAAAGTGTCAACTTCCCTACAGAATTTTTAAACTCTTTGCAAGTGCTAGGAATGCCATTACACTGCCTTCGACTGAAAATTGGATGTCAGATCATAAAGACAAACTTTAAAACATTACGACATCAACCTCAAAGAATCCTGCTTTTTCCAGGGTCAACTATACGTAGCTTGCTCTCGAGTAGGAAATTCGAATAATTTGTACATATTTACCCCGGATAACAAAATGAAAAACGTTGCTTCTAAACGTGTATTGTAAATAGTTAGAATATGTTTTCAATACAAAGTTTTTACTGCTTATTTTAAAGTTTATCCTTTTATTCTAACTACCACACAATCTCATATTAACTCCCTGAGCGAAGCTGGGTACCCCAGCTAGTAGAATATTAATTTAGAAAAGCCATTGTAAACAATATATATTTTCTTACATCAAGTTGGTTTGGTTCCTGCTCCATGTTAATGCTTTAAATCATTATTTAAGCAAAGTATATGATATTACAGATCATTGAATGACTCAACATCAATCTATCTAAAAGTAGTCACTCCCGTTTAAATTTTATCACATGCTTGATAAAAAGATAACGATGGAGAAATGCCATATTTCAAATATTCTCTCCTGACACTTGTCGTATTTGTTCATATGTTAGATAAAATATGTCGATATATCGTTAAAGTGATTTAGCTCTTCTGATAAAAAAACGCCACTTGTTGTGATAACATCAATGTTATGAGAATCAGATAAAGAACTATTTAGGCGTTGGTTACAGGATTATGTTTTAAATATAATAATCATTTTTAAATTATGATTTTGATTAAGAATTTGTAATGTGCAAATGAATGTTAGAGGGCATATATATTTTTGAAACCTATTGAACTATATTTATTTAAAAAAACTATTATAATTAATTTGTAATTTTACCATAAAACATGCAAAGTGATATTAATTCAGATAACTATCTCATTAAAGTTTTCGCGAATATTTCATCGTATATTCGCGAAAACTATACAGTTGTACAATATACGAATAAGTCGAAAACATTTTCATAAATACGAAATGATCTTTTCATTTGAATTATCGATATATCATGCTATTTTATTACACTATAGATGATCTAATACTTTCATTTGATGTTTTCCAGAATAATACAAGAATGTTTACAAAAATGTAAAATCGACTTGTTATCATGATGGTCCTTGTCTAAAATAATTTGTAAAAGTTTTATTAACATTTTTGTTATATGTGATAGCACACCTATTTTAACACCTATTTTGTTTCTTAGAAAGTCTGCGATTTATCTTTATCTTTGATTATATAGCGTTCGTTCTCTCCACAGAAAACCTTTGCCAATGTCAAGTGAATAAAAAAAGCTATGCAACATTGATTAAATTATGTTTCGAATATCCGTTATTGTTGCTTGTTAACAAAATAATAAACTATACAATAAAACAAAAATTAAGTAAGAAGTTGGCTATAATTAAAGAAAATGTGATTATAATATACAGGAGAGTACAAAATAAGTATACACAAATATACAAACAAACATAAAAACAAAAATAAACAAGAATATAAATCAGAAAGATTCCATATTTTGATGTCGTTCTTTCTTACGAAGTGAATGATTAATCCTAAAATGGGTTTGTTGGCAATTGATAAAAGTGACCTCATATTAATGGGCAATTGAATTTTATATTTTAATAATTTGTAAATAAATAATGATTTAGATCGCCTTCTCCAAGCCCACTTCTTTCTTTGACACGCAGCCTAGCCAAATGGGTAGGAATAGAACAACGACCCAATTACGCGCGAGATACCACAGAGGTTTCTTTTAAATACATTTTTAAAAACAAGGTTTTGTGGGTATAAAAGATTGGATCTGGAAATTATCCCGCACCGGCCATCTGGGATGATCTTTCCCACGCCCTCTCCCAGTCAGATGTCATCCAGAAACGGGTCATGGAAAGGAGATATTCAATGAAATTAATACTGAAACATAGATCCCCGTTCACGGTGGCGAACCGAGCTTTTGAGTCGACTATTTCATTGGCCTATGAAATACCGAGTCAAATGAGAAACTATAGATAGGGAGAGAAGAATTTTAATAAACGGAGTTAGAGAGGGATTTAAATCTTTGGAAGCTAACAGTAAGAAGTGGTCGGGACTTAGAACGCCATAAAGGAGCAGGCTCAATAAGCCCAGAGAGGAGGGTGAGTTTTGGAAAAATGGTGTGAGTAGAAAACCTAGCTGTCTTCAGTAGATAACGATCAGCTAGGTATTGTCGCCGGAAGTTTAAAGGAAGGTCAACACATTCTACTTGTAGGGCATTTATGGGATTGGATTTCATAGCACCCGCTATGATCCTCAATGCTTAAGACTGAATGCGGGTCAATTTAGTAGAATTGGATTTGGAAATAGGATCAAGGAGAAATGAAACATAGTCTAGATGACTACGGATGAGAGCGTTAAATTGAGCTCACCGATCAGTCGGTTGACATACAAGCTGAAGAGGGTGGGAGGGCCCCTTGCCTCACACCACAATCCAGCCCGTATTCACACGAGAGAGATCCTGCCCATCTCACAAAATTCTTTTGATTGCTATACCAGTGCATAAATAATTGTACAATTTCCCTAGGTAAACTAGTTTCCTGTTTTAGCTTATCCCACAGGACATCGTACGAAACAAGATCGAAGGCTTCCGATAAATCGAGGTAGCATGCATACACCGGGGTCTTCCTACTCCTGTAGTACTGTACAGTCTGCTTGAGACACAAAATAGCACTCTCGGTGGAAAGACCGGGCCTGAAGCCGAACTGCGCGTCGTTTAGCGAGACGTGTGTATCCATGTGTTGACCAAGCAGACTGTCCAGGACTTTAGCGACCACTGTGGCTAGAGAGATCGGTCTGTAGTTATCCACATCCGATGCATCACCAGTTCTATTTTTTATGATTGGTACGACGATAGTACGCATCATATTGTCAGGCAAGTAGGAGTGGCCCAAACATAGATTAAAAAAGGTGGAAAGCATTTTGGGTAGATGTACACCTGCATGCTGCAAGTGCTCGATGCTAAGGTGGTCGTGACTCGGGGATTTGCCCCTCACCATGCCTTTGATTACCGATGATACTTCCTCCGTAGTAAAGGAAACACTACGCTTAGTAACCTCCTCAGCATCGAGCACCTGCTGTGATTGGCCCAGCGGAGAGACCACCCTGAAATAACGGGAGAACATGTTCGCGATCTCACCAGGTTCGTGCACTCCAGCCACGCTGACAGGGAGGCCGGGCTTATGATTTAGTTTATTGGTGTTTTTCCAGAACTGACCGAATTTTTTGGTTGAGTGAAGTTCGGCTAAAGTATTCATTTTTATCTGTTGCTCATTGTCTTGACACCACTTCAACTTAGATTTGAAAACGCGTCTAGTCTCACACATATCATTATACAGACGGCCCGCCCGGGTATTACCTCCATAAAACCAGGCCTGAAAGCATACGCGCGCCGCCCTGTGAGCTTCACTAACGTGTCTGTTCCACCCAGTGATATATTTGCCTCTACGCCTTTCAATAACATTATAGCTACATATAGCGGAATCCGACAGTACACAAACAATATCATTATACATATTATCTAACAGAATTTTGTGACTCATATTACAACACATATTATCTAAACAGTTTGTTAGATTTGGAGGAAAATGAGTTTCACATAGTCTGGAGTGACAGACACTTTTAAATTGGGCTATTTGTGTCAAGTCACGTTCACCCCAGACTATTCTATTTATACAATTAGTAGGTAAACAAAACTTAGGCTTAACAAGATCAAAATTACATTGTATGGCCACAGGGTAACGATCTGACCACTAGGTATTATATAATACAGAGGCCGCGGTCACAGAAGGCCTCGCAGCACTAGTCACCAGACAGTGGTCGAGCTAGCGCCGACAGCCGTGCGCGTCACTGACAAACGTATGACTGTCCGTCGGCATAAGCACCATGTCCATGTGTTGTATAGACAAGACCATGATTGTTCCGCACTAAAAGTTAATAGTTCAGTTGCAAATGACTCACCGGGGTGCGCATTGTATTCCCCTAACATAAACACTGTGTCCACATTGTGACTCTCAATTATGGCGGCCATTTCACTGAGACACTCGGTAAATTCCACTAAATTTTCATTAGATTGGGTAGGCATGTACACGGAAAATACCAACATAGAACTACGGGATATTTTAACTTTATATATATATTATACCATGAGAGTTAACCCATTTGTTTAGGTTAACAAGGGCAAAGTTCAAAACATTTTCGGCAACCATTATTGACTTATCAAAAGAATATAAAAGTAGATCATCAGCGTATTTCGAAACACGACAGAAGGGATTTACTGTTGAGTGGATCATATACAGGAGTAAATATTGTAAAGTAAGGGACTTAAAACAGAGCCTTGGGGAAGACCCATCCATATAGTTCTTGTTAAGGGAGGCGATCGGGGGGATCTAAGAATAATAGATCTTTTTAAAAGAAAATTGAGGAGGAAATTTGGAATCTTGTTCGGAATCCCAAGATTATGAAGAATTTTCTTGATGATTGCAAGGTTTACGTTATCGTAGGCTCAAGAGGGATCTAAAAAAGCAGCAACGAAGAACTGTTGTCGAGAGAAGGCAAGTCTGATGTCATTGGTTAGGATGCTGAGATCTATATTTCTGAGATTATAGTACTTTTAGCTATTATGAAGCCAAATTGGTTGCTAGGAAACATGGACCGGTGTTCTGTAATCCATTCCAAATTATTCTTAATTACATGTTCCGTAATCTTCGCTACAACAGGAGTAAGTGCAATGGGTCTGTAGGATGAACTTACATTGGGTTCTTTATGAGGTTACAGAATGGGAACTATTATTTGAGTTTTCCAAGACTTTGGAATATAACCGAATTGAACATTATTAACATCAATTAAAAAAGGTAGAAAATAGTAACGGGTAGATGATAAAGTATTTTTTCACCATTGAAAATCTCCCATAATATCATATGAGCCAGGAATTGAAGTTAAAATATCCCGTAGTTCTCATGTTACGGGACATGTTGGAAGGGGGACATATATAGAGAGGATGGTGATATCTTTAACTCTCGCAGCGACAACATTGTATTGACAACAGAAGGAGTCAAGAGAAGTCTGGGAGTAGGGAAGGAATTTGTCAAGTAATAAGGCGGATCCGCCCTTGCCATCCGCTCTATCATCCCGGAAACAGGCACCGCCTTGGATCTTAAAATGGAATGCCGGCTTCAGCCAAGTCTCCAAGATGGCAGCCATGGATGGAGAATACTTGACAAGGAGGTGATGAAGATCTGCTTTGGGGGGCGTTCAAATATTACGTAACGCAATTTGAGGGGTGAGGGGGGGGGTCTTGTAAAATGTTACCATGCATTACGGGGGCGGGAGGGGGGTTAAAACAACGCTTTACGTAACGTTGTTTTTTTATTTAAAAAAAAACTAGGGAATTAAAATCGCCCAAGTTGGCAAACCTTTTCGTTTATGTTTTACGGGGAATCCCTCGATTGTATTGTACGTCATTTTTATTTTGTGCTCTCAAGTTGGCAACCCTTTTCGTTTATGTTTTACGGGGAATCTCTCGACTGTACTGTATATCATTTTTATTTGATTTCGTTGTCAGTATTTGTCAGTGTTTTATACACGTAACAATTAATAAGCACATTACTATAGTCAGTGTTGTTAAAGTGAGTTCATACTGTAATGTCCCCAAAAGAGGGAGATTTGCATCATCAGCTGTTCTTGGCCTACGAAGGCTCTCATGCTGACTTTCCAGCGCAACTGTGCCAAAAAATGCCAACAAAATTTGGAAAACGGCTAAAGAAAAACTAAAAAATGAAAAAAGTTTATAGAACATAGAAATGATGTTATATACGAGAGTTCAAGGTGAAGACCACGAAGAAGAAAGGAACAATGCTTAGTTATTTTAAACTTAGCTATTTTAAGTTAAAAATGTTTTTATACACGCTTCGCTGTTTTATAACTGTTTTATAATTACACTATGTATATATATATATATATATATATATATATATATATATGTGTGTGTGTGTGTGTGTGTGTGTGTGTGTGTGTGTGTGTGTGTGTGTGTGTGTATGTTCTATATCGCATGTCTCAATAATACCTATTCTTAATTTATTTTCTCTTCGTTTATAGGATCCGGATGCTGTAGCTTCATCCGCGTGTTCATCTCTTATGGAATCAATTATAGGAGTCACTGGAAGAGAGAGCACTACCGTCAAACGAAATATGAGCGATACCCATATTGAGCGAAGTGAGACTACTGAAGAGGAAACTGTGGATAACCTGAATACTCCCGTCTACGGAACCACACACGACTTTGATTGTTTCGGACATCACTAAAAATGTTCCAAACAAACCCGTCCAAGAAACTCTTTTTGAAAAATTTGCCTACTTCAACAGAGAATAAATCTTCTTTCTGAAGCAAGGGATTCTGGTATAGCGAAAGATGATGACGAAGAAATAAAAAAAAACTACGAAAAGAATTGAAAGAAGAAGAAGAAAGACCATAATTAACATTGCCATTCATGGCAGCGATGCTGATGAACGCCGCTGAACAGAAATGATTAAGAGTTGTCTCACTCTGTCCGACCGACATGAGAGGCTGTTGTTGATGGGATTCCAAATTTCTCGAAGCGGCGCATATCTTCATCTACTCCCACTTCTTAACACTCATTGATTCTTTGCCTTCATTAATTTCCATCCTGATCATATTTGTACCACTATCACACGATGTTTTTCCTTCGCAACCGACTCATTTTTCTATTTTCTTTTAATTTTCGTAACTGCCGGCATACCTTCTTTGAAATACGCACCTCTTCCATACCATGTGAACATGGATTCATCTACAGTGGTTTTTGAACCAGGGCAGATGGTACTTTTCAGTTTTTCATTTACGATTGTTACTAAAGTACTGATGTTACGCCATTTGTCAGAATCAGCGAGATCGGAGGGTTGTGTGAATGGCAGTGCCATGAGAATTGTTTCAAATCTCTGATGACTCATTCCGAATCATTGTCCAAAATTTGGAGGGCTATATATTCCAGCAGAAGTGGTATTCCAGTAGGATCGGTATGGTAGTTCCTGAAGAGTCATAGCATATAATATACCAAAAAAAAAATTAATAACTCTTTCTCACTCAGCAGTTTTTATTTTGCTAGAAACGTCGTTTGCGTTTGCTAGAAACGTAGTTCAAGGCGTAAACTCTACGGAGTTTACGCCTTGAACTACGTAGCAAAGTTTCTCCCGGGGAAGTACCAAAAAGAATACATCCTTGACACTTTATACGGCCCTCAATGGTTCTAGTAAAGTAGCTTTGAAATTGCCTTATTGTCGTTGGTTGACACCATATTCCTTCAATAAAAATCCAGGTAACACCTTTTACAATGGCTACATTCCTAGAAGAATTTGTTGCACTGCTCCTACCGGCGGTCGGATACTCTAGATTATTTGCCTCGTCATCTTCGCTCTAAGTCGACGAACCTGATTCAGACGATGCAGAAAAAAGCAACGTAATTATATAAAGAAAACTCAATAAGTGATCGTTACTTAGGTACTCTATTTGTATGTACAGACGAAAGCACGTCAAACGTAATGTTATAGTTCAAACATAGCGCTTAGCGCAATGGAGTAAGTTGTCATTGTATGACGCTTGAAGTTCGTTATCTGTTCAGTTACAAGGATAGTTTTTAATAAATACTTCGTAAAGATATGCACATGTAAAATAAAAAAAAAACAGTCAAGTGCGAGTCGAGCGCACACACGAAGCTTTCCATGGCAGTTTAGTAAAAAAACACCGAAAAGAATAAGCTTCTTGTATGGGAACACTCTTTAATTTTTAACTTCATTTTATTCTCATATTTATTTGTTATTATAGCGGCGATAGTAGTACACAACTTGTGAAAATTCCAAGTGCCTACCTATTACGGTTCGAAAGATACAACCCTATGAAGACAAACGGATGGATGGACAGACAGATGGATGGACAGACAGACAGACGAACAGACAGATAGCGAAGTCTTAGTAATAGGGTCCCGTTGGCACCCTTTGCGTACGGAATCAACCAGCATAAGAAAGTATGTATACTTATATACTTACAGTGATCTTCATTGATATTTGCTTCTATTATTGTATTCTCATTTTCGTTGGATTCGTTGTCACCAACTAAAATTCCAACGGGCACGGTTGAAACTTTTTTGAATTTGCTTCCTACTTTTCTTATAGTTCCTCAACAATAACTAATATCGTAGTCATCGCCAAAATGTTTGCGGCTCCACGTGTTTCCGCCATCTTGTTCGTCGAAATAAGTAGCTTTGGCCCCAACGCGAACCCCACATCTTATACTCGCCATGTCGGCCCAACTGATCGTAGAAACATAATTCAAAAACTCGTAAAGAAAGAAAGAGATGTACGATTTATTAGACTTGTCCTGCTAGCAGGACTCTGAACGTCCTATGATTAATCAATATTTCTTCTTCATAAATTATCACTATCACCTGATATTTGCAATAATTTATTATTCACTATAGACTTTAAGCTGCATCGATATTTTAATGTCTAGAGTTACGTTATTACCTCCTTTTCATTATTACGTTTACATAACATGTGTAAATAAATAGCTAAAATTATAATTTCTTTTATGAATCTCATAAAAAATTAAGGCATTTATGTTGCATACCCATTTATTAATCAAGTTACAGCTTCAAAAAACCTGTTTTGTAGTTTTTTACTTAGTGTTAAATACTTATTTAATGTCAAACTTTTGCAATAATAGACCTTTTGCAGTTATAAAAGCACATTACGAGGTGATATGAATAATGAAAAGATTTTATTTATTGTGTTCCCTTTTTTCCTTTTAAATTAAACATTTCATTTCAATTGCACCTTTTCAGGCAGCTTAGAGTTGAGCGTGTGATACAATGATTCTAGTTGGTATAGACAGAAATAGATTACTATGACTGACTAATGTTTTTTAATGTTTGACGTTATTTCTAATGATTTCTTTACTGCCATTATGAGTAATATGTTGCAGCTAAAGCCTACACTTGAATGAGTTCGACAACTCTGCTGATGCAGGGAACGAAAACTTACCATATTGTCTGGTTAAAGAAAATTAATAATATGTCAATCGTTACTATGAGATACTATTTTATTTAATATAGTATATAATTTCAATGAAAAAGAATACTTACGTGAACGTAAGGATATTTCAAGAACGTAGGTTAACATAGGGCTACCGAGAGTAGCTTAGATCATTAGAAATCATATGATGGATTTCATTATTAACTACCATCTCAGTGTACAATTAACAGACAAACGAAAATCATCCCCTCATTTATACAGGTAAAACACTGCAGAGACGAAAATTAATTTAGTTAGCGCCGGACGCTTATAAGTAAGGGTATACCGTGTCTGTCCGACCGCAATAATTATAAATAAATTTGTGAGTTTTAAATTTTGTGGTGAAATACGAATGTGAAAGTTTGCAAAGTCTTAGAAAAACGTGCAAATTTGAATGGTACTGGATCTCACTTCGAACAAGAATTGAAGTTAATTTATCGTAAATAAGTTGAATTTCAATTTTTTTTAAATTAGTGATTTAAATAAATAAAAAATAAAATTCATTATCACCAGGATTACCGCCTTTTGGAAAGGGTCGGGACAATCGGTCGGTCATCGGAGACGGTAGGAGTTCAGTCCGATTTGGACCATCAGACTGAAGGGAAAAATAAAAACTTTTTTGTTTTTGTGTGTATTTAATTTTGCTTACAATTTTTCCATGCAAATTTCTTGTTAATACGTCCTCTTTCATTAATTCCGGGTCATTTTTATATTTATTTACAAACTCCGAGCAAGACGTGTCCATACCATCCGAAACTTGCAATTCTGCTTTCATTAAATCTACAGAGCAACGATTTTTTACATTAGACCGTTTGATCGTTATTAGTGAAGATACTCGCTCAACATAAGCATTTGAAGGAGGGCTCACGCTCAAAGCGCGAGATTCTTCTCTTTACAGTTATAAATACTTGTACCAATTTTATCAGCACTTTAAATTTGATCGAGCTGCGTTAGTATATTCTTTACTACATTGAAGTCTCCAAATAGTTCATCGGTTGAAAGTCCTTCTTCCGAATTAAATCCCAAAATAGGAGCAGCATCGCAGACTTCTGTGAAATTTAAATCTCCATTAAGTGACAATGGTTCTAATTGTTTCAATGGATTCGATATATTTTGCAGAGTTGTGACTGCAATTTCTTTAGCTTTAGGGTCGAGCACATTATTGACTAGACTTAGTTTTGCCGTAAGACATTTTTTTTTGCAATAACATTTGTATTATATGTTATATTTATACATTTTTTTTCAGTTATTTAGAAAATAAAGCAATAATCATAATTAAAAAGTTTTATATTGCAAGCTAAAAAAAGTCATTTTTCTGGATTTTCATCCAGAAAATGACTACGACGATCTGCGTATATCTGTCCAGCAGCACTGAACATTTTCTTGCTGGGGATGTTAGTTGGTGGTGCGAAAAGGTACTTTAACACTGCTTTTCTCAACGTTAGGTATGAATTGGAGTTCCAATAGGAAAATGTCATTGCATTGCGTTGTAGTCGCGGCTCGGCCAAATAACAGTGGATTGTTCGTTTCAATACCGAAGTTTTATAATATTTTGTTTCATTTGTAGTTGTCTGAGACTCACATGGGGTATTGCCGTGGGCATCCTATAGACTTTCTTTTTGTTATTGGATGGAAGCAGCATCGGTTCTGCAGAAGGTGAAGGGATAACGTTTCTATTTACCGTTCTGTTATGATTACACCCCAATAAAAAAAGATACGATTTCTGTGATTGAAATTTTAACTGTATCGGAAGTTATACGCTTCGATTTAAAACGTGGGTAATATTGCTGCAATTAATGACGGATGCTCCTTTAAGACGGACAATTTTTGATTCAAGGTTTCGTGTAGATAATTTTTATGATTGTCATTCGATCATCTTCGTTTTCCAATCGAACTTGTAATTTCCGATTAAGTAATAATATCGAAGGTATAACTATCGAAATGCAAGCGTCACTTAATGACAAATCAAGAGTGGCTTCATAAAAGAATTTCAATATTTCTGTGAGATTTTTATAATGTCCCATTCGGTAGGGCATGTTAGACAGTATACAAGTTTATTGCATTTTTTACTCTGAAAATCTCTAAAACATCAAATAGGCACTGCATTCCTTGTGGCCTACCATTTTTCTGCACTTTTTTTATTATTTTTTTGGTGTCTTCATCTAAAAATAATGATTGCTTGATCACCAATTGCAGCGTATGTGATAAACAGCCAATAGACTCACAGTGTCAAGTCCGCAAAGCACTAGCCATATTTGCGGCATTATCAACTCTAAAGAAAGCTTGCCATTTAAATTCCATTCATTAATCATTTCCGTAAATTTTTGTTCGATGTACTGACTGGTATGATCTTGTTCCATATAACAGCTGCAACCAATATAACTTTCAGACGTTAATGCTTTACAATGAAATGACCTGTAAGGTTGAGAAGGGAACATGTTTTTCTTGCGTTGGTCCATATGTCGGTAATACTCGGTCACTCGGATTTTGCGACTAAATTTTTACTTTAACTTCACCTTTTCGTAAGTATGATCGTTTGGCCATTGTGCACATTTAGGTTTAGATAAATTCGGAATGGTCGATTGAACAAGTTTAGGTTGATCAGTACTCAGTACCTCTAGGGAGACTTTAGTTCGTTTTTGTATATTTGATTCACTTTTTTTATGTTGTCTAATTGCGACTATCGCTTCAGAACTTGCCTGTGCCCTGGATTATGAAATTTACTTAAATGCTGCTATAGGTACTCCATATAATGTTTGTTTTTTGGGTTCATGATTTATAACAAATTTTACAAATTGCTTTGGATAAATCGTTAGTATTCTTTTCAAAAAACTGTCCCTTCTCTTCCTTTCTTTTTGTAACATTTTTACCTAAAAACGTATATAACTTAAGTTTAGTAATTAAATCAACAGTAAACAAATATACCTAAATTAATTCTATTACGGTTTTTATAAATGTATGTAAATATTTTTTTTACGTATGTATAAACAATAATCGAAATCTAAATTTATATGTGTATATATATATATATATATATATATATATATATATATATATATATATATACACAAAACCTATGTATTTATTTTCCAATTTTATTCAAATCTCTAGGTTCAGCGGTTCAATCGAACTGATAGGTTCCATCTAAGTAAGATATTTAATTATTTATATACCTTGTAACGACAAAAGCATAATATAAGAACTTATGCCATGAATATTAATTACGATTTTATCTACCGCCAGTTAAAAGAAACATTAATATACTGATTTATTTTACTTTTGAATTCAATACTCAGACAGAATATCATTAAATAAAATATTTCGTAAAAATGGGTACACACTTACTGTTATTTAACACACACGACACAAAGATGTGATATGTCAGACGAGACTCATCGGCGTACCTTCAGGTCACAGCCGAATGCGACCCGAGAGTTCACGAACATTCGTTTCGGCCAAGCCGAAAAGTTCGACCGATTTGTGGCCGAAACCGAAACCTTTTTTTTGGTCGAAATTTAGCCGAAACCGAAACGGAAAGTTCGGCCAGTCACTAATCGAAACATCGTTTCGCACAATATTATTAATTTACCATTCATTCTACGGCATCGATACTTCGATAGGCAATCGCAACGAATGGTGATCGACCGGACGAACTGTATATACAATTCCATCAGTTACGTTGCAAAAATGAAATAATTCGTTTTGACAAAACGAACGATAGGAAGTAGTTCGATCATTCGCGAATGAGATTATGGGCCGGAACACATAACCGCGTTGCGACGTCGCAACGCTAAAATCGGCAGTTTGCGTTGCGGCGTCGCGAAAAAGAGCGTTATATTGTCGTACGGTGGGGTAACCAGTCTTCGTGATTATTGAGTGTGGATAGACGTCTCTCTGCCATGGATCGTAATAAACTTATTGCTTATTTGTTATTAAGAAGACATTACACTGTTTCAAAAATACGACAAAAAAGATACTGGATACATCCATTTAATAAGGCTATGAATCCTGATGGCGAGTACTTTTCTCGAAAATACGAAGCATTAAAGATAGACGAAAAAAAATTTTTCGCCTACTTTAGAATGAGTATATCATTTGAAGAGCTATTAAGCGGGTTATCAAAATATATACAGAAAAAAAATATTAAAGGAAGGAAACCTGTTACTGCTTTGGAAATGCTGGGCTTGACTGTGAGGTAAATAAAACAAATACGTTTTTTATTTATATTTTTTATTGATATTTATATGACACTTGGAATCAAATTAAGTTTTTTGCATTATACTTAATTACTTACTTTAAGAATACTTTAAATGGTCTTTCAAAAATACAATTATTAATTCAAGAAAAATCAAACTCTTCGTCTTGTGTACCATAGGAAGTACCAGACATGGTGTCCAGTGAAAATGGTGAATTTATTGGACGAGTTTGGGACTCGGAATGTATTTGTGAGGATGAGTCAGTCCTCGGTTCAGTAATCGATCATCCAGGAGTAGAAGTGTAGCCGCTCTGAAAAGTATTATTGTATCTGAGTTGAATATCCTTGATTATAGCCCTGATGTTGATATTCTTGAGTATAGCCGTGAGGTGTATATTGCTGAAGTGAAGGCCGAAAAATGTCCGTTAGTATTTGAAGCACCCGACTTTGAAATATCAATGTTTGATGATCATTCAAAGATTGTAGAGATGGTAAAATCGCCTTGAAAAAATGCAAATATCTATTTTCCGGTGTTTTTATTATTTTCAATATATTTTCTTCAAAGTCATCCTTCTCATCTGCCTTTCGTTTTCGTGATTGACTTTGATAACGAGGCAATGCTGTTATTTCATTTTGGTTCTCACTATCTTCTACATTTATATTGAAATCGGTTGCATTTTGTGAAACCTTTTTCAAAAACTGTAATTGTTTATTCAAGTGATATTCTTTAATTTTTACAGCTCCAGCTCCAGACCGATTGGCATGTTTTAATTTTTTTTTATATTTAGCAAAAGTATCTTTTATGGCCCTCCACTTCTTAACAAGTTCATTACCTGAAACAAAAAGCGTCACAAATAAAAAATAGTAATAAAGATTAAAAATACCTTAAGAAATATATAAGGAGCTTTCAAAATTATGTACACAAACTGCTACAGGTGAAAGTGTTGTTGAAACTGAATAACTTTTCCAAAAAATACATATATTGCTTGTTCTTGATTTAAGTAAGTAAAATCTGACTAATTTTGCCACAAGAAAAAGCAAAATGTAAATTATTTTTTTAGTACATGTGTTTTTGGAAAAGTAATTCAGCTCTAGCAACACTATCACCTGTAGCAGTTGGCGTACATAATGTTATAGCACCTTGTGTTATTATACCTACATTTATATTATTTTATTACATGCCTACTAATTATTATTTCATTTCAGATTTTTAGCAACCGGCAGTGACTTCAAAATTATGCATACAAATTACTACCGAGGAGCAAGTACAATAGCAAAAATTGTGAGGACAGTTTGTCGTGCCATATGGAAACATCTATTAGGTCAAAATATACCTCCTATAACAAAATAGCTTCTAGAAGATATCGCTATTGAGTTTGACAAGAAAGCGAATTTTCCTAATTGCATAGGAGCTCTCGATGGTAAACATGTCCGTATTTGGTGTCCTGCGCACAGTGGATCACTATTTTACAATTATAAGAGCTATAATTCAATAGTTTTATTAGCTCTTTTTGATTCTAGATATAGATTCATTTTTGTCGATATAGGAGCATGTGGAAAGGAAAGTGACTCCGCCGTTTTCCACAACTCTAAACTTTATGATTTGATTATGACACATAAATTACCTATTCCTGCTCCAAAGCCTTTACCAAGTTGTCAAAATGCAACTCCATTTGTTTTTGTGGGAGATGAAGCATTCTCAATTTCGAATAACGTCATGCTCAGGGAAGCATTTGTCGGTACAACAAATAATTTTCAATTATCGGTTGAGTCGAGCCCGAAGATATGTGGAGTGCGCTTTCGGCATCCTAGCCAATAAATGGCGCATATTAATTACATCGAGCTATGAATGTGCAATATGAATTTGCGACAGATATTATTAAGGCATGTTGTGTACTACATAACTTTGTTTTGAATCGAGATGGAGTACAAGCGTCTGATGACATTATCTTTGATGAATCTGACCTTCAAATGTTGCAATCGCCGACATCTAATGAAAGTAGTGTAAGCTCACAACTAATACGAAATAATTTTTGTAATTACTTTTCTAGTGATGTTGGTGCCCTTAGTTGGCAATTAAAAAAAATATGAACCTTCGTATTTACAATTAATACTTTAATAGATTTGATTCAGACTATTTGACATGTTGTAAACTGCGAATAAACAATTTAAATAGCAATTTAGGATTTTATTTATAGTATTTGTTTACCTTTTAGGATTAGAGCGCCATATACGTATAGACTTTATACTACGTTCAGTAACTATGCTTTAAATTTTGGCTCATAAAAAAAATAAAGCCTTTTTTAATAAACAAAGTACTAGTCTGTGTTCTGTGTTTGTTAAGCGAATGATTAAATTCTCTGTGTGCAATAAATTATTCATATTTATAACTCGGATTTTTAAAGAAAGGGACTGAAAATGGCGCTGTTATTTGTTTCTCGCTCACACAAGCATAAGTGTGAGCGTGAGGCAAATAGCAGCTGTGTGTGTAACCGTGCCGTGTCCAGGCCGTGGCGTATCAGTGCGCTGTCGGTGCTAAAGTCTATATAATACTCTATGGTCCGTGCGCTGTCAGTGGAAAACAAAATAACGTTTCATACTTAGATAAATTATTGGTCTCGCTCCAGTCGACTAGATACCGTCGGCGTACTTGTCAATGCGGCAATAAATACTACGCTGAAATCGGCGTATTCGAGTATATCCAAGTAAGTCACACTGACAGCTGTGCATGAGCCATGACAATTTTTCATAAACACACTTCAATAGTGAGTTGCCGCATTCACGGAGCTGTTGTTTTTAGATAGCGCGGTATCTAGTCGAGCGCAGCGAGACCAATAATTTATCTAAGGTTTCACACATTTTACCACTAATCAATACCATCCCTTGAACTAATAACTAGTAAAAGAGTGTAATTTTTAAGATGTCAGAAAGTCTCCCATTGTTTTTTCTGTTGTTCTATTGTTCAAAAGTTGAAAATTAAAAGTTGTACAAGTTACTAAATAATAACTCATTTCAAAAGAGAAGATAAAGATACATGCTACTACTTACCCAGTTTTGATTTTTCGGTAGCGTCTTTTTCGTTGTAATTATCGTAGATGATTTTACAAATGCTTTCCCATGCCTCTTGTTTTATAAATTTATCTTTAAAAGTTTCATCACTAGAATCCCAAAAACAAGGGCAATCCTGAACCAAAGATATAAACAAATCAACATCAACAACATACATTTTAATTTGCTTACGGGTTACGCGTGTTGTTTGCAAGAGTGCTAGAAACAAACTGAATCAGTCACTAAGTATGACGTCATAACACTGGAATTTGCGCCGCGTTGCGACGCTGCGCCGCTAGAATCGGCAGTGACGCCACTGCCGATTTTAGAATGAACGGGTTCGTTCCATTCATTCATTCAGTTTACGATATTCGATCTAAACAAGGTTCGAATGAATGCCCTTGTTCCGTCGGTCGTTCCGTTGAATTTTGCTATTGTACGAGTATATCGCAGCGCAGATATTAATAGTATTTCGGAATACGAATAAATGGATACATTTATTGTATAATTATGGTGATATTACTTTGAAATTTTGATCATTTTTTAGTCTTGGTATCGAGTATAAACATTAATGTGGTTTGCCTAATTTTTCAAGATATTATTATTTCGATTTTTGTACAATAAAATCCTACTAATAAATATTGATTCTTGTGAAATAAATCCCCGCTATTTAAACATCTAATAAACAAATGCCTTCATAATTCGACTGTTATTCTAATTATTTGCTTGATTTATGGTGGTGTTTTACAGGTATAGGTTTACTGACTAATTGTTTTAAAAATCAAAAACGAAAAGTATTTTTACATAATTTAATTTTTTACTTAATATGGCATTAAATTGGCATTGTAGTAACTAATTGTTGAAAATTAATATTTTAATAGGTCTACTGACCAGCCACGTTACGGCAGGTTACAATAATATCCATTGACCATTCATTCGACACCATCGATATCGTGAGTCAATCGTAACGAATGGTGTTCATTTTAATGAATGGTCATCGTACGAACGAATGATAAGATAATTCGATCAGTTACGTAGCAAAGATCGAATCATTCGTTTTGACAAAACGAATGATTGAAACTGATACGATCATTCACGATTGACACGTCACTAGTGGACAGTTTTTCGTAAGCGGTCATTGTGTAATGACGGTTATTGAGCGAACGTTTAGAAATTTGTCCGATAGTTTATTCATTTCAACCATTTTCATTTTATTTTAAGATACTAAGAAATTAACTGTGACATTTTAGGATTAAATATTTTAATATTCAAAAGACGTTTTTATTTAAAATTAAATTTTAAATTTTTTTTAAGAAAGTTAGAAACACGCTTTAAATTTATAGTGTTAATAATAAACATTTATTTAGTAAATATATTTTTTCGGGTTGATATTGTTTATATCATTTTAATAATAGAAAGAAATTAAGCGTGACCGTTTATTGTAAACATTTTATACTTTATTACGACACGCTTTTATATCAAATTAAATTTTTAAATTTGTTTAAAATGTTGGACAGACATTGTAACTTTTAGTGTTAATAATCAACATTTATTTAATAGATATTTTTTGTCTTCGTATATGTCTATCAGAAAGGTATAAATAAAGTGACATTTGGAATTCTTTGAGTCACATACCAAATTTGTAAACATTGCGCCGCGCTGCCACCATTTTTGACGTGGTGTTAGGGTAAGAGGAGGTTATTTCGTGATATACGTAAATTCGTGATAATTTTCTGAACGTTGGCTACAGCTTTACCTGTGATGAAATCGGAACAAGAACGTGTATATAAATGCACCAAAGAAGGAGTAGGATAGTAGTATCAAACTCAGTTACATGGCGTTTCAAAACTAATTTCTCGTCGAACTTTGAATTGCGCGCTGACGTGAATGGCGATTAGCTGAATGAGTTCGAACCGGTAAGTGGATAAAACGCAATCTTATCAAGAAGTAAGGTAAATTATGCTGATATTTATACAATACGCATTAGTGTAATTAAAAACAAATTGGACAAAGTATAAAGGTGATAGAATTTCTGTAACTTTTCATACAAAACTTCTTAAGTTTGTGGACAACATTTTTAGGTTATTTTCGAAATATTTCTTAGTGATTTGAGTGAGGTGTTTTGTTCACCGATTTTGATCATATCATAGACCATTTCATGATATTTTTGTATTTGTATACAGTTAAATATACATCCTTAAGAATACTTTTTACCTGTTTTTTTTATCACGACATTGCCTATAATTACCTATTTACTTACTTTAGTATTATTAAATATTACCTTATTTTAGTATTTTTTATAGGAATTATGTGCCTTTCGACGGGCAGACATGTAAAAAACAGACAGTATTCCGCTCAGGACTTTGCATTTGCCTTGGATCTAACAGAAAATCAACACAAATCATTGTATGCAGCCTGTAAGGCGACAGGAGTACCATGGAGTGATTAAAAGAATACATGAGAAAAGAAGAAAAATCGCTTTGCCTTTGCTTTAACTGCTGATTTTTTAACTTTGATTATGATAATTACAATGAGGTATTAGGTTCTGGGCTCAAAATTAACCAAATTCGACATACTACGTTTCATTTGGCGAAGGCAGTCAATCAAGGTGTTCTGCTTAATCTTAACTCTGAGGCAGCTAGTAAGTGGTGGCGGGATAATTTTAAGAAAAGATACAATCTAACACTTCATGTGGCTGAAAACATCTCTGCTTGCAGATCTTCAATGGCTAACCCTGCCTTAATTGCTGATTACTATGATAAGGTAGAGATTTTATTAGACAAATTGGGCATCAAAAACGACGTAGACCGCATCTGGAACTGTGATGAAACGGGTTTAACTTATGTAACCAACAAAGGTAGAGTGGTTACAGCTATCGGCAGACGCTATATATACAATAGGATTTCTACTGAAAAAGGAACAACCACAACAGTAATGTACAGTTGGCATGTAGTTACCCCCACTGGTAATATTTAAAGGAGTGAGGTGGTCAGACACTTTAAAACAGGATGCTTTTCCAAATGCGATGGTGAAATTATTTCCAAAAGATTGGATAAATGCTGAGATATTTTTGGAGTGGTTTCAGTTCTTCATACGTACCATTCTACATGTTCATCCTATGGTGTTATTAATGGTCTCTCACACTTCGCACATTAAATCAGAAGTAATTCAGCTCGCACGTGATAACCAAATAAACCTGCTCACTTTTCCTGTTCTTAACACGCATATCCTATGGCCACTAGATGTAGGTGTTTACATAGTCTTAAAATGTTACTGGAATGACAATGTTAAGGTTTATATGAAAAAGAAAACCACATAGAAGCCAGATCGTTCAAATTTTCATCAAATATTGAACACTGCTTTTGCAAAAGCTTTCTTCTCAAGCTTTCTCCTCTTAAATAAAGATGCTCTGTACCTAGAAGCATTGGCACCATCAAGACTCACGGAACAACATTAAGAAACTAGCAGTCAATCAGTTGATATTTCAGCTGTAAACACCCCAATGGATAATAGCCTAGCATTTGACAGACCAGTAGTAAAAGCGACATCTGACATAGAATATATTTTGAAAATTCCTACGCCAACCGTGCAGCGGAGAGGGGAACGAAAAATACACGTGGATTCCAGATCGATCACAAATAGATAATATAGAAACTGAAATTGAAGAAACTGTGAATAGAGGAAGAATGGCAAATGATGATACAAATGGTGTCTATTTATACAACTAAAATGATGTGATGAAGAAAAAAAGGAAAGAAAGAAAGGAAAGAATAAAGAAGATATAGCTAGTAATGATAATTGGTTGTGCTCAGTGTGTGATATAGCATTTCCTTACGATGCTCGAGCGAAAAATAGTAAAAATATTCAATGTTTTTACTGCTATTGTCCTTATCGTAATATTTGTTTGAATGTTGCTCCTAATGATGATGAGATATATGTTCAGTGTGATTCATGCGCAGAATTTATTAATTTTGATATTATTTTATTGTTTATTTCATCTATCACGATATTATTTCCTTACTACCACGACTTTGCCAGTATAATTCACGGATTTACCTAGATTTACAATGTGAATAAAATATAATATATTTTCAATAGCTAAACTTTTTCAAATATTTTGTTTCAAATATACATAGTAAATCATACTTTCCAAACACATTACTACTGTAAATATAAATTGGTAAAGTATAATTCGAGATTTAACTTAAAATATAAAATTTATCTCTGTGGAATGAAGATAAATGTTTTTGTATAAATTTTGGCTCTAAAAATCAATCGTCAATTTTGGTCAGTGATCGAGAAATATTCCTGTATAGATAATCAAAATATTATTTTAAGAAACTTTCACCATAAATAATGTTATAAATACTAGTATCACACCATTCTTTTACAAATACGAAATATGAAATTTACAGGATAAAAATGGGCAACTCTCCATTTTTATTACAGAAAAGCCAGGCAGACGTTTGAAACATTTCGTAAATATATTCGAAATTTCGACATTGAAAACATGTAGACCGTTTATACTATTCATTAATTTTATAAGACATTAGATTCAGATAGCTATAATGTGTCAGCTTACACTGGTATATATATGGAATACTGGAGGGTGGGGGGCAAGGGGAGAGAGGAGAGAGGAGCGACCTTCCCATCTGAACGTGTTTCACAGTATTACGCCAGCCATAATACGACATTGACGCTAGCAGGGGCCTACATTATATTTTAATAAACAAAAGTATTTTTATTCGATTTCTTTTAATAATTATTGTTGTATGTGTACACATAGATTAATGAGTATATATCCACGTTATAAGTTAAACATTAGTAGTTATGCTATATAACACATATAGTGATTACATTGTAGATACGTAGATTTTTTTGTTTTATTATAGCGATTGTTTTTTCACGAAAGAAGGTGGTGGATACGGTTGTGACACAAGTAAAATTTGTACTGTTTACTTTTCGATACCCAGAAAACGAGTGAGGATGACTGAAAGAGAACAGTATGATATAACAAAATATCAAGATGCTCATGAAGGAGTGGAAAGTGGAATAAAGGGCTGCGGACATGCATGAAATTAACTGGTTGTTTTGTTGCGATACATTCGTAAAGGGGATGGAGCTGGCGATAACGAAGACAGCGTCAGTATGGAGTACGTTGCTCACAACAAAGTATTCTCAGAGAAATAAGAACATCAACTGTCAATATATCAGGTTGTGCTGAAATTTATTTTGGCCTTTCTCAGAAAAAGGCACGGAAGTTGACTTTTGAGCTTACTACTAAATACAATCTGAATCGACCTGCTACTTGGCTGGAGAATGAGATGGCTGGTGAGGAATGGTTTCGTTCATTCATGAATAGAAATCCTTCACTGTCTGGTCCTGATGCTCAAGCTACTAACATTTGAAGAGCAACAAGAGCAAACACAATGTGGAAGATTTTTATGACAATTGACAAGTTGTTATGGACAGATACACCTATGAGCCCCTGGATATATATAATGTTGACGAAACAGGCGTCACAACTGTCCAAAAATTTCATAAAGTAGTAGCAAGATGTGGCATACGGCAAGTAAGACCTCTTACTTCAGCTGAACGAGGCACTTTAATTATGCTTGCCTTTGCAATACTATAATTCCCTTATTTATATTTTCCCGAGATCATTGTAGCGATCATTTTGTTAAGGATGGGCCAGTAGGATCAATTGAGACAGCAAACCTGAGGGTTGGATGCAAGGTGGAGAAAAATAGATCCGACACATCATTCCTAGTATTTCTCAAACATTTTAAGAAATATTCTAACGCTTCTCCAACCAATAGAATCCTACTAGTTCTGGATAACCATTCCTCACATATTTATAAAAATAAATTGGAATTTTATAAAGAAAATGGAATAACTTTCTTCGGACCCTTAAAAAAGTCATAAATACTGCTTGTGATGGATGGATGCGAAGTCATCCTAGAAAAACGATGATCATCTACGACATTCCTCCTACTCTACTACTCCTACAAAAAAGGATTATCAAAACTGCCATGCCTCTGGCTTTGACACAAGTGAACATTTAAGCTAGTTTTTGCAAAACTGGTATTTATCCGTTTAATCGTAATAAGTTCTAAGAAATTGACTTTGTACCATCTTTTGCAATGGACGGGCCAAATCCTGACACTAAAAAGAAGAGTACTGAAGCTGGAGATAATAATCCTGAAGCTAGTGGCGAAGTACTGCCACTTTCACCGTCATTATTGAGGGAATCATCAATTCAAAATCCGAGCAAAGTTCAGTCAACTGCGTCATCCTGTGTCATGCAACCTGTTTTTACGCCTAAAAATATTTGGCTCTACTCGAAGACTCTTAAAAGAAAAATAAGAGGTTCCAGAACCAAAAAGTCGACCATTTATACAGACACGCCTGAAAAAGGGGCCGACAGACAAGAATATAAGGAAAACGAAAAACGGTTGAAGGCTAAGCAGGTAAAGCAAAATATTAATTTCAATGTTATGATTGGTATAAGGTTTATTATTATTTGATAATTAGAAATGTTTAAACTTTTTTGACTGGATGCTACAGTGCCTTATTATTTATAAGTCATTAAAGTGTTTTGAGTTTTTGTTTCTTTTGATAAGTAAATGTTAATTTTTCCACAAGATTATGTTGTATTATATTAGTTGTCATTTGCAATAAAAGTGATTTTAGACAATTTCGGTATATTTTTAAACATGTCGCTATCAACCCCAGGCACTGTCACAACCGCCCCTGGGATGACATCTTTTTTTTAAATTTGCTCCTATGAGTCAACTATTGCACTAGGGATAAAATATTATAATTATACATAGACAAATTAAATATCTGTCCGTAGACAAATGTCTACTCTATTATAATTAATCACATTTCCTCAAGCTAACACTACTACTATCAAAATTATGGGCGATCAAATGAAAATTGTCACAACTGTACCCAGTCTACCCTAATAAGTGTTTGTAATGTTTTACAATGTAGACTAAATATTTTATAAGCACTAAGTGTTTTTTATAGTAGCTCAGCTTTTACGCTTATTTAGATGTACATTTTTGATGATTATTTTTAATGTTAGACATATTTATTTCAAAAGACATTATAAAAAGCTTTAATGTTAATATTCGGCATTATTTATACGCGTTTCGCATTGTATTGACCCGTAGTGTAGTAGTAGTAGTGTAGTAAGACTGTAGCGTCCGTCTAAGAGGCTAATGGTTCGATTCCTGACAGCGAGTTTCAATATTTATAGACCGAGACGTATATTTAAACAGACGGCGGCAACCCATAATGTTTAGTCTCAGAAAAATGCACACGTGAGGACAATTTCTTTTATAAGAGGAATTATAAGTTGATTATCCCGGATGCCATGAAGTGGCCAGGAGCCGAAACGCAACCGTGATTGTCTTTATACATATTATAAGCACTAAGTTTAGTGCATTTGCAGTGACTCGTTATGACGCATTTCAAAAATTCTAGTAAAAAATATAGCGGCTAAGCTGAAAATAATATAATTGAAACATTGTTCTGAAAAAAAAACAGATATATACGCTTGTAACTTCGTGCGAAAGTTATTCGTCTATGGCAATGGCTGGAAAAAAAATAATATTTACCTCGTCTCAAAATCTTCTAATTTTATAATCTTAAAAACATTTAGATAGATATTAGAAAGGGAAGAAATGCATTTTTTTCGGGCAATGCATCTGAAGACTTGGTTAATAATATTATTTTAAACTGTACTTTCGTAAAAATTTATTTTATTTTTTCGCCAGTTGTTGGCGCACGGCGTAATTGATTAAGTGGTGACGACGTAAAGCAAAGATAACCCTACCAAAATTCGAATACGCATGCACTAGTGACACAATACGATTCCGTACAATACGGTTAGGACTAACAAATCTGAATTAATCCGAACGCACAGCTAGTATTGTTATTTGCGACAACTCATTATTTATATGTTCACAAGGGCTACAAAGGGAAAATTTTATGGATTCGCATCACTGATATCCTAATGTTAACGGTATATCTGTAGCTATGAGTATATATATATATATATATATATATATATATATATATATATATATATATATATATATATATGTATATATATAGAGAGAGAGTGAAAATCTACTACTATGACACCAGCAGGCGCACGCCGCAGCAGCATGTGTACACGTATAAACATATATTCGCCAACACATATACCCGACTTTTTTTTTGATGGAGGATATCTTGTGAGTTTGCGTCACCGACATGCTCTAATAGCAGTATATCTGTAGCTATAAGGGTGACGTGTTGTGCAAACTTAGTGTTGTGTGTAGCTATACAAGTAAAGTTAAATTGACTCCATGGAAAGTTCAATGTGTGTATACTGTGCATTGTTTAAATCGTATTTTCCTTTGAATATTATTTTAATTATTTAATTGTAGGATCACTGTGAGTATTAAATATGTTAGTATTTTTATATAGAAAAATGAATAACAAAAACATGGCATTTATTTTCAAATATTTCCAATATTCGTTTCAATATTTGCATTTAACAATTTGATATTATTAATTTTTTTTTAATATTTGACCTCTGCAATACATCATGCAATGAGTATTTCATAGTGGCTTAGGAGTTATTTTATTAGCGTAGTAAAACAGATTTATTTTTGTCGTGGATATTAAAATTAAAAAATCTCTACAATTTAATAATAATTTTAGATTTCTGTGTTGACTTTAATAAATATGGTTATTAATGCAAAATTATGGTCTAATTATTTCATGCTAGTTGTTAGTATGCTAGAAGAGCATATATTAGATTGATTAAGGTTGCCAAGTCTAACAAACTAATAGGGATTTTGTTACCAACAACTTTTTAAATACTCCTTTCTTTAAGACAGTCTCAAGCCTAGATGAAGCATGAGAGGCATTTTGTTGGTATTATTATATGTTTTTATGTAATTTATAAATTGTTCGAAACACTTCATCTTACTTATTTGAATTTTTCTCAAATATAAAATATAACCTATATAATCTAAGTTATGTATGTATACATGGGCACACTAATAAAAATATCTTAATTAATCACAAATACCAAATAAATTCATGTGAAATTACTAACATACAAGTAAGGAAAAAAGGTTTACAATACTTGAACTGTCAAATAGGTGTGTTTACCAATATTTGCTTTTCAAATGGAATCCCACTGAACACTTTGCCGTAAGGCTTACATCAGAATGACGTTAAATGAGGTCACAAATTACATAAGATATAATAAGGTCATGCTTAAGTCGTAGGTCAAACTTTATTTCACCCGTTTGACCTAATGAATGACATAAGTATAATGTCCATGTGAAATAATATTAACCTCATTGATATCAAAATAATATCAAGTTACTTGTGAAAACGTTACCTTATTATAACGGAACGCTTCTAGTTCACAGTACAATGGAAGGGCATAACTCTGATATATCCCTCCAACGAAATAAGTATGCTTCCCACTCCTTAGGCAGTACAAATTCAGATGGGTTCCTGTTAGTACATATACTAATGGGAAACCACTTCAATGTTGTCGGCATGTACCGCCATCTAGTAACTGGAGAGTAAATGTCGTAGTGACAACTGTAATAACACGTCGGAATATTGAAAACTATTTTAACATGAAGATATAGTATCTTGATGACTTCTTTATGGCTTTAAGTGTTGCAATTCCAATTTTATGCAATCCTGGTAAATACTTAATCTACAATAACTATGCAAGTTAATTTTTACGGCGGTCCGTTATTGAATACACACATTTATATGGAGTCAATGCGATATCATACAATGTTCATAATCTAATCTCGTTTTTTACATCATTTCGCGAATGATGTAAAAAAGTATGGACCGTTTGACAATCTTAGCGCTATTCAATTTGAAAATTATTTGTTGCATATTAAGAATAAAGTGAAGGACGCATCGAAACCACTAAAACAATTTGTTAATTGTATGCATGAAGACAGTTCTCTACCAATAATTAAGAATGTTATCAAATCATACCTCAAATGAAAAATTCAGATGAAAATAAAATCTTGACGCTACAATTTAACGGTTTTTCTTTGAGAACAAAGAAAAGAGAAAACTGTTGTTGTCTTTTCCTTCGCATTATGTAGTTATACTTTAGGTATGTAAGATCGCGCCAGTAAACATTTTACAATTCGAACTATGCATTATCTGCGTGTCGTATAAGATAACAGATATGTGAATGGTGTTTTTCGTTTCTCGATCTTGTCTGCTGAGATCAAATTTACTATGTCATTCTATTAAAAATTGTGCTTCAGGATTTATATTGACCTCATCAATATAATAGTACGACTGATTTGTAATATTAAATCTACATAAAATAATGCAGAAATGAGCCAACTCAAAAATATGTCAAACCGAGTCGATTTGAAAATTCGTGTAAACTGAGTAGCAAACTGAGTTGATCAAGTCGATTTAACAAACAACATTCATTAGTTAGTTTCGTGAATCGATTTCCATTAAATAAGAACTAGTTCATGTTAATTTATTTAATCGGGTTATTGAAGAATAAAGGTGGTTGAACATTAAAAAAAAAAGTCTATCACAATTACAAAAAAATTCACGTGGCTCATATAAATTGGCAGTCAGATGATGTGGATGCTTCTTTTTCATGTGCGTCAACATCGTGCTCGTATCCTCGGAATAATTATATCACAAAGAACATTTTCAAAGAACTGTTGGCTTTCCAAAAATTCCCATAACATAAAATTCTTTCTCAAGTCCCTGAATTGTAATTTAAAATATATGAATTAAAATTATTTAAGTCCGTTAATTATAACAGACTTAAATAAAACTTTTCTAACAAAAAAAGACAACATGAACCTACTAACGGAAATAATTGATTAAAACCTATGAACAAAGAAGTAAGACTAAAATAATAAAACATGTCCGAATTATACGTGGGAAGCGAGTACATTCGGTTTGATTCGAACATGCGAGCGATGCATTCAGTTGCGAGTATGCGAGCGATACACGCGTGGACCTTTTAGCCACCGGATCGTGCGCACCAAGCGATAGATCGAGTCAGAACAACTCGTTCGTCATAGACGTAAATCGGTTTATCAAGCAGCGTGACGTCATATATCAATTATTTCAAACAATATGACGTCATAACAAGATCAGTCAGTTTATGTCAAATTTAGGTCATGTGTTTACTGGACAATAATATGAATGACAATAATAGAACGTATCTACAAATAAAATCATCCAAGTCTAATTTATTACCATAATAATAAAAGTTTACTCTTCACCGCTCATGACACTGTCGTCAAAATCATCAGAATCCGAAAATGTCACAAACTTGAATTGACGACCACGGATCTGGTTGCAGAAGAAGCAGGTACTGGACATATTAAATAGCTCAAAACTTTCCCTAATAGCATCTCTCTAGGTTTAGTACACTTTAGAAAAGATGAAATTTTCGGATCAAAGGAAACAAATTCAGCAAGTCCCGATTAATTTCCACGTCCGCGAGGATTTCCAAGTCTGATGTTCGTGAATTTTTCTGATATCTTTATGGCGCGCTTCCAACGCTTCTTCTGACATTTGCCCTATTGGTAGTATGCATGTAGATGTTATGTCAATACCACCGACCAATATCTTGTGCTCTGTCACCGGCATGTAGTACCATGAGTACCGATCCGGATACAAAAATTTGGTTTGACTCAACAATTAACCGAATTACTCAATATTAATATCGTAACCACAAGAATTAACATTGAGAATAACTGCCATTTTGATGTGAAACGTCTATAGGCGCAGGTATAAACCGGATCGTTGGCGTGGCAATGCTTGCCGTGGCGGCGGGTCGCCACGCTATACTAAGGTATATATATAGTCTATATGTAGTAGAGTGTACGGTATGGCGACGTGTCGCCATGCGCAACCGACTACGCGACCCCCTCCTCACTCAGTTCGACGCTGTTGTTTACGAGTCACCATTTTCTGTAAGAAATTCGTAATACTTTATTTTTATTTTTTCATTATGCTTTATTTAGTTCCTGCAATAATCTTGTCTTTTATACATATTACTTGTACGAACACGATGTTTTACATCTGCCAGGCGTCCCGTGACGGCTCACTTTTTTTTTGTATTAATTGTAAATAAATGTTTATTAAATAAAGTCACCATTTTCTGTAAGAAATTTGTAATATTTGATTTTTTCATTATGCTATATTTAGTTCCTGTAATAATCTTGTCTTTTATGCATATTACTTGTACGAACACGATGTTTCACATCTGCCAGGCGTCCCGTGACGGCTCACTGTTTTTTTTATCAGTTTCACTTCAATCCCAGTTATTTGAGCAGAAATTTGTGGGTATCTGAAAAATTGTATAAATCACTTGGATGTACCATATCAGCATTAGACACATATTACATATACTGCCATCGATCATTGTGAAGGATTTCATTCTTACTCAGCCGTACGCATATTAGATGGAATGAAAATCCAAGATAATCGTTCCGTCTAAAGTATTCTTCAACTGAAGGGGAACTAAAGCTATGGAGTGCAAAATATTCACCCGTGTCAGATGAGTCTGTAAATTGTTGTTGTATCATTTATTCAGGATTCAGGGGTGCGGTAAACATGTATTGAACTTTTTTCTAACAAATGCGTAAACAGCAGGTGAATAAAAACCTAATGGCTGAATCAAACATTCAGGTGTGAATACTTTCTATCGCTGTTTCTTTTCGATATTATATAAACCTAAAACTTCAATATTATCAAACAATTGTGAGAGTATTTTTCTTTAATAGACGTCTATTACATCTTTGTAGTTGCTTAATTTTGGGATTCAAGCTGGAATAACCTCAACATTTTCGTCCTTAAATGTTGTTTTCTTGGTGTTGCTAGAATAGAATCGATATCCGATACGATGACATCATGCAACTTAGCATGTCCTTCATCCTCTGGTGTAAACGTCTTGACCTCTGGTGTAGGTGTTTTGACTTTAGATCTACCGGATACTTCTGTCTCAAGCCTGGGAGTAACTTGTGTATGTTAAAACATAAAAAGAAGCACACTTAATATACATCTCGGAGAATAAAATTATTTGTGAAAGTGGAGGTAGTTTCGTAAAAACTTAAAATATGAATAATCTGAAGGGAAGAATAAATATCAAAATATACTTACAAAGACGTAGCGCAGCACTGTCTTTTTTATAATTGTCGACTGCATTTAGTTGTATAGACCTCTATACACTTGCAAGAAAATGTTTACAACACAATACGTAGCTTTTGACGGACACCATGTTTCAACACGTCGATCTTCTGTCACTATTTTCGTCCAACAACTTTTCCGAATTTAATTTTTTCAAAACCTGCATTCATGTTTAAAATTACTAAATATGTATATTTAGAATGTTTTCAGTAATTACCCCAAATATCGAGCAGTGATACTTTAATATAAATATGTCGTTAAAATTACAATTTAAATGCCGTTAATAATACGGTGATAAGCAATTACATCATATTCTAAATATTGATGAACCTTCAAAACACAAGAGCAATAAATGAGTATACAAAAAATACAGTATTATCATATTATTTTATTGAGTAGCACTAAATACGCAGGTCGATATCGACAATACCCAGAAACATTCGCAGCCGTAAAATTATAAATTATAATCGAACGGACCTACGTTCATATTATGTTTCTCTCTCATTTTTATTAGAGAAGAGCGAAACAGAAAATCACTAGTATCCTTGCCAACAATAATGGAAGGAACGGATTATTTTAATTCTTTTTTTACGTATAAATGAATCGTGAATCCATAATTTTATGTATCTTTTTGGAGTAATTTTTTCGTTACACACGACAGCGTCTTTGATTTATACGTCTACTCGCTTGAGTGGGCAATGAAGGACTAATTGAAAAGAGAAGAGGTTTTTGAATGTTAGATTGTCTTTCGGTGGGTCGCTTTTATAGCATAGAGTCATGTCTGTATGTTGTAAAGTTTTTGTTCATGGAAGGGGCGCAATAGTCAAAGGTTTTTGGTTTGCTGCCTCTTGAGGGTCCAGTACCGGGCTCTTCTCTACCAATGGATGGCAATGTAGTTGGCAGCTAAAATGTTTCAGTCGACCACACGTTATTTTATTTTAAGAAATTGTTCTATCCTAATCTGGCCCACTTTTAGTAGTTATCTAACTCATAAACAGTTCTGAGAGCTTTCACGAGCACCGCTTATTTTGGATCCTTTGTGACTACCTTGCCACGCGTAAATAGAATCAGCTTTATTTAAACCTCGAGGTGCACTTAAGACAAAATCTCCATGAAAAGTTAAATAAAACCCAAATTTATGGATACTTTAGGAACTTTTTATTAAAAACTAAATCCTTACTCATTTGACTATAATTTAATCACAGCGTTAACCTTATATTAGTAGGCATTTGGCCACAGATAAACTTTAAAGAAAAAAACAGAATCGCTCTCATTACCCGCCTTTGCGGGAAATAAGAGCCTATAATTTCCCGTATGTGTAATGGGAGCTTAATTCTAAACTTAATTATTAAATTAGTCTCAAAAATTTCTATGTCAGCCTGAAATCTCACATATTCATATAAATCTTAATATAAACGTAACAATCGACTTTAAGGATCTAAGCAAAAAAGGCAAATATAATCAATCGGGCTCTCAGAACCAGAACATTCTTTATGTGCCCATTTACCGCAACTTCTGCAACGGTACCACATTTCGTTATTTTTTCCTGTGTCACTGCAAATAGCACACAACGTCTCTTCTTCTGAATATTCTGACTCATCGTCGCAAAGATTCCCAGCTTCTTCTTCTTCAGACGTGTCAGTTTCCTCCTGAAAAAGTTTCTTTTTTGCTCTTTTTACATTTTCTTTTTGGTCTGTTGTCTTCTTTCGTTTTGCCCCTTTTCCAACGAAACATTTTCTTTCTTTGGTGCTGGTTTCTCCCTTCTTCTTTGCAATGTTTTCAGTTTTACATTTTTTCTCTAATCTTTTCTTCACCTTTTCCTCAAATACTACTTTCATTGGCGTGCTAGATAAAATGACTGAATGTTGTTTTTGTCGCGATGTCTTATTTTTGTTGGATATGTTAGGTAGTGGACTTACAACTGATAGAACTTTCACAAAATCATTTGATATGGTTGGGTCTGTATGGAGTGACAGTTCTTGAACGTCGTTTGTTGTGGACGAGGTCATGGAAGGATAGGCAGTAGTGGGCTCCTCGATCATTTTATCATTCGTTATAAAAGGAATTTCAGAAGGGTTTGTATTTGGCGACAAGTTTGGTCTACTATTTGCTGCAAATGCCTCCTCTTGTAGCTCACTTAATATAGAAGGACTTACATTTTTATTTACATTACTTCAATATCGGGCAACTGCTCTTGTTCAACATTTATTATGAGTCTCTGAGACTGAGTAACAGCAGAACGTGCTTGCTCATTAACTTGGCTCTGTTCTTCATCCACAGCAACAGAATCGTCTTCTGAAAAAACAGCAGGATTCATGGGGAAAATTCCTGTGGCTTTGAAGCCAGAGATTCCATTGTCTAAGCTTGCTACTCGGGAATAGGCTCTGTTGAACAATACTGCAATATCATAGGGTGTAATTTTTACCATATTTATGGATTTCATAAACATGTCGCATTCCTTGTTGTAGGCTCTTTTAAACGGACCAAAAAAAGTAACATCTAGATGCTGTAACCGATGTGACGAATGTGGTGGAATAGATAGCATTACAACATGGTTAGCTTTTGCCACTTCCCAAGCTTCCAATGTACAATGGCTGTTGTGGTTGTCCATAATCAGTAGAACAGGTTGTTCAGCAGTGGGTTTTGAGTGCTCAATAAAATGTCGCAACCATTTAATGTAAATGCTTTCATTTGTCCAACCATTATGTGAACATGTCTAAGCAGCTCCTGGTGGACCATCTCTTTCTAGCTGCGGTGAGTGACGCTGTCGAGGGAAAATAAAAAGAGGTGGAATGAAGGAACCTGAAGCACTCATAGCACAGATAGCCGTGACATTTTTCCCTCTTTCCCATGATGTGACTGATCCTACACGTTTTTGTCCCCTAGGAGCTATAATTTTTTCTGTTTCCTGGACCGTCGAAACACCAGTCTCATCCATATTGTAAATATGAGACGACGAAAAGTGGTCCTTTACCATGACATTTTCCAGATTTTCAAAAAATCGATCCACTTCGGCTTTATTGAATCCAAGTATCCTATTGATGCTTGTCGCTTCTGGCTTTCTAATACTTAAATTAGGATGTCGTTGGAAAAACCCAGTTAGAAAGTCTCTCCCCGCAGACCTCTTAGTTTCATTAAATCGATCCGCGACATCAAATTTTTCAGCCATGGCATAACATACCTTACAAAACTGAGCCCTTGTCAGTCCGTAAAATTTATTAGACATTTTATGTAAATGATCAGCCAAAATGGCTTCTTGTTCCTTAGTGAACACAGAAGGCCTTCCTAGCTTGGGAGCACATTTGTAGCTAGTATCGTTGGATTTAGCTAACTTGAATCTCTTTTTCAAGGTGCTGTAAGGTATTCCGGTCTCTTTTGACACCTTGTATACTGATGTACCGCCACACCGAAGTTTTTTGACTGCAATTTCTAAGGTTTCAACTGTCCAAGACGCTTTCGTAGTGGTGCGTTCTCTTTTTCTTGGCATTTTTGCATCTGAAATAAAAATACATAAGTATATTATTATGGGGGTAATTGGAGCTACAAAGGGTAATCGGAGCCTAATAAGGTCTCATTCCCCAAATACCACCATTTTGAATTTAAATAAAATGAAGCACTGAATCAAGCTTGTAACGATATTATACGCACAGATACTCAAAATTGATAACATTATCTATAAAATAAAACAGATTTGAATGTAAGAAACGTATTACTTTGTACATACCTGGCCGATGAAATTTCTTATTTTTTATAAGCGCCGACCAAAAAATCGACGTACGCTCGTGGTCACACAACCCGTAGCACTGGCCGGTCGAGCGTCACAGGGAAACACTATCAACGCGTGCCGAAGGTGCCCGAGCGGCAACCGAGTGAATACGAGCTATAGTTTTGTCTCTAGTAGCACCGCTCCCATTACCCTCTGGCTCCCATTACCCTCTGTTCCCCTAAGTACCACTTAAGTGACATAGATAGAATCCGAGAACATGCATTTATCATATAAAGAAATATGACCAAGTTTGCAATTGCTGGCTTTTTTTTCTTAGACTTTTGAAATAGAAATATCACAAAAAGAATTGGAAAGAAACGTTCAAAGTAAACACGTAACACGTCTAAACTATTGTGATTTAAACGGTAAAAGAAAAAAAGAAAAAGTAGCAAAGTTTGGGTAGACTTCCGCATTCAGGTGCGATGGTAGTTCGAAGGGTCCACGAACTCCTTATCAAGTTTATAAATTAACGCTTTGCGGGGCGTCAGTTTACAACTGAATAATAATAAGAGTTATGAATATTAAAACAACTCAAATCGCTCCAACCGGTTCTCATTAGACCACAGAACGTTATTGAAAAAATTTGAATCTTCCCGGTTTTTTGCCAGCGTCTCTAGATAAAATGCCACCCGTCTTGGGTAATTTTCTGGATTAAGCAATTGAATTGTTTTATGACAGTATGGGTTTAGATCGTTAACGCGAATAATTCTTTAAATTGATGATCTCGGAACATTAGTACGTCTTGCATTATTACGTACGACTAATGGTTAGATCACGACTATTTCTTGCAAGACGATATCTTCGCGGTTCGGTCAACTCTTCCAGGTTTTCGACTACGGAAGCCAGGAATTTATCCTTCTTACAACGAATTTTATAGTCTGGTAAAACAGAATGTTGGTCAGAAAGCGCTTGTTTGCTGGGCCTTGTTGACTTTCAGTAAAATTTGTTATAGAGCGATTTCTCGCGAAATTCCTCTGACGACGCCATAAAAATAATTCACGTAGTGTACAGGCGCACGGGGCGCACGTCGACGTTCAACCATAGGAACGACAAAGCAGTTTCCAAGTCACTAAGCACGCTAAAAAGTTCGTCATACAAGCCAAGTAGTCAGATGAGCAATAATAAGTTCATAAACAAGCCAAAATCATTAAGAAAATCATTAATACTCTTGTATAGACGTAATAAGCACAAACGACAAACATAGAAGGATACAAAAAGAAACAGAGATGTTACTCGATCGATTATTACAATCGAATTGTTCTTAAATAGTTATTTATTGAGTATTTATATTCTAAGGTTTGTAGATAACATTTAAAAAATATGTAAAGTAATTACAAATATTACAATTAGTGATATGAACATATCACTTAGAACTAATTATTTATCAGGAAACAATTAACAAATAGTATACATATTTGTTAAAATTGTTTCCTGACAAATAATTAGTTCTAAATATTAATTATCAGTAAAGAATTGAAAGTACTTAGTGCACATGACGTTATTTTCTGAAGATGGTATAATCTTTATATCACTACGATTATCCAAACTATCATTATATCCCAAGGTAGTTTTTAAGACCATAAGCGAATCTCTACTTGTACAGATTTTATGATATTTATTTCTTTTTTAAAGATATATTATTCGAGAACAGTAAAAATCAACATAAAGATTAAAACAATAGCAGTAGCTTAGAATAAATACAAAAAGTGTTCGTTGCATGTTTGCTACATGACTACTCTGCTTCTGTTCCAAATTTCATATGTTTTAGTGGAATAGTTTTTGAACAACGGTGATTTGTATGACAGGAGTAAAGATTTTTCAAAAAGGTACAAGGAAAATTATAACTTCTAAACTACTGAGTTTCGCAAAACCTGTTTTTTAAATGACTTGTTACGATGTTCTCTATCTAAAATTTATTATTATTATTTTAATAAACTTTAATTTAAATACAAGAGATAATAATGTAAATAAGGAATATAGGAAAAATTGTTAACATGTTTTATGAAAAACTCATTAGCAGAAATAATAAATACGTTTTTTGTTATGATTGTACTCACTTTGTTATTTTTGGTCACGTAAACCTGAATATATTTTAAGAGCTAAATAAAATATTTGTTTTTATATCTTTTCATGTTTTTTTTTAAACTAAAACATGTGATTAAATAAGACATTAAAATTTAATTATTAAATATCTACGCAATTAACTCTCCCGTTAACTTAGAAAAATATAACATCAGTAGTGATATTTATTTAGCTATAACAATATAAGGTGGGAGATTGTAAGAAATGCACCACTTCTTGAAAAATCCCATTATTATATTCATGCTGATCTGGGCCGTCTTAATCATATTAGGTGCCGGGGTGCGAAAATCAGCCTAAGCTGACAAAAAAATTAAATTTGGATTTTTATGTTCCATTTTTTTACTTAATACTCATTCTACAATAAAATTACATTTTCAAACATTTCAATTTTTCTGGCTTTTAAGTTGGTAAACTTCTTAATAATATCGTCTGTTTTGAAATCTACTTTTGATTCGATACTTATTATGGCCAAATTTGTCAATCTATCTTGGGTCATGGTTAATCGTAAATAGTTTTTTTATTAATTTCAATTTTGGAAAGGATCTTTCGCCTTCTATTACCATCACAGGAAGTGTTAAATATAATAAAGATGTTGGAACATTAGGAAACACGGGCATTAAATTATTAGAATGAACATAATTTAATACATCGAGCGGAGTTGTTTCTTTACTTTTAAAAAATAAAGGCTGCAATTCTAACTCATCAAAAAGATCTTCCCCATCAATATTCGGTCTATTTTAAAATATTAACTTTTGTTCCAGGTTGAGACATTTTGCTTTTTTGGTCTCTCTCCAATGAATGCTCTCCAACTATCAATGTTTTGCAAAAATTAAAACTTGTTTTGTTCTGTTAATAAATTGAATCTTTCATTTAATTGTAATATCGCCGCATCAAGTAGCAAAAAACTAGTTTTTTTTTGTTTTGACAAAATGTTGTACCATATTACAACTGAACACACGAACCTTTACTTTTGATATTAATGGACTCGCCGGACACAACAAACATTCTTGTGTCACTGTCATTCTTATAATTGATAAAAAATAATAAAATACATCGTAAATTTTATCCATGTTAAAGCGAAGTGCTTTTAGACTTTCCCATCGCGTATTTGAAAGAAGTTTTAATGTCAAAGTAGTATCTGGTGCATAATAATATCCCAACGTTAAGTTGATGCCAAAAAAAACATATATTTCTTGAACTATAGAAAAAAATATTTGAGAGAGCAAATTAAACGCATGAAACGCTCACGGTATGTAAAACGCACGAGGATTCAGGTCTAATTTTTTTGGAGGCCTATATTTTTTCCTCTCATGTTTGCCCCATTATCATATCCTTGGCCTCGTAATTCTTCTAGTTTAATATTGCATGATTTTAAGAAATCTAACAAATAAGTTACTAACCCTTGTCCAGTAGTACCAGTTATAGGTAAAGAACCTAAAAATATTCTCTTACAACAGCAAGTTTTGTTGATGGATTAAAATGAACTAACTTTACAATAACAGTAAGTTTTTCTTTGTGTGAGATATCAGATGTGCAATCTAGATTCACAGAATAGTATTTAGATTGTTTTAAAAGATCAATTATAGTAGTTTTAATTTTTTGATAAATTCAATTAACCAATTCATTTTGAATTTTATGGCCAAGATAATGGTGCACACGCGATGTTGAGCACTGTGACTTCGAGCATTGTGTTCTGTTAGTATATTATCAAAGGTATAAATACGTTCCACTGACTTTAGAAAATTTCCATTCATTGAGTCGAACAATTTTTCAGTAGATCCTCTATAGGCTAAGTTTTGTCCAACTAAAAACTTTATTATTTTGATTATCCTATCCAAAATTGTTTACCACGTCTTTTTCTTACGGTCTATTTAAACCTGATTAACAGAGTCTACTGTTTGACTTTTACTAGACCTGAACTCATATCCACGCCTTTCTAATTTCTTACAGTGAAAACAAAATACAGAATCCGTTAGTTTTGAATGAACAAGCCAATCACGGCAAATAATTTCTTTATTTTGTATTTTTTTACTCTAATATGTATCGTTAAACGACCTGTTGTTGCTATCAGCAGGACGTGCAGATATTTTAATCTGAACTTGTCCATTTTCTGTTAAAAATAATCTTAATTTATCGAGTATTATTTGTGGCCAGAGAGCAGTATCATTCGCGATATTTTCTGAGAATCGTGTATCCGATGGAAATTCTGAGGTCGCGATTGATTCACCCGGAGTAGGCGAGGTACTAGGGAGAATTATGTCTTGATATAGGAGTCCTTCCTCTTGAAATAAGTGCCTCTTCTGAAGTAGGTATCTCTTCTGATTGTTCAGTTAATGTTGATGAAGATGTGCATGAAATTCAAAATACCATAAGTAAACAATTTGGATACATAGAACCAAACAAACTAAGGCATCATAATAATTAACTGGTAAGTATATCATCGAGTTAGTAAACTTATTTTAGTACAAATTTTTTTTCTGCATTTCCAACCTTCATAGATACCAAAAATAAAGATATGCTAAACACACATTTTATTCTAAACTTAACTAAAATAAAATTATCGGGTCAGAAAGATCAGAAAAGTCTGCTTTTTAATGTTTTCTTCTTTCTCTAGTTTTCTTTCTGTATTTTGAGCACCCGATAGTTTTTTTTTATCACCCGCTAATTCGGCCATCTACTAATAACAACCAAACAAAACACGATAAAATATCTCACACAGATTACAATCATAGCGCACAATTGTCAAAGGTTTTGAAGTCGGTGCCAGATAAACAAGCTCAGAAATATTAATTCTTAGCACTAAAGAACAGGTTTTTCTTTTTAAGTACAGTCGCCATCACACCGAACATAACAGCTGTACTGCGAAACCACTATTATGATGTACGGGATAAGGGTGTCCTCAAGATCAACAAGTTGTGCTTGATGTATTGCCAACTTTAGATAATTACTGTTCATTTAATTACCTACCTTCAAAACAGCAAACAACTATATATGTGTCTGGCACCGACTTCAATAAATGTTATGTAAAAAGTGACATTTAACTCTGAAAAATAGGTATGGTATATAAGTTTAATTTTGTTTTAAGCCGGTCGTGAAAAAGTTAAAACTGAACATTTTAAAATTAAAAAAAAACTGATTTATAACCTTACCTTGACAACATTAAGTTAATTTCTACAAGGAAGGAAACTCCTTGCACAAAGTTAGCATTTCACTACAGGAATTAAATAACTTTCTTTCAATATAAAATAAGTAGGTATGCAAAACTCTCCGTACGGCCACTCACTACGGCTATCGCAAATTTAATGAAGTGGTTTATTTGTATTGTGTTTGTGACTAGATACACGTTTCATACAGGTGACGCGTGTTAAGGGTGTACGGGCACTCACTTG
The DNA here is from genome assembly GCA_039881145.1 of Druceiella hillmani. Taxonomy (NCBI): domain Eukaryota; kingdom Metazoa; phylum Arthropoda; class Insecta; order Lepidoptera; family Hepialidae; genus Druceiella; species Druceiella hillmani. The sequence continues at coordinate 3,244,700 of JAYKKI010000091.1, forward strand.
TTACCGCGAGTTCTCTTTGAATTTGCTGGGCGTGATGTTGGAACTTTACTTTAATTATTGTAATAATAAGATCTAAATTAGCTTGCACATCGTAAGTCGCAAATGAGTAAGGCGAATGTGCCGAAAGCTGCATGAGGCGTATTTATAAACAACATTGGTGGCTATATATTTAAAGGTGTAAAGAACGTTAGTTAAGTAATTTTCAAACTTGCAGATTAAGCATGGTATACGTAGGTACTCAGCAATGTGGCCGTATGTTGACGATAAACGGAACTTCAACTTACTGAAAACTCAAATAAAATAATGAAACAAGTAGAGCGCGCAGAACAAACACAATGATGCCGGCAATTCTCCATGTTTGCGTGTCCCGCTGTAAAGATGTGTATGGCACTGTGTGCGAAAAATTACCAGGACATTAATTTGATAACATTGAGTAGCATGATTTTTATTGATCATTACAGTTGTGGAAAAAATGATTAAAACCTTCATATGTGATTATTTTTTGAAGTGAAGCTTCTTTTTGCATACCTGCGCACTTTTTCTGAACAGTGAACATAAATGAGCCGCAACGAATCGGCTAATGAACTATTTTTTTAGGAACAATATGCGCACATTTTTATATTTAATTAAATTTAAACCACAATTAAATGAAACTACGTCATGTAGTATTATTTCTATTTTCTTTAATTTCTTTACAACGACCTAGGTTTCATTGTATTACAACATCTTCAGGTGGTAAAAAAATAAATAAATATATATATATAATAAATAAAACGGGAGGTATGTATAATTAGTGATATAACATTGTTCTAACTATCAGATACCCTAGCTATTGTATAAATATTTTACTGAGAATAATATTCATTTAATTTTATTACATACACCGGAATATTTGCATTGCATAACCTCATAGAATAACATCAAATTAAGTTATTACCCTCAATAAAAGTGTTCTATGTCGTATAACTTCCGAAAGTATAATAAAATCTATAACGCTTCCCTACAATAAACTCACTAACATAAGCAGTGCGAAAACCCGACTTCCGCTATTGTTTTGTGAAATATATAAATGCTGTTGTAAGTTCCTAAGAGTTAATCTTTGCTAATAGCCCAAGGAAACCTAGGTCGTGGTAAAGAAATTAAAGAAAGTAGAAATAATACTACATGACGTAGTTTCATTTAATTGTGAACGATGAATTTTTACAAAATTAACGCTAAGTACATTCAATAAATTTAAATCGAAAGTATTCTTAACATATTTCAATTTTCATAAACTTTTGTTAAACTCGGCTTCCTTACGGGTAAACTCGGCTTCCTTCGGCATTAACCAAACGAGTTCACTGTCTAACACGGAGTGCATCGTTTCAAGAATTACGTTTAATTTTTTATTAATATTAATCACAATTGCACTCTCCCAATTCTCGAGTTATTCACTTTATCAATCATTTTAGTATTTCTATTAATGGGATCATAATTTTGCTGATCCTTTCGCGTAAAGTCTCTTCCTAGGTCGATCGATAGATACAATAAAATTAAAGTCTGAACTGTAAAAGGAGTAAAAATATTTATGTCTATTTAATTTCTCGCCTATACATGGTCGACTCAACTACAATATCGTCAACTACAATATCGATAAAAAAATAATTTCAAATTCATTTAAGTAGTCTAACAAACGAAGGTATTAAACATTTCTACATTTTAGTTATGTAGTTTATTTTACTAATTAAAAGGTCTTCGTACTTGAAATAAGAGAACTACACATGCGATTTCAGCCTGCACCTTTAATGAGAGAAGGTTACAGTTACAGAAGGTCTAAAAAGTATGGCATGATAGAAGGGACGAGGCATGCTAATATCGGCAACTCTTTCTATTGGCTAATACTCCACGAGGAATAGATTAGATTGGCTAACGTATATCTCTTACGATATACCAAGCAATTAGAAATGATTCCTTGTTCCGAATGAACGCAAAACAAAATATGCCGAAATGCTACAAAGCTGCGTTACATTATTTTTTTATCAATAGTACTGTATCATAATCTCTTCGCATTTTGAATATTGTGTAGAGATACCTTAGATTGGATACATTCACTAAGTACGTATGCATAAGAGGATTCTTATATCAACGATTATACCATAGATATCAATGATTATGCCAGATTCAGAAGAAATCCTACAAACAAAAGATTTAGAAAAGACAATTCTTTAATAAGTTTTGCAATTACTTATACGGAATGTAGCCTAGATCGTTACATAAAACAATCGTAAGAAATTGTCTTCATATTTTGTAACATTTAGTTCGTAAAATTATGGAAGTATCTCGTTGATTTCAAGAAAAAACATAAAGTTGTAATTTTTAAAGAATAATTTTGTATTTGTTTTGTTTTGTCTTTGCTAATAGAAAAATTTTTTGCTAATCAAAATTGTATTCGATAATTGTAAATCGGTTTTTGGATCATACGGTAAATTAAACATGTATTGAATTATTTTTATTTTATTTTGGCCACAATTCTTTTGATATACTAACAGGCCACGCGGCCTAAAAATTTCGTAAAGTGTAAATTTTTATCTATGTTTAGTATTATATTCGAATATTCTATTCCTACCTTACTAACTACAGTGACATAATATTTTTTTATAAATAATAAATTTAATGAAAAATAAAAGCAATGAATATTCATTACAAATAACAGCTGAATGTATTTGGAAGAAACAAAGTTCTAGCTACAAATTTGGCGATTCACCTGACAAACCATTGAACAGTGTAAGCCATTTTTCTGAACCATTTTTATGTCGCGAGTCGAGAAAAAAAAACCAAAAAGTTAAATAAAAAGTTTTGCGACCTTATAATATAAAATTAAAATAATATTTAAATTATTTAAGCGTTAATCATTTTAAATAAACTAAGGCTTAATTATTAAGCTACATTTTTTCATGTTGTTATTATCTGTTAATATTAAATTTTATAACACTTCGTTCACAAAAACTTTAGTAAACGGATGTTTTGTATGCAGGTCTTATTTATTGGACAGATAGCGACTCCCTTTAATAATAAACATGACCACCAGGTTGAGAAAGGATGGTGTTTGGCGCAGATTATATTGGTTTATTACCTGCGTTTGTGAAGAACAATTAGGCCAACGCCGCGCTTTGAATATGTCGTTTTTAAATTTACATTTAACCTATCTCGATTTTCTTGAGTATAATTATTGTTTTGATAACTGTTATAGTGTCTACTGTCACATCACTAATTTATATCCTCGGTACGTCTCTGATTCCGCTTCGGTTCTAAATAAAATCTAAATAATAATCATAAATTATATATAATAAGTGTCGTCACAACTAAAGTGTCGTAAAAACTAAATACTAATCATAAATTATATATTAATAAGTGTATCCGTGTTGTCTGAGTGTAATTCTGTTATAAATTCGTCAAATCCTACATTTTATATTTCATCTTTAACCGTCAACCTTTCGTGGCCGTTTTACTTTTGAAAAAAAAACACAAGTGAACTCCTGTGCATGTCATCATCCAGCAGATCTGGAGCCAGAGTAACAACTTGACACTCCTAGGGTAACATGTTCCTGATTTTCTTCTTCTATATGTTTCCCTGAGTGAATATTTAACAGTGATTAGTGCAATTCAATTTCAAAGTGTTTCCGAGTAATTTTTAAGTGTTTTTAGAGCAATATTTAATTTGTTAAAGACATTAAGTATATATATATTAATTTACAATTGACATCTCAAACTAATTGTTTTAATTGTTCTTATACTGAAAAGAAATAACATAGCGTCCCCTTGATCCAATCGTCATTGTTTACAGTCAGCTTAGCGTTATCAGTTAGTTAACATAAACAAGTTTCCCCTATCTTGCATACCGTTTCATTTTATTACGTTTTGTTTACTACTAACTTTCATTATGACTACAAGAGACGAATCCCAAACAGCTGTTAAAGCTGAAAGAGATGAAAACATTCAAATTAACGTATTATTTCAGTTCGTGAAACCTTTCAATGGGTCACGAGATAAATTCAACTGTTTTTAATAAACTGCAATAACGCTTACATCCTAGCCACTAAATTACAAAAAAACATCTTATTTAAATTTAATCAAAACCAACTGCAAGGGAAAGCTGAATCAGCCTGTTCCATCAAAGACTTTGACTCATGGGAACAACTCCGCGATTTCCTCAAAACTCAGTTTGGCGAGCAAAACCGTTATACACATTTACTTGCCGAATTGCAAGACTGTCGACAATTACATAACAAAGATACATCTACCTTAAATGAAGTCATTAATTTAGATATCTCAGAAGAGAAAATACAAAAATTGCTGTACAAACATAATCCATCAGCTTCCTCTAACCCCATTAATTCGATGTCACCGCGTCCAATTAGTAAATTCAGTTCTTATAGGCCTTCTATTAACAGTGTCGATACTAGACCTCAATATAATTCTGATGCGTTCTGTCGATATTATACATACAATCGATATGTGGAAAAAACGCGAATATAATAACAATTTAAAACAAAATTTTCATTTCAAGCTCCGTGACGTCCTATGCAACCAAATCCCCGTACGAATTTTTCGAGACCCTATCAGGCTCGCGTTAATTTTATAGAAAAAACGACGACAACAATTACACTGACGACACACAATCCGACCATAATAACTATACTCAACATCCATCTCACGACTATTTAAACATCTAACGGGCTCAGGGCGGTATCTCGTGAAACCCCAGTCTAATTCAAAGCATAAAATTCAGCATAATGACACCTCTTCTATATGCAAGGACTACACAGGTAATCAGCCCCAAGCACGAGTCCAATATTCTATATCCAAGGACCACACGGGTAACCAGTCCCAAGCGCGAGTCCCATATTATATATCCAAGGACCATATGAGTAACGAGCTCCAAGCACGATTTCCATATTCTATATCCAAGGACCACACGGGTAACCAGCCCCAAGCACTTGTCCCATATTCTATATCCAAGGACTACACGGATAACCAGCCCCAAGCATGAGTCCCATCTTCTACATCCAAGGACCACACGGATAACCAGCCCCAAGCACGAGCCCCATTTTCAATATATTTTACATCGGAGGACCACACGGGTAACCAGTCCCAAATAAGAGCATCATCTTCCAAATCAAGCTCTCAAGCTGATAATCAGTCTCAATTTAGTATTTCAAACGTCGAATCGTATCTGAGTTTAATAAATCAGGACGAATTTATTTACGAAATATCCTGTGATCCTACCAAAATATCTAACAAACCCCTACATCTACTTGTAGACCCCGACTCTTTTATCTGTCTCATGAAAAAATCTTCAATCTTATTTTAAAAAAAAACTGAGAAACCAAACACTTAAATTAAAGGCTATAGGAAAGGAACAGTATCAACTCTCGACAACTTTGATATTGACCTCCTATGTTCTAAGAAATCTATCCCGTTTACCTTCCATGTTGTTGAAAAAATCAACCTGACCTACGATCGTATAATAGGCAACAATTTATTAAATCACTATCAATGTAAAATCGACTATAATCACAATTCTCTCCTTCTAGATAAAAATATAGAGAAGCTTAATTTTTCTGATTCAATTTACAATATTCCTGCTCCATCTGAAATCATTATTGAATGCTCCGTGAAAATTCCTGAATTAAAAGAAGGAATCATCCTTGATCAACATATATCCAAAAATCTGTTAATTGCAAATTGTATAGTAAACCTTAAAAAATAACAATAGAATTACTTGCACAGTCGTAAACATATACGAAAAACCTGTTAAATTCATATCGACCATGACTCCCTACCTCTCTATGATTCCCTATCTTGTCCCGAACAAATCTGTATTGACAGAACACAAGACGTCGTTAACCTTTTGCGAGTTTCACATTTAAATCACGAAGAGTCCGATGCCCTTTACGACGTAGGCTCGAAATATTCAGATATCTTTCATCTACCTAACGACCAACTTACCTCAACAGATGCAATACGACATGAAATTAGAACTACCACTTCTCAACCAATTAATGTAAAATCCTATCCATTTCCCGAAATCCATAAACAAAAATTCAGTCGCAAATTCAAAAAATTTTAGATCGAAAAATCATCAAACCTTCCATGTCTCCCTGGCGTTCTTCAATTTGGACGCTTCTGGCCAAAGAAAATGGCGTATAGTAATAGATTACGGGAAATTTAACGATATAACCATCGGTGAAACTTATCATATTCCTAATATCACTGAAATCGTCGACCAACTGGGAAAATCAAATACTTCTCTACTTTAGATTTAACGTCTGGTTTCCATCAGATACAAATGTCTCCTGAAGATTTGTGCAAAACTGCTTTCAGTAATTCGACTCAAAAACGCTCCGTCTACATTCCAAAGGTTTATGAATTCCGTTCTCACCTGTCTCCAAGGTGAGCGTTGTTTCGTATATTTAGATGATATCATCATATATTCTCCAAATAACACCTCCCATACCCAAAATCTCTCTGCAATCTTTCAGAAACTACGAAAATTCAATCTGAAAACTCAACCAGACAAATATGAATTCCTGCGAAAAGAAGTCGGCTACTTAGGCCACTCCATTACCGAACACGGTGTAAAACCAGATCCTAATAAAATACAATCAGTCCAGAATTTTCCTGATTCCAAAATGCCCAAAAGACATTAAATCCTTCCTAGACTTAGTATCCTACTAACATCGTTTCATTCCAGACTTCTCTAAGATTTCAAAACCCCTTACGTCACTCTTAAAGAAAGATACGCCCTTCAATTGGTGTAATGAACAGCAATTAGCCTTTGAACAATTAAAAAATAAATTGATTACCGCCCCTGTCCTTATTTACCCTGATTTCACCAAGCCTTTCATATTCACCTGCGATGCTTCTAATTACGCAATTTCAGCTATCTTGTCACAAGGTCAAATTGGCAAAGATCATCCTATCGCATATGCATCAGAGCACTTAATAAAAGGGAAATTTCTTGAGCGTGACTGAAAAGGAACTCCTAGCCATGATTTTTGGTTCTAAAACTTTCAACCTTATATTTTTAGCAGAAAATTTAGTATTGTCAGCGATTATCAACCTTTAAGGTGGTTATTTAACCGTACCAACACAAGTAGTAAGTTACAAAGATGGTCAACTCGAGGAATACGAGTACGAAATTATATATCGAAAAGGTAAATTAAATTCAGCAGCAGATGCACTATCCCTGTTTTCCCGCTCAAAACACTGTCCCTGTAAGCCCTATAAATACTGAAATAAAAGATTCTGAATTGTCCTTCAATCAAAACACCGATTCCAACGACCCTACCGACATCAATATTGATAATGCACAAAATCCAATATCACAAACACCATTACAAACCCCGCGTCCTCAACATTCTCCTGGCAACTACGATTCTATATATCCAAACCCTTCAGTTAGCCCATTCCTTGCAGACGAAGTATTTGAAGATACTTATTCGAAATTCCTGAAATCCTCTAGCAACCCCGATTACAACACAAAAATTGTTGAACACAATTTCTTTTGAAAAGTAATCATAATTCCCAAATCACTTGATCTAGATGGAAGTATGCCCTATGTACAAGAAGTTTTAGATAATTTCTCTCAATCCGAAATATTTATTCAGTCTGAAAGGACACTCCATTCATTTAAATCTCTTACTTTTAACAACAAAACTTATTATTTTCTATTTCACAAGGTTCACCATTTTGATTATTGTCCACATACCGACATAATCACAACATTAAAAACCCGTCGAAACGAACTTGTAGTATGTTCAGATAACTTTAAAGAACTAAGCATCACAGATTTCAAAAACCCATTTGATCGACACTCTTACATATATGATAGTCTATTTACATATTATACAATATGAGTCTATTTATTTCACAATACCAACATAGATATACACATCTACCGCAATAAAATATATTAACTACCTTAAAAGAAATTCCAAAAATTCTTAGAGAGAACACGACATCCCTATCGCAGGACATCTCAGAACAAATCAAATGTATGATAGAATTCGAGAACAATTTTATTGGAAAAAGACATAGTGACATCGAAAATTATGTAAAAACTTGCTCATCATGCCAAAATAACAAAGCCTTACCGAATTTGATGTAACATTTGAAATTTCCGTTGTCATATTAAATTTTAAAATATTTTACCTACCTACACATATAATAAGTTAGTGAATTATGTAAATTGAAAATACTTGAAAAAAATATTGATTTAGCGTATAGAATGATTTAAAAAATTTTAAATAATTTTTGTCTCTGTATGTTAATTTGTACAGGTATCACGCAAAATCTACTGGACGAATTTGATGTAATTTGGTATGGTAACAGTATATAAGAGCACCATATAAGAGAAAAAAAACGATTTTTTTTTCCTATTTACTTGCGAACGTAGGCAGAACTATTTGCATAATCATTGTATGTATGATTACAGAGACGCACGAAAGAAATTAATGTCACGTTCATTAATTTTTGCCATCTTTAATTTCTTGAAAAAATTATTTAAAATAAGAAGAAATTTTATCACGACACTAAATGCTAATTAACATAAATAACTTTTTCGTCCTATTTTGAATTTCTTTAGTACGGGACCGATTATTTTCTAATTTTTATTGCCGGCTTTTTAACCTCTCTTTTTACTTTAAGACACTAAGCTAATTTTTTTCTTGTTATATTAACAAAAAAATATTCATTTGCATATATACCAAACAAATTTGTATACTAATTTGATTACACACTCGTATGCACGCATGCACACACACGCAAACGCGCACACGCACAAGCGCGCGCGCACACATTAGTTGCATTCATTCATTTAAACATACTAACACACATATTTAATGATAATATATTTTAATATTCACTTTAATTAATAAAATGGTAAAATATGACATAAAGTTATTAAATAATTTTAATCTAAATACTTTGGCTATTGGTTGTGGTCAGAATAAACATTTTAGAAATTTAAAATGGCGGCCTTAATAATACTTCATATAAGCCAATCCATGACAATATACATCGATGCAAATGTGAATCGTACTGCTGCAAGCAATATATTTATATGCGTCGATTTCCTGAAATTGGTGGGTAAATTTATTCTGCTGGTAACACCGCGGGCGTTGGAGGAGAGCGCTAGTAGACGGAGTGCGGTGGAGGGGGAGAATATTTTTGGCTTCACCGCGACCGCGAAGAAATTTGTGCGTATGCGCCTTCTGGATTACTCTGTATTCTAAGGTCAAAACATATACTTTTATATCTATCTTCACGACGCGACGAGTGAGTGAAATAGAGCTGAGTCGAAAAACGATTAACAGTTAACACTCAACTGTAACATGCTTCAACGATCAAGTCTGTTAATGAAAACATGTTTTAACAGTTGATCAAGACTTGCTGTTAATATACGGTCGAAGTCAACGGCTGTTTATATTAACACACATTGAAGCATTATTTCGTTAGCGCGTTAACGTTGATCAACGTTAAGTGCTAACTGCTAAATGTTGACAATCGTCAATTGAATATATCGAATCGACGGTTTATGCATTACCAGGCTAGCGGCCAGTCTTTCGTCCACGGTTATTGCGTAATGAAGGTTAATGAGCGAAGATTGAAAGATTTGTGCGATAGTTTATTAATTTCGTAATATCATTTTGAGATTAATAAAAAATAATTGTGGTCTTTAGTGCAATTATTTTACACTACATTACTTATTTTTTATAGATATTTTTTACAGATTTTTTTTATTTCAAGTGATATCTTACATTTTTTTAGGAAAGTTTAAAATACACTGAAGTTTTTAGTGTTATAATATTTACGTAGTGAATATTTTTATGGTTAACATTTTACATATCATTTTAATATTAATAAGAAATTAATTATGTCTGACCTTTTAGTGCAAATATTTTATATTTTATTACTAGTGATTTTTTATAGATTTAAATACGTTTTTGTATAAAATTACATTTTTAAATTTTTTAAAGAGTTACTTTTAATGTTAATAATCATCATTAATTTACTGGATATTTTTTTGTGTTTGTTCATGTCTGGGTCAAGAGAAACTTGGTGAATTTATTCAAAATATCTGAAAGGTGTAAACAAAGTGATCCTTGGCATTATTTTAAGTTAGATAACGAAATTTGTTGGAGAAATAATGGATATATTACATTAGCTTTCAAGGTAATAAATTTACTAATTATTATTATGTTACAATCATGTGAAATTCCAAACAATTAATAATGCCCAACTAATTTTGCTTAAAATATTTTAATTTGATTTATATGATATAATATTAGGAGAAAAATTAAAAATCTATCGAACGAGTTCAGTACAATCAGCGTTGTTTTCTATATTTATTATTTACTTATTGACTGACTGACGGTCCAAATAATTATCAGGTTTAATTTATTGTGTTACTATAAACATTTAAAGGATGCTCGAGTCCATATAGAAATTTATAAACAAAGCGTCGTTGCGCCGCCATTTTCGGCGTGATGTTTATATTAACTATGGAACGTGCCTAAATATATTAACTGTTAATACTAACAGTTTTGGTCAATAGTTAATTATCAACGTTAACAGGCGTTAACGTTTATCATGATTAGCGTAAACGTCCACCTCTAGAGTGAAATGATTGATTTAGGAAAACGAAAAAGACGCCGATTACTCCCGAGCTAGTGATATACTGATTAGACGTGTGTAACTCTTTACATAAACGACTCAGTGTTCCGGAACATCGCTATGTTCCAAATGTCCCAAAATATTTTGTTTATGTCAAACGTATCATTTGGAATATTGTATCTCGAGCTCCAAACCGATGAAAAGAAACGAAGCTAACACTGTTCCCCTGATTCGTTTCGATGAGCGAGATAAAGATATGGATGGCGCTCTACAAACTGCGAAGAAATGCTTGTTTAAAGGATATATTTTATTCGCCTAGACTGATTGTAAGTTGATTTGTTCGTCAGCGTACGAACGCGGCAAGTTCATATATTTGCCAGTTTATTTTTAAACATAATTAAATTAAGCAATTTAATATGCTAATACATTGTTTTGTACCTTTTATTATATTAGATGGAATATCAAAGTTTAAAGTGTTTAAAAATTCCATGTTAAAATTTTGAATGTTAAATACCTGTAGTGTTTAACTGTTAAGTTTAATATTTAAACACTACAGGTAGGTATTTGACATTCAAATTTTTGCATTATCGTACTGTTTTGTTAAAAAACAATTTTTTAAATTATTTACCAATACCACTTACTGAAAAAAAACAAAGAAATAGTGTATCGAAATAAAGGAAAAAATAATAAATGGTTCCTTTTATTTATAATATATTATAAATTTCAAATTAAATTTTTCAACGTTCAAATAACAACAAAGTTAGGTATATTCGGCCCGCCGCAAACATCGTCGATACATTATAGCAATGTAAAAACATTCATTTCATTTCTGTTCCATTCGCAACACTGAGAGTCAAGTTCCAAATGTTCCTAAATAAACGTTTTACTGTTAAGGAATACACTAATACTGATACATTTTTATTTCAATTGAGAGAGTGATAGATATGATCGTAACATGTGAGCTATATCTTTTATATTGCTCACTCATGAGTTACACATCTCTAGTGGACACACCGTCGCGCGTATTCTCGCCTTCTGGAGTATTCATTATTCTAATTGTCTTATTCAATAATCTGAGACTGAAAAACTACAGCCGTATCCTAGTTTTCGTTACAATTCGAAGTACAATATCTGACGCCCACTTGCGATAAACGTGAGAGTAAGTTTTGTCAATGCAACAGATAATTAGAATTGCTCTTTTTTATGTAGTAGCAAAATTAGAAACTAAGCTGTAAAATTAGAAACTACGCAGCCCATATAAATAAAAAAGTGAATAAACATCTAATCAAGTTGGGAGTTGAAACTCCATCCTCTACAACATAACACTGAGGCACTGAGAGATATTGATTTGTTCAGATTTCATTTGAGCCATCTGTTGTTTTGCTTTTTTCAGTGATCGAGTATAAGTCTGTTATTAATTTTCGTTTAATATGAAATTATTCAGTAAGGTAAGCACTTTTCGAGGTAAATAATTTTAATAATATCGATTGCATAACCGAAAAGTTTCAAGGCAATTTTTTAGTTTTTCACAGCTTTGACTGATTAAAAATTAAATTTAAGTCAAATGTCAAATTTTATTTTACAAAACTTGAAGCAATGAACTTTTTTCAGCTTCATATTATCTCAAAGTCAAAATGAAACTTAGGATACTTACAAGTTATTGTCAAAAACTTGCTTAAAAAGTTTTATAATCAAACCGGTTGCGGTATTCTATAAAATCATACTGTCATCTTTCTAGCATAATTCTACATACCAACTTCTGCGGAAAATTTGCGGCAAAATACACCTGTAGAATATCACTACAAGTTACAGTCACTTAGAGAAAACTTGAAGTTGACTCGGTCCTAAGTTCTGACCTTCGAGTACTCGATGAGCAAGTGTGGCTATCGGGATATATGGCTTGCGCCCCCTAGGAGTCTTGCACCCCTTGCACCTTCGGGTAAAGACGGCCCTGATGCTAATCATACAAGATTAATTTTGTACGTAATTCTAATTACTCAAATAAATAAAATAAAATATTTTTCAAATACTAGGTACTATGCGATTAAATAAACAATGATGTTAGTACTTTTTAAGAGATTACATTTATAAATTTATAGTGAGAATTATTGCTTGGTGCATTATGGATTGCAATTTATGTACAATAATCTTTAATTTACTTGTTAAATAATTGCAGATATTTGGGAATAATTCTATGAAATCCGACTGAGGATATATAATATTTTAGTTTGGAACTTTTCAGAGTATTGATGTTCAGTATGCATCCATACATAGAATGCACCCGAGTTTACAATATGATAGATTGATGTATTATCCAACACCTCATTCAGTCCGTAATACCTTATTATTAACATCATAACACCTTATTTGTCCTTAACTAGTGATAATTACGAGTATTATTTCGCAGAAAGAAAAATCGACTATATTTTTATAATACATGATTATGATAATGAAGAATTTAGGTGTAATTATGATTGAGAAAATTTTACTTTTATTTTTTAATTTTACATACATATAAATCCCTGTTAAAGTAATAAGATAAATAATTAAAATTTCATAATACACTTATAATTTATTTTATTTCTTAACAAAATTTTATGTCATTATTACGTAATTTGAAGAATATTAATGTCTTTACTTAAAAAATTGTAAAACATGGACAATTCAAAACATTGTGTTAAAAAGTTGATGTTTTTTCCGAGCATACCAAAAAATACACTGTTATATAATACTAATGTACTAAATTTACTTACTACATTAAATTCTCCTCAATACTAAATACGTTTTTGGTATAGTAGGTATTTTTCTGTAGCATGGCTAGAGTTAAATATCAGCCAGTACTAATTGTTCTTTCTCCCAGTTTACAAGCATAGAAAAAAAATGAATAACTGTTCTTACTATCTTGCAAAACTAAACATATTTATCTTCACGAGATAAATCTATCAAAAATGCTTGTCAGGCTTGTCATTTTACTGATTGGCAACATTGAACATATATAAAATGAAGCAAATACATGCTGGGTATTATAACTAAACAGAAATGGCCATGGTTATTTATAAGCTATTACCTGGTAAGAAATTTGCTAAAAATATATATACAATTTTAATATAACACTATATTTGTTTTTGACCTTCATTCTTGCTAGCTACTTATAATTATTTGTATATTGTTCTTGTTACTTACAGTGTTGTTAGTGGCATATCTTACTTCAGGAAATATAATCAAGATGCAAGGCAATAAAAACCTGAGGAGAGCAATTACAAGTGTTGATCTCAATGAGAATCCACGTGGTGGATTTGATTTAATCCTTACTGACGGTAAAACATTGTCATTTGGAATTATTTAGGTTAATTGCAATGTAGAACTGGAAAATAATTGGCACTGTTTTTACAGCAAACAAGGAACAAACAATCCTGGGTCAGATAGGTCGCACCTTAGGACCTGTTGTATTGGATAAATATCAATTTGATGATGAAACCATTATCTCATTTTCATCCAACTTTAATCTCAGCATGGACTTTACTGTCGATGATTACATCTTCAAGATCAGTATTAGTTGGAAGGGAAACAAGGACTTAAGATTTGAAGACTGTTTTGATTTTGGTAACTATCAATCTAAATATGTGTATAATTGCTGACATTTACCGGAATGAAAAAATAATTTAAGTTTGTTTCATCGTGAACAAATTTATTTTTTGATCATTCTATCCAAAAAATTATTTACATCTACAGATTTTATGTGGTTCGTCTTAATTACTTGTACACAATTTATGCAATGGACACATAGCAAATAAATTGCAAAAAAAAAAGATAAAAAAAAAAAAAAAGAAAAAAAAAAATATATATATAAATATAACTTTCTACTCATTTAATTCCATTGTTATACTGTTGTAATGTGTAAATTAATTTAAAAATTCATGACTTGTCTACCTCTGGTTTAATTTTTTATACCGTCTGTGTAAAGGAATAATTATCAATATCAAAGATTGTTAATATATCTTTAATAAATACTAAAACAATTTGGCCCCTTCAATTTTTTAAAGTTTAATTAAATAAAGAAAAATTTAAACTGTAGACCCAGTACTTATTCTAACTTCTTTATAAATTTAAGGTACAAAGCAGTGGTATGGTGGACCAGAATTAAAACGCCAATATTGGCCCATCCAGCATTCCAGCATGAATGAATATTCATATGTTTCAAAGGAAGATGATAATGCGGCTGTGATTGAACGTTATTGGCTAAACTCAGATGGTGAATACTATTATGTTGAGCCACAGGTACCACTATTCATCGACCATAACAATATTGTAGATAATCACATTTGCTTTATTGCGGATGTGAAGGCTCCTTACTCTCAACAACGTCATTTGAATGAACTCAGTTATGACATTTGGTTTTTGGATAATGCCAAAGTTGCTCACCAACATGCAGTAGATAATTATCTAGGTAAACCAACTGGTATTCCAGACTATCGTATGATCCAACATCCCATATGGTCGACTTGGGCAAAGTATTCTCGTGAAATAGATGAAAATACCCTTCGAGAATTTGCCAGTGACATAGTAAATAACAGATTTAACAATGCGCAGTTTGAAATTGATGACTTATGGGAAATTTGTTATGGCTCTTTGACTATAAATGAAAACAAGTTTTCTGATTTTCGTGCACTCGTTCAAGAGATTAAAAGTATGGGCTTCAGGGTGACGATGTGGGTGCATCCATTTATAAATCAAGGTTGTGAACCGTGGTATTCTTATGCTCTCGAAAATGGGTAAGTAGCATATGTTAATATATATATATATGTATATATATATATATATATATATATATATATATATATATATATATATATTATACAAAATATATAGAGCATTCATTTATAACAGTAATTATAATTTATTAAACCATGTATTTACATGGTTATAGGTTATGGTGACCAAAATAGATCACACAGTACAACATGCATATTTCAAACTTGTTTATAAACATTTTGTTAACATGTCAATTAATCTATTATTCAATTAATTATGGTTATTAACTTCCCGAATTTCCCAAATTATTCTTTGAGGATTACTGTTCAAGTTCATCAATTCTGTTGTATACAGTTATCTAGTACTTAATGAAGAAGGAAGCCCTGACACATCGTGGTGGAATAACAACAATACCATACCTGCTTATATTGATTTTACTAAACCAAAAGCTCGTGAATGGTTTTCAAATCGTTTAAAGACTTTAATGGAAACTTATGATATTGACAGTATTAAGTTTGACGCTGGTGAAATGAGCTGGTCTCCTCAGGTGAGTATTTTTTGTAATCAACAGTATTCTGAATTGTTTTATGGTTCATAAGAAATTATTTCATGTCATTAAAAGCTGTTCATTTACAAACAATTATGAAGTGAAATAAACAGTCAGATTGTTTACAGATACCTGTTCAAAATGGTGATATCCATCTCCATCCATCTAACATAGTACAAGACTATGTGCGTTTATGTGCAGAGTTTGGATCAATGATTGAAATAAGATCGGGCACAAGGTGGGAATATAAAAAAATATTAGACATGTTATATCTATACATGTTATATATAATATTATTTCTTAGAATGGAACCCATTGCTGGTAACACAAAAATGAATCACACAAAATTAAAAAAATAAATAAAAATAAACTTTTTAGATTAATTATTACTAATTTAAAAATGTGATACATATAATGATATGGAAAGTTCTTCGCTGTATTTGCAATACAAACTTACATTCAAATGTTACTAAGCTATATTAGTATAGATAAAAAAAATTATCACTGGAAGTAATTTTGGATTTCAAATATACGACCATTTTTATATAATTACGTTATGTGCCTACGACTTAGTTCGCGAAGTGTAATTAGGAAAACAATTTTTGTTTTTTCTCTCTTATATGTTGCTCCTTGGCAGGGTCAGACTGGGCCGGAAGCGCCCGAGTGGCTCTCCGCAAGCCTGGAATAAGGGTAGATAGGATACTACCGGATAATAAGGAAATATACATATTATTACTTTTCAATGATATATATTATTGGATAAATATAGTTCTTAAAAGTACTTAAAAACCATCAAATGCGCTCAAAATCAAAAAAGTACCTTTTCAAAATATCTTTCAAATATCTTGATGGAGCAATATTTTTGAATAGACATTATTTCTTGTACAAAAAACAGCATCGAATGCCTCAATTCAGTTAATCACTCGGTAAATACTGTTTTTCAAAAAATTTAAAAAGCGCCATTACTATTTTTCGAGCTCAAGGATCAAGAAATAAATTTTAAATGTTTGAGCTCGAAGACTCAATAATTACGACCAGAAGTATTTTTGAGGGCTTTTAGCTCGAAAATAGCATTGAGTGTTAAAGATGATCTCAGGGTTAACCATTTTTCAGATTTTTCCGTGTCATTTCTCTCTAAATATGTATGAACCATTTTACATGTAAGTCGTCAGCCAGGAGGTAGATAGGATTGAGAGAATCGGGTTGGCAAGCGCCACTTCGACTATATGGCCAGTCCGACAATGCTCCCGGGAATATACTATTACCATACGAAATTTCATGAAAATTCATCCAGTTTTTCAATCCAGATTTTGCGTGATACCAATAACAAATTAACATAGAGTCAAAAATTCTAAAAAAAGGTTTTCCGGGTTTCCATTATCTATATGCTAACTCAAACACTTTTTAAAATAATATCAATGTACAGAATTCACTCTGTTACAATTAGAAGGTGGGCTATAGATGATTTTGACTGACCATTTTTTAATTTTATTTATAGAACTCAAGACTTGCCAGTCTTCATTCGTATGGTGGATAAGGATACTCTGTGGGATCATAACAATGGTTTAGCTACGTTGGTAACGACGGTAATGGCCATGAACATGAATGGATATACATTTGTCCTCCCAGATATGATCGGTGGTAATGGTTATAATGAAAAACCAAGCAAGGAACTGTTCATTCGTTGGCTGCAGGCTAATGTTTTCATGCCCGCATTGCAATATTCATTTGTACCTTGGGATTATGATAATGAGGTGAGCTCAAAGTAGACTTTGTATAATTAAAATAATATTATTTATAGGTGAATCGACTTTGTAGCACAAAGCTATTGATAAGTTGCAAAGCTTGAAGCATTTTCTTTAACCTAATGACCCTTAAAAGTAGGTAATCAATTGAACTGAAAATGTTTTATATTAAAATGTTAAAAAAATAATAGAAGCGAAATAAGGAAATCATTAATATAAAAATTATTTTTAAGTTTTGATGTTCTCAACTGAATCAAAAAGTCCTTATTTGTAGGCCATTGAGATATCCCATAAATACACAAATCTACATGCAGATTACGCCGATACAATAGCTGATGCTATGCGAGCTTCTGTGAATGATGGAACACCAGTAAATGGCCCAATTTGGTGGTTAGATCCAACTGATGCAACAGCTCTTGCCACTTGGGATGGTGAGAAGTAAACTATAAAATTACATTGATTGAGTATATCATAAAAAATATTTTAGTATACAGTTACTTTACTAATAATGTTTAGAGTACTATCACTTAAACTTTAAGTTAAGCTTCTAAAAATTCTGTCCGTTATTTAAAATGAAAACTGTCTTCACAGAATTCCTGCTTGGAGAAAATATTCTGGTTGCGCCAGTAATACAAGAAAATACTAACTCCAGAGATATTTACTTACCAGTTGGTACATGGTTTGAGGAAGGGGATCCGGAAAGAGTATATGCTGGACCACAATGGCTTTATAACCATCCGGCTCCTCTAAACTATTTACCATATTTTGTGAAACAAGGTTAAAATATTGTTTGAATATAAATAATTTAAAATTGGAATAATCAAATCAGACAAATATACACATGATAGACAAAATGTTTTTATTTTATCACCTAGAGGTTTTAACAAAGCTTTCGATGCAAAGCATATGATTATTTTTATTTAAATGTTGGTATTTGGCAACTTGAAGTTAAAAATTAATTAATTATAATTTTTTGAATATTGAATATATTTGGCGTTAATCTTGTAGAAATTCATTATTCAAAATTAAATGAAAATATGTGAATTAGTATTCATAGCTTTCTGGCACTATAACCCAGGAAGGATCTGGATGTTTTGGCCCTTTTTGTCTCCTGCAGTCTTTCCATGTAGTGTTGTAATGTTCTTTATCCATTTACGCCTAAAAATGACCTATAGATTTTCATGAAATTGTGTATAGATAGACATAGTTCCCAATTCGAATTAACATATCTCGACGGCACTAAACCTGCATGTAAATCTCACTACCTTAAACGAAGATCAATAGAGGTGAAACAAAATCTATTATTTGTATTTAACTAAAAATATTATAAACCCATGGTTATTTCATGACATATTTTGACATTTCTTCTTTATAAATAAAGTTTACGAAATATGATTTTTTCTGGAGTTATCCGATACTCGCCTATCCGTATCGGTTTGTGTGTGTACGTAAATTAAGGTTGCTGCAGCGTGCAGGTAAATAATATTTACTATCACTACATAACGGTATGGGCAATCGGGACAATCGAGCAAGTTGACGCTATATGTCAGCAATACAGTTTTTCTCTTTGTAACCAATTGCGTCGATCTAATGACTGTCTCGATGGCACGCTGGCTAACAGTAAGTTTGTACTGGGGCGCACGTCTTTATAATTATCTAATTGTAAAAATATAATTATATAAATATTTTATACTATACATTTAATTGAGTGAAAGTGATTTGATAATAATAACATCAAGATAAAATTTGAAAAAAATTACTTAATGTTGATCCAAAAAATGAAATAAAATCTTAAATAAAAATAAATTTTGTTTATTTATAAATGTGAGACACTGAAATATTATCTTCGTTGAACTTTTGACTTGATTAGATTTTTTTCATGTGAAAGATTTCTTAATAAACAATATAATAAGCCAATGGCCGACACTACAAGGATACATCGTATAACCCCATCGAAGTTCAAACAAAACAATAACTTTTAAGAACAGTTTGCAATTTAAAACTGCTCAATGATATGTTTGTAAACATAAAATTATAGGTACTAACCAAATAAATTGGTGATACAAAACTAAATTATTTACAACAAACAAAAAAAGGAGACAAAATAATCTCTTATCCTAAGTGATTTTATTGCTTTCTAAGAATTCGTACGCAGCGCAATAAGGGACCGTTATATTAATTATTATAAATAGTTATCAATTAAGACTGAATTACAGAAGTTAAATTCAACCAAACATCGCAAAATTGAACAATTACACGCGCACGCAGTAAGCGGTAACCTAAGAACGCGTACTCTGAAACGTACCCGTTATCTGTGGGTGATGATAAACTGGCGGGGGAGATGAGTGTCGCTTTTTAACGCAGTTTGGTATCGGCCTACAACGATCTATCCACTTGTCACCGAAAGTCGTGATTAGGTATTCATGAATGTGTCTTTCATAATAGGGAGTCGTACAGTCTTGCTGGAAGGACAAGCCGGACAACACTGAGAGTGACAAATCGTCCAACATCTCTTCGACTGTAGTTTGCAGTATTTCCGATTACAATGCACCAGTCAAGCGGCCCTTGAAAAAAATAAGGCCTGCGTAATAAATTGCTTACAACCGCTTTGTAATGATTTCAATGAGCCCGCCAATGTTCATTACGAACATTGTAAAGACCAACGCGAGTAAACAGCGACACATTAGTCCATAAAATATTTTTATGTAAATTGTCCCAAACTTAATGGCAAAATAGTGATCTTGCAGCGTTATCCAACGTATTCAAATCTTATATTCATTGATACTGATATGCATATTGCATATCTCGCTTTAACATGTACCACACTGTTTTACGGTGTACGCGAAAACTCGGAGCAGCTTCCTTGGTGCTTGAAGTACCTTAGAATTACTTTTTCTAGTTTTAGCGATATTCTAGATCGCCCTCGACCTTGTACTGGTAACTCATAATTCAGTAATTGTTGTGTGGCCGTGAAATGATTTCGCGCAAAGGTATTCGTCGATTTGGATATCATCCAGCGTACATTCATCTAGCGCTTAGTACACTGACACCACGAATATCCATAATTCTCACCATTTCCGTATATTTCCGATTCGTAAACTGTGCAATCTTTCAAGAAACGAAACGCGAGCACAGATGATACTAATTAGCAAACATACAATACCGATGCGCACGCATGCCATACTAACGATCTGTGACCGTGACCCATTTATCTAGTGCGGGGCGGCTAGGGATTGACGGGGGGTAACGGTGCGTTTCGCACGATTCGGGTACCGCTTTCTTTTAACGCGTGTTTTCTTTTCGACACACCTGCATTCGTTTATCTCTGTAACAAACACCAAAATTTATGACTAGGTTTGAAATTTTTTTATTGATTGGGTTGTATATCACTGGTCGTTGCACTGGTTTAAATATTGCAGGTGTATGTTGTTAGCAGGATAATAATCGACACCTGTATACTAATTTCTATTAAAAATCACGATGGAAGACTCCCTGCGATGCACTGAACTGTTTTAATTTCTATGTAAAATATATGAAACGTAATTGTGATATAGAATTTCTAATAAAAAATTAGTATCAGAATAGTCAAAATATATCCTACTCTGTCAGTCGTCTCCACACCTAAATAAAAGTAATCGACGTAATTTCGTCGTATTTGAGAAACTATTAAACTAAAATAAAAAATTTCCCCGAGGTCAGAAACTCAAATTAATAACAAGTTTACCAAATTTAAGTGCTTAAGTTTTGTAAACCAACCTACCTATTTCTTGAACAATACTGATTCTAGCTCAGTAGACTGTCCTCTTTGTCATTTATCTGAACATTAATTAAATACATTTGAGTAGTATAGGGTCAATCAACTGTGTGTGTATATTACAAACACACACATAGCTGATAACTTAATAACTTCTATGAAATTTCATAAAATCAACATAATTAAAAAAAAATCAGTAGGCGCATTCCTTATTCCATTCCTGGTTTCAAACTCGATTATAATGAAATTTTTAAGTTATATTATTACTCATGCATTCCCCCTATTTATAGTCATTTCTTTTTTTATAATCGACCCAATCGCGTTGACATGAGATCCGAAATTACCAGTTTATATTTGAAGTACGATAGAGAAAGTTATAAGTACCCTTGTTGTTTTGTGAAATACTGCAGTATCTGCGTCAAACAATAATAGGGCCACGCTCGTGACAAAATGTTCCTAATCCCATAAATCCTGCGAGATCCTACACACATAATCTCACTTCGAGTAGCACTAAAAATCAGGCGCTATACTTAGATCATGGTATACTGAAATTGGAAAACCTACATTAAACCACAACAACGAGTAGCTAAAACAAAATAAAAAACGTGATTGTGAATTTTGGTCAATAGTGGGCACCCAGGAATAATTATTGAATACGCAATTAGAACTTCACTATTGTTGTAAGTGAACATATATATATATATTTATATATATATATATATATATATATATATATATATATATATATATATATTTATATATACATATATATATATATTTATATATATTTATATATATATATATTATATATATATATATATATATATATATATATATATATATATATATATACGGTGTCTGGGAATAAATGTGGGTTAAAGAAAGATGCTATTTGTTGGCTATATAACATAAAACATGCCCTTTTTCTAATTGAGTGCAAAAATAAATATTACACATAAACCTTTTTAACACACCAAATACTTGGTGGGCGAAGTCAATAACAAGTCGCTAGGGACGCACATAAGGTCATGCTAGCTGTACGCAACAACTACGTATAGATTCTTTTGCACAGACTTTATCGAACAGCTGAGAATCAATGTAATAATAGCGCCATTTAGATCACTTCAAAGAATATTGTTATTTCACTCCACCCGCGCCATTACGTACCTAAATATTGAATTTAATTATCTTGTTAAATGACATGAAACATGATTATTAAAAACATAATAAATTACATTACTAATGTCCTCACTGATGTGGTAGTTATGCGGAAATCACTTATCACAGGACTTAAATTATTTGCAAAATATTGCACAGCAAAAATATTTCAATTAAATGTTATTCACATAATGTCCCTAAAAATTACTTCACTTCATGTTTGATTAGCCTTAAACATGTGTATTCAAAATATTAACCGTCTTATTGTAAACACAATAGCACTCTCCTAATTATAGAGTTAATCACGTTATCAATCATTTGAGTATTTGTCTTAATCGTATTTAAATTTTGTTAATCCTCTCGCATAAAATCTCTTCATAGGTCGATCGATAGATACGATCAAATTATATATAAGTCTAAACGAAGTAAAAAACGAGTAAAAATATTTATTTTCAATTAACTTCTCGCCTATAAATGGTAAACTGTAACACCGATAAAACAATAAGTTCAAATTTATTTAAATAGTGTAACAGACGAATTTCAATTACAAGGTTTTCATAATTCACGTGTATGATTAATTACAAGGTTTTGAGAACCAGAATAACCCAAGTAAATACATATAAAATCTGTAACTCGGCAAAGTATCATTTTTCTCTTTCTTTCAATTTATCCAACTTCATTGTGTTACTTTTCACAACTACAAAAGCAGAAAAAGTTATTCTCTTTTAACTGGCTTGACTACGCGATATACAACAAAACAAAAAATGCATTATTAACTGAGAGACCCACTTTGAAAAAATCGGACGATAGGAAGGGGCGTGATAATAGCGCTAACGTTTTTTATTAAATAATTCCACGTTGATCATATTTATACCTTACTAGATTGGCTAACGTAATTTCTCTTACGATATACCAACAAATCAGAAATGATTCCTTGTTTTTAAATGTAACATTTTTTAACGCAGATGCTACAAAGCTGCGTCACATTGTTTATTTTTTATCAATAGTACTGTTTCGTACTCTCTTCACATTTTGAATAGTGTGTAAAGATATCTTAGATTTAGATAAGACAATACTTTAATTTTTTACCTATCCGGAATATAGGCTTAAACGTTACATAAAACAATTATAAGAAGCTTCGTACTGCGCAACATTTTGTTAGGAAAATTATGGAAGTATCTCGTTGATTTAAAAAAAATATAAAGTTTTAACTTTTAAAGAATAATTTTATATTTGTTTTGTTTAGTCGTTGCTAACAGAAACATTATTTGCTAATCGAAATCGTAATCGATTATTATACATCTGTTTTTGGATCATACGGTAAATTAAACGCGTATTGAATAATTTTTATTTTATTTTGACTACAATTCTTTTGATTTACTAAAAGGCCACGCGGCAGCGGCGGCCTAAATTTTTTTTTTGTTTTAAACACGTATTTAGTATTATATTCTAATGTTCTATTTCTACCTTACTAACTATAGTGTCAATATTTTTTATAAATAATTAATTTAATTAAAAATAAACGCAATGAATATTCTATAATTAGCATAACAAATAACAGCTGGATGTATTTGGAAAAAAACAAAGATCTAGCTACAAGTTTAGCTATTCATCGGACAAAACATTGAACAGTGTAAGCCATTTTTTCTCAAAAACTTTTACGGCGCGAGCCACGCAAAAAAAAAACAAAAAGTTAAGTAAAAAGCCTTGCGAATTCTTCATTATACTATAAAATTAAAATAATATTTCAATTAATTTAATGTTAATCATTTTAATGAAATTAAGGCTTATTTATGAAGCTATAAGTTTATTTTTTCACGTTGTTATTATCCGTTAGTATTCAATTTTGTAACACTTCATTCATAAAAAATGTAATAAACGAATGCTTTGTATGCAGGTCTTATTTTTTGAACAGATTGCGACCCCCTTTAATAATAAACGCGAACTCCAGGTGAAGAAAGGATGGTCTTTGGCACAGATTATATTAGTTTATTACCTGCGTCTGTAAATTACAAGCAGTCAAACGCCGCGCTTTGAATGTATCGTGTCGTTTTTAAATTTACATTCAACGTATTTCGATTCTCTGGAATACTAGCGTTTGTTTTTGTTAATTATTGTTTTGATAACTGTTATAATGTCTACTGTGCACTATTCCAATTCGGAATATTATGACATACTGATGTGTTTAGGTGCATGCGATTGCAATGCCCGTCCGGGAAATTTTCAGCATAGATGGCATTTAAATTTATAGGCAGGAATTTTGGACAATCGGCTCGTTGATCCTTTTTTCCTACCTACCATAATGACTTCAAACAATTCTTTGTATTTTTGCGTAACGAAGAGGAAGACTTTATTTCCAATTTGCCTGTGAGCGTAGTGAGAGATATGTGATGGCAGTACGACGGAGCGCCCCCTCACTTCGCTATTCGGGTTCGTGAGTATTTAAACGACCCATATTGTCGTCACTGGATAGGGCGTAGTTGACCTGTACCCTGGCCTTCGAGATCTCCAGATTTAACAACACTCGGTTGTTTTTCTTTGGAGTAGCGTCAAATCCGATGTATACTCAACTGATGTCCGGACGAACAAACTTTACGAGAAAGGATTACAGACATTTTTAATAAAATTAGGAGAAATGCTCAAATAGTGGATAACGTTACTTATTCAATTATAAGGAGAGCGCGATTATACAAAACGGAAACCATTTTGAACATCTGCTTTAAGACTTCTTAAACAAATAAGTGTAATAAATTTTATGAACATTAAATTAATTCCTTTTTGTTTGGAATATTTATTACTAAACTGACTTTTCTGTGTAATACTTTACAAACGTAAAAAAGTCATGGATTGAGTGGTTTCCGCAGAACTACAATATGATTGAGTACATTAATAATATTATTTATTAAGTTTTTAATAGTTAGGTTTCATGTTATTTAACCAATCAATGAAATAAAGAACTCGCTACGCATAAATTATTTATTATAATATACAATGTCTCCCGCGGCAGGTTCACGGGTCATTCCTCCGATCGGCGTGGTATATGCGTATATGCGCAAGTATCACGTGTACGAAAAAGATGACAAATAATTATGAAAATTATTTCCAATTTTCTGAAAGAAAGTCATTAAACGACACTACTTTTCAGTCAACGAATAAGGTCTTTCTTTATATATATATATATATATATATATATATATATAAACTTATTGACAACACTATATACTAGTGTCGCCGTTTTTCTTAAATTTATATTTGCCGCATTATGGTCAGAGCCTATAGATGAGACAGCTGACAGTTGTAATTTTTGTCGAAATATGAGATAGAGGTTATTATTATTGTAAGAAAGTTTGCTCCATTAAATTACTAAAAAAATAAGGTCTTTAAACATTGCTTCTTCTGTTTTCACAGGTGAGTAAATTTTTAGTTTATAAGATAATGTAATTAGTTAATTATTGTAAAAGCGTAGTGTAAATAAAACTTCTGTTTTCACAGAGAAACCCAATTACATCTTTGTGTCAATATTAAGAACTTTGTGTCATTATTAATTACAAATACTTCTAACTATGCCAAGGTAAGAAAATCGATAAATAAAAAAACTAAACAAGGAAAATATGGATAATTTTGACAGGTGATATATCAGAAATATATTTGAATGAAGAACAAAACTTGCAGTTTAATGATTTTTACGTAGAAGAAATTTCAGAAAAAAAACAATTAATGTTGATTCTACAGTTAGTGTCTCAAATCAAACATTGGAAAAACTGTTAGAGATATTACTTGAAGAAAATCGGAAACTCTATTACTATGCCATAGTGTCTGGTTATAGTGTCTGGTTTACCTCTAATTATGTTGCTGATAAAATTGACAAGCTTTACAAACAACAAAGAGAATGAAATGGGAAGATTGGAACATCTCGTTGGGAAAAATAAATATGATAAAAAGAATTATATAAATTCTGACACTAAACCCCAAGAATTGCTAGTTTGGAGGGAAAAATAAAAAAACAGTTGTAAAAAATGTAAATAACTAAGAATTAGAAAGTGAACTGAATAAGATTAATAAAAAAAAAACTAGAGGCCATAATTAATAAAAGTAAAGTTACTTTTAAATGACACTTTATACATTTCTGGAATTTATTTCAAACACAGAAATATGGTTTCGTAACGTGATATGTACATGGCACTAATTTGTTCTAACCAACACTGAACAACAACTAACGCTTTCAATAAAAACCGTATTTAGTTCTGCTAATTGCCCGTGTTTGAATCTGCTTCTAATAGTATCCAGTAAAACAATTAGCTACTTATACAAACTTTTTGTCAAACAGATAGTATATATTATGATGGATGATTCATAAACTAACTAAAATAGTATAAAAAAGGCAGAACAAGCCACTATCATTTAGAATGCGAAACCTGTAAAATAAACGCATCATATATTTAACTCATGTGTGTAACAAGTCACTAAATTGGCTACAGCTAACACCAATCCCTCAGTCATAGTTTGTGAAATTGAGTAACAATGACACTCACATATATCCAAAGAATGGTAAAATATTTCAACACATGTTCTTCACTAAAATCTTTAAAGGAGACATAGTGAGTGTTATATTAATTAAGACACAGGATAAACAATTGAGAAAGATTCTAACATTTCTAATACCTTCGTAAGTAAAAAAAATTAAATATATATCTTTTTTATTTTTGGCCAATTCTTATAAAATGGCCAAGAGTTAATATGTACCATTAATAATAATACCTTATATTATTATTACTTGGTGGCAGAATTGATTCATTACTGAAAACTATACGCAGAAATAATATTACTTCTTTATTGTTTATTTACTTTTATTTGAATTTGTCTGTATTACAGTACAATAATATATAAACAGTACAATTGTGTTAAATATTCATAGATATTTCTAAATTATAAGGTAAATACATGAACATTTTAAAACCTATACACAAACCAAATACCTATATACACACATTTATGTATGGTGGATGATTCATATTAATCTAAATAACACATTGTCTTTGTAATGGGTATATTTTTTAAATGTTTGTCATTTTAAATCCCAGTTATTATTGGCAATTTTGCACATAAAGCATTGAGAAAAAAACAAATAAAAATATAGTAATAATGCAATCTCACAACTTCAATGTTGTGTAGAACCAAAACCAACAAAATAAAATATTTACTATACTTTAAATAAAATATTTAATAAAATATCACATACATTTCTTTATATTTAAATTATTTAAGAGTATTTATTTAGATGCAAATGAGAGGCCCAAATGTTAAATGTTTTCCACTAAGAACCAAAAATTCAGTTATTAAATTAATGGTCCGTTTGATTGGTGTATTGGGATAAATGTAGTATACTTTAGTGTATTAACACTTAGTGATATTAAAGCATCCATTACTTATGTTTATTTTTAGGAAATCTTACTACAGTTTAGGAAGTAAAGTAATTATCATATATTTACCCCTTACTTTATGTATATAATATACTTATAATTGAAAATATTCTAATTTTTATTTATGACTGTATTTAAGGCATTTAATAAAAAAACACTTAATCTCAAAATAACAAACAATTGAACTGTTTGTTATTTTTTATTGTAAATCAGTGTCGTGATATGTAATTATACGTGAATATATGCACGTATAGCTAAATAGTAATGGGGTGACACATGCCGTCTCTTTCTAACATCGTTATAAAATTGTATGGAGTGTCCATCTATTTAGTATATTATCTATGGCACAGACAACGACAATAGCATTGGCTACTAATCTATGGCATAGACGAGAAACACTTCAGAAGGGTAAAGTACAATGAAATGTTTGTGTTAGAAAGAGATAGCAATATAGAATTTGAAAAAAAATATTTTTATAGGAGTGTCCGGATTCTGGTCGACTATTTAAATTTCGTATCATAGAGTATTCACTGCTCTGTGTTCCATAAACAATATATTATGTGTTACTATAGTATGATGTTATATAGATAATAATAGAAATATTAGAGATGGAAATAACTATTATTTCCCCATACCTATTATAATGAATAATATCATTGTTCAATAACATAGTATCATTACCTGTTAAAAAAATAACATGTTATTGGACATTGTTGTGAATAACTTTTGTTCAATACGTTCTCAAACGATATGTTCCATGAAATTAATTTTTCTTCTGCATGTGTATACAAAATATGCTTAGTACATGCGTAATCGCTATCTATATTAAATACTTATATCTGTCTGTTTGTTGCTGGAGAACTCCTACTTCAATTTAAATGTGGTTTTCCACATAGGTAATTTTTTTGTGAACGGATTTTAATCTACATTTGATTAATTTATGTTAAAAGAAAGCCAGGCAATGACCAATACAGTGAAAAATTACATTTCGAACCACATACTATTTTCCTAGTTCCATAATTTAAACAAGATGAAATAATAACGCATAGAGATTGCAGTTGGTTAGCGATCAACAGTGAAGACTGAATGAATATAACATACGCAAAATTCAAATAACAAGTATATATTTTAAGTTTGTACTAATTAATTGTTTATAATCATTCTGTAAAAATTCCATGTCGTTCGGTAATGTTTCGTCACTATAATTGCTATCTAAACGCAAAAGAATAAAGAATAAAACATTAAGGAACGCGCTATTTCTTGATCTTTTTATTCAGACGAGTGACGGCCGATGCTTGACAATAAAGCAATATAATATTTTAACATGTTACTAAGCGTACTGTTTATGAACCACGTAACAGGTATGAATTTTTAACGTTCTAATAACAGATTATTAATTTTTCGGTAAAGTTCGGTGTCATTCGGTTATGTTCGGTAAATATGAAATGAAGGGCAACACAAAAGGAAACGTGCTGTCTCGCTCTCTCTTTACTCTTTGCTTGACAAATATCACCGTAATATGATATTTTACACATAATATATTCATTTCAATCCATATTATGTTATTCATACCTATATTTCATTCGTTATAATTCTGTCATCACTAAATATATATTGTGTGCGCGAAAGAGATAGGACTTTCGCGTTTCAATCGAAATATTTGTATGATGAAGTAAACCCACCCACCTTTGAAACAAATGATAAATCTTTACGGCGCAAAAGCATATTTCACATATTCAATATTATAAGTTTCACATATTAACTAAGTAAAAAGGGTATTATAGCTATTGCGTTGTTATGTGTTAAGGTCTTTGTTTTGTTGTATATTAAGATATTTGTTTTATTTTGTAATAGTGTGTATATTCTGGGGTCCAATTCCTACATACGGTAAAGGCCAAATTGTCATTTTTTTCCCTGTCTCATAACGAAAGCCGGCAAGGGTTATTAATTATTGCTTATTATATAACATTTCAAAAATGAATATAAATTTTATACACTAACGGCGCAAAGCAATTGGTGTCTTGCGACTTTGAAGACGTTTATTGTTAAAATTTAATTTTAAGAGTTGCAAAGTATTCTGATACGTGAGCATTAACTCTTGTAATGTTGTGTTGAACGGATTATATTGTCAAATAACACAAGTATAAAAATAATATTACATGTAACAAGTGCATTCTGGTTAAAATTAATTTTTACCGTTTTGTTTGAAAGAAAACTTGCATTAAATTACTTATAATATTATTAGTTATAATATATTATAGTAGTTAGTTATAGGCGCCGATTACGACATAATTAAAAAAAATAGATTTTACAAATATTACCACACAGAATACAGTTTCGTGAGGTTTTTTTTTGTCAGAAAACTCTGTGAAATTACTTCAGACGTTGTGGATGTATTCGCCGGCTGTAAATTGATTTTCCAAATTGAATTTTTTACCAAATAATGTTGTAAGCAGCATTTATATATAATCAAAACGTTGTTTGTTGTAAGTTTTCTTTCAGTTGAAAGAAAGAGAAAGGGGGATTGATCCTAACTTAATGTTGTTTTTTTGCAAGGCAAAAGCGTGGCTGAAATTGTGTGGCAGGGAGAATTGGGCAGTTAATTGGAATAACCTCCTCAGACGTAGGATCTACATAGACATATACTATAGAGTCTGCGGAAGACACTTTATTAATGAAAATTTTAAAACTTTCCGCCTTTGTCGCTCTTTAATACTCCAGACCCCAAAGAAGCTGCCTCGAAGTGTGTCTTCCTTTAATTATAACAAAATTCATGAATGCATGTATTATTTCAAAATTATAAATTCCTAACTGAAACTTCTATTGTTATTTAAAAAAGATAGTAATGAATAGCATATATGTTGTACAAAAGATTATTCAGATTTCTTGATTAAATATTACATTAAAATGAAGATTGACTGGTCCCCCAGAAATTTAAATAGGCTACAGAAAGCAAACCATTTGGGAAATTGTTGAATATTCATACATATTAATATTGACCAATGATTAAAGCAAATATTTTGTTACATGGAAAGCCCCGATGGAAGATACTCTCCACCTTTCCGCGGTTTACATTGAGAAGTAACACTGATATGTGGCATTTTGAAATATATCAAGTCACAGATATCACATGTTATTGGGCAAGTGTGGGGTTTGAAATTATACTTCAACCACTAATAGATATCGCTATAATCATGTCTGTTTTTGTGTTTGTTTTTACTTGTTTTCAGATGTTGATGAGTTGCCCACATTCATTTATCCAATTACCACCTAGTTGATTCTCAGAGTGCTCCCTGGAGACACCTGATTCTATATAAAATAGTATTTTCGAATTTATGTAAATTTTCTTGAATTGTGTTTTCATAGTAATGATATTTAAAATATATTAAATTGTATAGTAATGTTTTTTTTGTGAAATATTTTTATGATTTTAATAAATTTATAAACAATAATTACTATTTAAATTAAAAATTTACTTTGATAACGCCATCTATGAGCAATAGAGAGTAAGAGACTTCGCCATTTATTGAGTAAGAGATTACCAGTATTAATAATAATAACACAAGTTTTTGGTCAGGGGAATCAACGCCAATTAAATTAAAACGAAACTCCTTCAGTAAGTTCAATGCTCCCACAGCTCGGCGTTCTTCAGAGAAAAAAGGGCTCCTCAATGGAATCAAAATGTAACAAAAGCCAATAAAGGTCGATCGATGTTATAACTGCAATAAGCATGGACATTATGCTAAGAGCTGCCGAGTTTTGAAAAAGAAGAACTTAGAGAAGAAAGAAGAAAGTAAACGTTTTGTTGCAGCGTTTTCAGCATCTCATCAGCAGGTAATGAATCCAAATGTATGGTATGTGACCTCCGATGCCTCCATCCATATGACCAATAGAAGTGATTTGATGTATGATATAACTAGTAACTGTTGCCAATAAGACACCGCTACATGTTGAAAGTGGGGGAAAAATTAATTTATTAATTAATGGTGATGAAGATTGAATATATTTGCCGTTAATTTTGTAGAAATTCATTATTCACAATTAAATGAAACTATGCGATGTAGTATTATTTGCACTTTCTTTAAGTTCTTTACCACGACCTAGGTTTCGTCGTATTACATCTTCAGGCGAGCTATTAGCAAAGATTATCTCTTAGGAACATACAACAGCATTTATATATTACAAAAACAATAGCGGAAGCCGGGTTTGTGTGGGTTTTCCCACTGCTTACATTAGTGAGTTTATTGTAAGGGGGTGGTGTAGGGTTTATTATACTTTCGAAAGTTATACAATATACCAGTATTTTAGTGAGGGTAATAAATTAAATTGATGTTATTCTATGCGGTTATATAATGCAAATATTCCGGTGTATGTAATAAAATGAAATGGGTATTTTTCTCTGTAACATATTTATACAATAGCAAGGGCATCTGATGGTTAGAACAAGGTTATACCACTAATTATACATATGGGAGATACCTATATATATATATATATATATATATATATATATATATATATATATATATATATATATATATATATATATATATATATATAATTTTTTTTTTTTTTTTATGTATTTATTTTGATATGTTTTATATATTTATTTTTTTTATATATATTTAAATGAATGTGTAGCTAGACTGAAATAATTTGAAGTGTACTGCAGTAGAAATAATACTACGTCACGTAGTTTCATTTAATTGTGGGTAATGAAGACAACAAAATTCAGGTAAGACAAGTTATGTACATACCTACACTTGCTGCCAATCTCTTGTCAGTCAATGCTATGGTGAAAAATGGCTGTAAGGTAAATTTTAGGGATAAAGGATGTGTGATATTTATGACCAAAATGACAAACTATTATGCTCGGCCACATTAGTAAACAATCTGTATTTGTTAAACACTCACAGGGAAGTATTTTCCAACTTTACGTGTTCATATAAATTATATGATGTTGTCCTGTGGCATAGACGACGCATGAGAAACTTGAATTTTTCAGATATTAGCAAGTTACCAGAATGCACTGAAGGAGTTGAACCATTTGAAGATAAGGGTATAAACCCTGCCTCAGAGGGAAACAGAGTCGATTGCCTTTTAACAACATTGGTTCCAGAGCTTCACAACCATTGCAGCTCATCCACACTGATTTTCGTGGACCTATGAAGCCAGTGTCACTGGGAAGTATGAAACATTTTATTACCTTATAGACAACTATACAAAGAGAATTCACATTTATTTAAAAAAAAAAATGAGTGCGCTTGAAGTTTTCAAAGATTATAAAAGTAAAGTAGAACATGAAATTGAAAGAAAGATAAAAGCTGTTCGCTCAGACAATGGAAACGAATATTGTAACAAAGAGTTTGAAACCTTCTTAAGTAGGAATGGAATTGAACATCAAACAACCACTCCGTACTCGTTCCAGCAGAATGGCCATGCAGAGAGAATGAACAGGACCGTGGTAGAAAGAGCAAAATGTATGTTGTTTGATGCTCAATTGTCGAGACTGTTCTGGGGAAAGGCGCTAGCGACAGCTGCCTACAACATCAACCGATCACCCACAAAATCAATAGATGGTAAATCTCTCATGGAGATGCGGTATGGTAAGAAACACAATTTATCAAATATTAAAATTTTTGACTATGAAGTTATGGCTCTAACACCTAAAATAAAACGTCAAAAATGGGATTCAAAGTCCAGTAAATATATATTTGTTGGCTATTGTGAATCTACCAAGGGATATCGAATATTTGATCAAAAAAAAAACAAAATAACGAAGAGATGTGCATTTTTAGAAAATATGATTAAAATATATACATACCTTGTATATCCCACAGTCCTAAAATACAGTTAATTGAAGAATTGTGCAAACAAAAAATAAAAACACAATACTTCTTCAAATGATGACTATCAGTCTGGCAATGATGATTCATCCTTGAAGCCTCTGGGGCTTTAATTGACACCGAGATACCAACGCATAATATAAATTTGTGCCCGCGCAGAGCTGTGCAGTATGCACAGGAGGATGATCATGATGTAAGTTACTTTTGTCCAATACTTGATCCCAATGATCCTCTGTCTCTAGATGAAGCTCTTTTATCATCTCAAGCAAATCAGTGGAAGACAGCTATGTAAGAAGAATATGACTCGTTGATTAAAAACAAAACTTGGTCGCTGGTATATTTGTCACCAGGTGAAAGAGCCTTATCGTGTAAATTAGTATTTAAGACCAAAGTCAATGAGAAGGGATAAATTATTCGCTTTAAAGCAAAGCTTGTTTTTAAGAGGTGTGCTCAAAGAATGGGTAGAGATTATGATGAGGTATATGCTCCAGTAGTCAGATATTCATCAGTCCGTTTCTTGATTGCACTAGCTGCTAAATACAACCTAGAAATGGCCCAAATGGACTCTCTAAGTGTTTATGTCACCTGTAGAAATAAATGCGTTTCTACAGGGTGACATAAACACTGAGATTTACATGGTACAATCCGAATGTTACAAAGAAAATGCTCAAGTGTGTTGCTTGCATAAATCTATGCCTATTCATGTCAAAATTAATTTTATTATTATTAAATAACACTAGTCAACTATTTTGAGACGTTTTTTGCTCTGTAATCAAACTATATTTTTCTTGTTGATTTGATAGAGTACAATCAGAATCTGAAAACTAAAAAATTCAGTCAGGTCCAGGTTATGAGAAAAACAACAAAAAAATATTTTATAAAAAAATGAATTAAATATCACTTTACTTTTCCCTTAATTTACATGATCTTGTATTTTTTAAATTTTCTATTATGAAGATAGTTCGGATTATCACGTAAACATGTCCAGCGATACTCTGCTAGAATCCTAGGAGTCAATTTACCTTGATATTGTTTTTCCATAGTTATTATATCTTGATGAAATCTCTCCCCATGTTCATTACTAACTGCATCTAAATTGGGAGGAAAGAAATCCAAGTGCGAATGCGGAAAATGAATCTTCAGTGACATGTTACACCCTAAAGCCTAAAAATCTGTCAGATTTGAAGAGTTTTTCATAGGCGAGTAATTTGGTGTTACCCCAAAAATTTTTTGGAGTAACACAAACTAAAGCCATGCACATTTTTCCAACGAATGCAATTTGGCGACAAAATTTGGATCCTTCATTTAGATTTGCATCACTAAGTCTTGGAAACATAGTTTTAAGATATTGAAAACCTTCCCCATTTTTATCCATGCCTTTCACAAAGTTTTTCATCAAACCCAATTTTACACAAAGGGTGGCAATAAAATATTCTGTGGTTCTACAAGACGAAGATTGTACACACTTTTCTAACTAGGTATGTTGTCAGTTCTTTTCTTACTGTATTTTCTGTAGTAGATTTTTAAGGTTTTCATAGGTTTCTTTAATATGAACTCCATGAGCAATAGGTATAGACGGAAATTAATTTCCGTTATGTAATAAAACCGCTTTCAAACTTATTTTCGATGCATCAATTAACAGTCTCCACTGGTCAGGTGAGTACGCAGAAAACATTTTTGTCATGACCCCGTGCACATTTTATATAGACTAGATGATTTTCCTTTTTAAAGAAATCTACTACACTACTATGCTGTTTTCGGTAAACATTAACTTTTGTATCACGGATCAGATCGTTTAGATCACTTTAAGCTAATAAGTGTGGTGCCGTGGTTCGCAGTTTGTAATCGTCATCGTCAAGATCGGTATGGTCGAAAATATCATTATCATTTTGCAAACCACAACTATCATGAAAAGTTGATGGTTTTTCAGAAGTTGTGACCATTGGGGGTTGCAGAGGAAGTACATCATCCTCATAAAGACGATCCTCATAAAACGACACGTCTGGGTATTTTATAATATTTTTTGGCTTAGACTTCATTCCAGTCATTTTCGTTATACAGAAGTAACAATCATTTACATCCGAATAGCAAACGGCATTAATGGGTGAGTATTTTGAAGTCAATCTGCAGGATGGGTTAAAGGTATTCAACCATAATGTGAACATATTGAACACAAAAAATTTGGACTCTAAGTTACATTTTCTTCAACACACTAAGTATAAATAATTTGCTTCGAATAGTTGTGACAAAAACTAGTTTGAATTTGAGCATATCCACACACAAAACGAAACAAAACCGGCGAATTTATACACTTTCTATACATTGTTTTAAACAATTGAATGCAAAAATAAAGCAGCAAAGTGAGTAAGAATAGTAAAAAATTGGCTGTACTTTATTCAACCAAAACAAGAGCTGTCACAGCTATTAATCAAAATGTGGGTAATTTAATACAATATACGAAGGCACAAATAAATAACAATAAGATACGATGTCTTCAAAGAAATTCATTTTTTCTAATATGTCAGCCCAATCAGACTTGATAGATTTTTTTTAAATATTTTTCTAAGGATTTTCTTACTAAAAGAAACCAAAATATTTAAGTTTTATTCCAAAACAAAAATCATGGTTGACTAGCGTAATCAGGTAAAATATTGCACTGCAAAAATGGTAAATTTTGAAATTTGCATTTAATGTATTAGATTTTTCAAAGTAGGATTAAATTAATGAATTAGAAAATTATGTGCTAGATTTTCGTTAAAAGAAATGCCAGGAAAAATATAACAAAATTAGATATAAGATCTGCTTTCTGCGAAATTCTTTTGAATAAATAATAATCAGATTACCTCTCCCCCTTTTATGAACATCATTTTGCAAACTTTGTATATATTTTCCCACAGAATTGAACGACATTACTAAAATACAATGGAGGGAGTAATTACATTTTACAGTTTCTCAAATTACCATTTTTTTTATTGAGTTTAACCATATACAAAAAGTATAAATTATTATTAATATAAAAGGAGAAAAAAAATCCAATAAAGACCAAAAATAAATTGAGTTTTCCAAATTTTCATAAGAACATAAATTTAAAATTTTTGCAAAATTGAGTTTGTAGGTTAAAACATTTTGCGAAAAGAAGGCAAAATGACTTAAGACTCCATCTTATTTTTAATATCAGTATCTAAAGTTGCAATCCAAAAATGAAATCAAAATCCTGACTGCATTTTTGCAAAAAAAATTTAAGAAAGCTTGTGTGCTATGTTGTGTCGTATTGTGTCTTAAGTTTACTGTAAAAACATCACAGCAAATAGTTAAATATAAGAACCAGTTTTTAGAACATATATTTATAATGGTGAAATGATGTATGTACAGCATGAAATTAAAAATTGTTTCTTTCAAAAATTTTGCATCTCCACATGTAAGGGTTTTCAATAGAGTGGAGTACCTTCCATCCCTCTTTCCATCCTTCTCCATCCGGTGATCTAAGATAGCATTTTCTAAACTTTAAGTCATACTTCAAAACACCAAATACAAATAGTAAAAATATCAGATACTTCTAACTAGGTACAGTAAAAATCTCAGTATATGTTTAATCATTTAACATCCAACGTGTTCAGTGCACTGAGATGAAACAAAGTCCAGATGATCAGTTTAGATATTCCTTTAAGCTGTACGCTATTGATTGGTTCAAATATTTTTTGCGTTTAAGATGGACAAACAAATAAATTAATATAAACAGGCAAAAAAACTGCTTTTTATGTTTAGGCATTTTTTTAATAATGTTAAAACTTATGTGGAGAATTTATTTCAAATCATTGACAAACATTCCAGTTATTTATCCAGATGTTTAGGTTTAGTAAAAAATTACCATCATAGTACCTGATTTTTAGTGTTCTTAATGGGCATATTTTTAAATTTATGCATTGACAAAGTAAAGCATATTTGACATAATGTTTGAACAGGGACTTAAAAATAAATCAAAGTTAATTTAAAATTTATGCTTATACTGTAGTTTATAAAACATTTCCATAAATATCTAAAACATACTGTAGCCATAAAACATTTCTGTGGATTAAATATAACATTTATAACATCATTGCATTTAAACATTTTTCTTAAAATGTCACATATATTTACAAACCATCAACTCGCTTTATGGATTGCACAATGCCAGTTCCAAAAATTAAGAAGTCATCTATTATTGCATCAATGTTCATTAGTAATTCACAGTGCTTATTGGCCTTTCTTGGTTTGCATCCATTCACAGCTGAAACCTGCAATGATGATAAATGAAAATCAATCATCTTTATTTAAACATCAATTTTAAGAATTTATTCTAGCTGCATAGAAACTAAAAATATTCTTTCTCTTTATATTATTCTCTTTTTAAGACCGATTACAAATTTCTAAAAAGGTAGTAAAACGAAACTATTCTTTGAAAATAAATTGTGAAATATTTAAGAAATCCTTAGAAAAGTGAAGTGTGATAAATATTTACGATACCTCTTAAC
The DNA here is from genome assembly GCA_039881145.1 of Druceiella hillmani. Classification (NCBI taxonomy): domain Eukaryota; kingdom Metazoa; phylum Arthropoda; class Insecta; order Lepidoptera; family Hepialidae; genus Druceiella; species Druceiella hillmani. The sequence continues at coordinate 3,283,089 of JAYKKI010000091.1, forward strand.
CATAAAATAACATATGGTATTTAGAAAAATAATACTTCCTCAACATAAAGATAAACATATAATGCCGCCATTGTAGTGGTGCTGATTCCAGAGAATTAGTTGTCATGTCATATTCAAAGAGTTCTGACGGAATATGGGTATTCAGTAAAAGTAAATGGAATACATTTTAGCACATCACTGCATCAGCAAAATGTGAATGTTTACATTTTCTATGACATCCAATTGTTTGACTGTACATAATCTCCAATTGAACTGTCACTTACATGCACGGTATATAATGTTGGATAAATTTAAAAAGGACTAACGATTATTTTTCATAGTTACGTCCATTTTCATTATTCAAGATAATGGTGAAAAAATCTAACATCTGATTATTCCATCTATCTATACATCTGATCTATAAGTTTAGTGAAGTTTTCCCAGTCTAATCTACTATTTTTTAGAACATATTTTTTATGATTTTAAGTTTTAAAACTTTATTTCTATACAGAATATAATAGCATGGCAATCTAACACACTTTAAAATAATACGCACTTATGTCAAATATAAGGGTAGACATCATTGGTTTTATCCCTGTATAATAAACTTTTGGAACAATCTTTGTCTTAAATACCTTGTGTTAATTATTTTCATTTAATGAACGTGACTTTTTTTATTAATTTATTGATATATAAGGATTTTTTTTCTGAAAATATAATATACTAATCAAATTGAATATTTAACTTCCATAAATTGTGCTATGGAGTCTATCAGATACTCTTTTATAAATTGTTAGTGAGACATTGATATAGATAACAGTTCAAGTCAAAAACCAAAAAAGGATTTTAATAGTTTGGCGCCATATATCTTTCTGCCATTTCTCCCTAAGGAAGCTTTATCATTCTATAAGTAAGGTCTGTCATTATAATCGGACAATAGCAATGATGGACCGATACATTGAACATAGGTGCTTATACAACATTACGCCATTCTTATTGAGGTATACGAAATGTAAGAACAAATCTTATTGATTTTTTAATTCTAGGTATAAAGTGTATCCTATAAAATTAAACTGACCAAAAACATACGACATATGAAAAAACATTGCGCAGGTCCTGTAACAAATATTTAAAAAATAGTACCATTGACGAACAGCTAAATCTGCAATTTGTATGCCACAATGGGGCAGCTCTCTGAGTACATTTTAATACATAATTAAAGAAAACAGGTGTTCGTAAAAGAGACATTTTTTCAAGTGTGTTTTGTCTATGTCTAAGAACATTTATTTAGATTACTAAATATTTTTTGTTGAAATTATCTTACATAAGTTAATTAAATATAATGTAATCTATGCTAAATGAATCTGTCTCACCTTCTCCAGCACGACTCACACGCACGCTTGTTAGTAATTATTGTATCCTTATAATATAATATGTACATGTTTACCAAAATATTACTTAAGGATTCAGTTTAAATTACTAACAGCGATGAATTATATGGTTTTATAGAAAAGTGGTTTTACAGAATTTGAAGCCTCCTTGACTGGTTTTACAGATGGTGCAAACTTGTTCAGTGAAATATACAGGTTTTACGTAGTTTTAAATAGTTTATAACAAAAATTTGTGTATTTGTGTTTGCAAGCAAGTTATCGCTTTCTTGTTTTTCTTGTTTAATTTATATTAGTTCTGATCTCAAACACATCAACATTTAAACAAGAAAATAAAAACATGCTACTCTTTTAAGTTAATATAAATGAAATATCATTAATCTGGCTTTTTTGGTAGAAACAATATTTGAATGACAATATTGCTATTAGATAATTTACGGACATCTGTTCTCCAGCACTACTCTCAGGAACAATTATATAATATTAACCGTTTGAGTACCGACGAGCACCATCGCGCTTGTGCGATAGCGCTCGCGAAATCAGTTGCTGTTTAGCGCACGGCAGGGGAGGTCACTCGCACGCATCGCTAATTTTTTATCTTTCTACGTGTTACATAAAGTTCAAATTATAATATTATTAGTAATTACAATATAAAAAGAATCCAGGAAAAGAAAATTTTTAACCCATAACGTCGGAATACGAAAATAATTCGAGTGAAAATGATCATTTTTCAAGTTGTCCAGAAAGTGATAGTGGGAGTGACATTCTGGTGCGCTCACAATTTGGCGTAATGCAAATTTTGAGTGATAGTGATAATAGTGACCATAACATTTATTTTGCTGACACGGAGGATGTACCGAACTACGAAAATAATAGGTGACCTTGATTTCAGTTTTTGTTATAATTTTTGTTCACAATATATATTTCCATAATTTTCTTTGTATTTTATTACCCTTGTACAAGTTTTTATTAAGAAAACACCGAAAAAATTATTAAAATTGGATAATTTTTGGAAGAGATACAGTTTTTTTTTCGAGACAAGGGTAAATGACATCAAAAACAAAAGATTTCTTTGGCATTTTTAAGTATATATGAGTAAAAAAGCATGGCACTAAAACGATTAATGTTTTAAATATGTAATATAAATTGGATCCGATTGCTTATTAGTAGTGCTATTCAAAATATCTTTTTTTATAAATTAATGCCTCATGAAGTATTTTTATTTATTTGACATTATACATAATGCCTTTACCTAATCACTAATTTTTTTTAATGAGGGACCTAAATTTACTTGAAATGTAGATTATATTAGCACCTGTCAATAACAGAAAAAATGGCTCCACTTACTGTTGTTTGGTGCCGATTTTCACACACTAATTAATGAGCGAAATAAACTTCAAAAAAGTATTTTATTATGTTCTTTTTTTCTACAACGCACAATAAGTTTAAAGCTTAACATCCAGGGTTTTTTTCTTCATCGCGCACAAGTCTAAAGCTTGACTTGGAAATGAATTGAGAGATTAAGTGCTTTATTAGATGTTTTGCCACACAAAGATTAATCACTGTTTTGCCAAATAGTTTAAAGTAAACTTTATATTGCTATTTAAATATGTATAGTATTTTATGTAGTACCACACCAGAAAGTACTTGTATCAATACATGTAATCATAACAAGAAATGCCAAAAATTGTTCCAAAAATGCTATATTCAAATGAATTTGTAAATCTTTACAAGTGTCACACGAATGTGTTATTAAATTATAATGCTACATGTAAGAGGGTGATTTAGTATATTCAACTTAAAAATGCTTTGATGTGCCATTTTATTGTTTTATTGTTTTTTTAACATTCAATAAGAAAAATAAAGTAAAAACAGACATACCTTGAATTCCTTTTGAGATAATATGTCAGGTTTCCACAGTACAGCAATGAGCTCCCCTCCATATGTATTGTGAAAGAACAATGCAAATGGGTCATAAGCCTCCTGAAATACAATATTTATTGTTATGTATGACATAATCTATACCAATTATTTTTAGGCTTATATAATACAAATATATAAAAATATACAACATGCTTACTTAAGAACTTCTACATTTTGACATTTATCATTACCATTTTAAATATTTTTATATGATAATAGTTAATGATGAAATACTCACAATTTTTTGGTTGTTATGTGTAGTTTTAAATACCGTTTTATTTAAGAATTTTTATCAGTGTGTTAACAGCAATCTACTGAGAATAAACTTGCTCTATATAAACAAATTCCTCATTAATGTTTTTATATAGTCTCCCTATATAATATGGACAATGGATACAGTTTATATTCTTTAAGAGTAGTATTTATTTCATTGCGACATGCAATTATATTAAAAAATTTATCATAATTACCCTTAGCTCTGCTAAATATTTCTGGACCGGATCAAACTCGACGACAGGTATTAAAGAAAGGTCTTCTCTATTATCATTTAAGTTTTCATTGGCCTTATTTGTGTCATAAGATACCGCTCCAGAAACAATATGAGGTACCAAGTGAATAATTACATCATAACCATCAAGATTTGGCTGAAAAATGCTCTGCAGACAATGGAAACAAAAATGTCATATTAATGCGGACATTGTAAAGGTTTGTATTTTATAATATTTAATTACAATTGTTGAGCAAATATATCAAGTTTGTAACATAATGCTCCATTTCCTGACATCTTTAACCCACTGCATTCAGTGCCATAGTCTTTTATATGAAAGAAAGCAGACATAAATACAAAAGATGTTTAAGTAATACAGTTGCCCTTATAATTTATTCTGTAGGAGTCCTAAATTATATTGTTAAATGTGAAAATGTCTATATAAAAAGCATTACTTTTTATTTTTCCACTGAATCAATTTCCCTGACTTATCGGTTTCCAAGCACTTATCATTTTTCTCTAACTGCTATTATTCGCTATTATAAGTTTAATTAAAATTTAATTCTTTTATTCATGGAAATAGTAAATTGAGTTTTAGGGTTTCCTACTTCAGTTCTGTTGTCTAAACCAAAGCTGAGTGACATTTCAGTGAGTGGCTGCTAAAAACATACAGTTTCAAAGTTGGTTCATAACACGACTGAATCGATAGCGTGTTTGTTATCTTAGACCAAAACATTTCTAAGACAACACATCCCTGATCTATAACTAAGGGTAATGGCAAATGTGGTAGGCAATTACAATAAATAATACCAACCCCTTAATGATATTTTGGAAGCCTTCTGTAAACGGATAACAAATACTATAGTAACAAAAATAAATATTCATTGACTCTAGATAATGAGATTATTTCTTCATAGAGAAAGACTCTTCCATTGCAAAGAGTGTAATAATGTATAGGTTTTAAAGTAAACTAACCAAACTCAATTCAAGTCTTTGTTATACTGTATTTTTAGTTTATACTGTATTTTTAACTTGTTTAAAAATTAATATTCTAAGCAAAAATAGTTATAAACAGGTAAACAGACTGACATGCAAACATGAAATAGGAATTATATATGGAGAGTTAGTTATACAAGGCATTGGCATGGCCTTTATTTTCTAAATAACATCATATAATTTTACGAGCAGAAAGAAAAGAATAGAGCTATTTCATCGATAATGACAGTTCTGTTTTTATCTATGCATGACAGGAAATGCATTTTATAGGTTACTTTGTTGTGCATCAAGTAAGATTTATTCGTTGAGTAACTTTCAATATCGTAAATTTTCAATATTTTTTTACTTCTTTATATAGACAAAAGTATTTTACGAAAGCACTGTAACGTAAATGGAGTCAACACATCCCACAAATTTGAAGTACGAGTTTATAAAGGTTTCTGCAAATGCAAAATACTATTTATGGGATGACTTTTGTTGGTCTCTATTACATCATTTTTATAAGGTAATATAAAAGTTGGTCGTTTTACCTTTCAGTTTGCTTAGTTAATTCTACTAGTAAGACTATATTTACTAAATTACCGAAAGAAATATTTAAACAATTTATAAAGTCAGCCGTAAGGTCACTGTTTTAGCCCTTAACCGTTAAGTAAAGTGAAATAAGGTGCCATTCACTAAGCACATAGCTACCAAAATAAAGGTTTCATAAGGATACAAAATGCAGATGTCTGCTTAAAGGCTAATAATTCAGTAAAGGCTAATATTTACATTAGTCATGCACAAATTCAAACCTTCATGGCACAGATTCATAACTGACAAATGGTAAAGATGCAATTTTTATTCTTCCACGAATTTTTAAACAGTTCATGAACAATGATTCAATATACTGTGTACGTTGAGTCATTGCTTATGACCTCTAATAATACCAACATTTGATAAGACATGCATGTGTGTTCTTTGTTTCTGCTGCGTTAGTTTTAGAGCAAATTGCAACTGACTTTATTTTTCACTAGATTTAAATATTGCAATGCTAAAAACAGAACTGACCACAGCAGCTAATTCATTTAATATAATTTGGTAGTACATTTCCTCCTTTATTGTAATTGTGGATCATTTGCTGCCCGAATTTGGTTTACGCCATTTTTCATCCAAGCAATGACAGTTTCTTATTGCTTATAAGTTACAATAATTCAAATGTTTATGTTGTAATTTCCAAAATTTTAAAAAGTAAATACTTTTCCTACTCACACGAAATTCTCTTTGTTATATGAATGTTTAAACACAATAATAACTAAATACCTAATGAAGTTCACCAAATCTGTTCTCGCAATGGAGTCTGTGTCAGAATTAGATTGGCCTGTAAATAGCTTAGATCTAAACGCAATAGAGCACCTGTGGTACGAAATTAAGAAAAATGTTGTAACTCAACAAACTGACGCTATGAACTAGATTTATGACATCTTTAAAGAAGTTTGGAACAACTTTTCTTTAAAACACATAGTAATATGATTATCGGCAATGCAGAGCTTATGTCACATGGTTATATTCAACAATAATAACCCACTGGATACTAAATTGTACTGCAGGAAATTTAATTTAGTTTAAATTATCAATGAAGGGAATTGTCTTCAATGAGTTTGTGTTTACGTTATTTTGTAAGTTTTCATATGTGTCTTTAATTAGTTATCCATTAATAAAATAGTCCGCAAGAGAAGTTAAGTTTTAACTTTCCATAAAATAAATATTATTATGCAGCATATATTAATTTAATATATACATATTAAGTGTACTCGCATACCAGTATTAATATAAGCAAGGAAGTCCCATGAACGTACAAGTTACGCGAAGAAGAACAAGTCTTATTCAATCAGTAACTATCTTTCCTGATTAGTCGACTATGACTGTATGTGGTTATGAAATTAGTCATGTTGTGATAAATGAGAAACTTTTTATGTTCAATTTACTTACTAAATAAAAACAAAATTAAAAAAAAACCCACGACAGATGTAGTTGATGTAATTGAAAAACAATTGAATAATTCTTTTTAAAACCCCCCCCCCAACTAAAAGAAAGTATGAACCGATTAATATAATTAAAAACCCAAGAAAATCCATCAGGGCTGACTTTGCCATTTCCATTCCCAATATCAGTTACATTGTAGCAGCATAGAAAAGCTATTTGCGCATCTAAGAGAATTGCAGTTAGTCACAAATTGATAAAACTGTAAAATTTTAGGCATAGACAGGGCACGGCAGCCCCGATGTAATTACATTAATTGGTTTGTATTTTCTTTTAGTAGGGGGCGGATTTAAAAAAAAATATTTATTCGTTTTTCCATTACAACGACTACATCCGTCGTGGATTTTTTCATACTTTTTAATTTTATAATTTTGTACTTTTTAGAGATAAGTGGGAACATTCATTTGCAACATAATGTTGTAACGCCCCCTAGTGAGCTAACACCATAACACTTATCTAAGGATCATCACCGATGAGTCCCAAATATTTTGCAGAAAACCGTATCTAAATTGTTCAAATCGTTTGGGAGATCACCTATCTAAGAACCATCCCCGATTAGTCCTAAATATTTTGCAGAAAACCATATCTAAATCGTCCAAACCGTTTGGGGTATAAATGGAAACAATTATTTGCAGCAAAATTTTGTAGGGTCTCTTGGTGAGTAATCACCGTAAATACGTATCTAAGAACAATCGTCGATTAGTCCCAAATATTTTGTAGAAAACTGTATCTAAATAGATCAAACTGTTTGGGAGATAAATGGGTACATTGGATTGCATACACAAACAATTGTCCAGCCTAAATGCATATACCTCCTCTGTTCGGTCGTGGGTAAAAATAAGTTTTCAATAATATTATGTTCGCAACTTATAACCCCACCACGCATTTCGGCCGGGTTCTAGAATGTTATAGAAGGTTCTAGAATATTTCTTGTAGGGTATATAATGAGTGTGACATTCGAACTTCTCTTCAGTTTGCAATTAAGTAAAGAAGACTCTTTCTTTATGAATGTCTTTAGGGGGAAACACCAGTGAAGCACCATGCAATACATACACAATGCAGAGTGAAAGTATGCCCTCTTATGACACAGCTAAGCACTGATTCCAAAGATTCAAAGAAGGGAATTTTGACCTGTCCGATATACCTCATCCAAACCGACCTCCTACAATAAATTTACAAAAATTTAAAAGCCGTATTAAAACAGATCCCAGATTAAGTTCGCGTTGTTTGGCACAGCTATTTTCATGCTCTTATACAGCAATGGAAAAACAACTTCATGCTTTGAGAAAGAAGTGGAAATATTCCGTTTGGCTACCACATAATCCCGTTTCAACTTCAGAGGAGAGCTAATGTGTGCTTGAAGCTAATGAGTTCCCATCGTACCAACGAGAAGCTAAAGTATCTGGGTTACAGGAGATGAAAAGTGGGTGGTTTATGTTAATTTTTAGCGTAAACGTCAGGGGCTACGAGCTGGAGAGAAAGATGTACTTAGATCAAAGTATAATATTGGACAAAAGATACTTTTGAGTGCATGGTAGGGTGTAAATGAAGTTATTCATTGGGAACTCTTTCAAGCTAACAGTACATTTACAGCTAAGATTTATTGCGAACAACTGAGCCTTCCTTCAAATCAAAGCAAAATTTATTTTTTACATGACAATGCTCGAGACCCAACATAGCATAAGTAACGCATGAAAAACTACTTTTACTTGGATGGAGTATGCTACTTCACCCCCCGTACTCTCCAGATCTTTCATCATCTAATTACAATCTGTGTTTCGCTCTATATCTAGTAATTAACGTGATAGGAAATTTAAAAAGGAAAGTCTATATCAAAATTGAACTTCGTAAGGCCTAAAGACTTCAGACAAGGATGGAAGTTTAGCTCTGCCTACACGTTGGCAACAAGTGCTAGATACCGACGGTGCTTAAATAATGAATGATTGATTTTATTGACTAAATACAAAAAGCTGAAAAATTTGTGTAGCGATAGTGGGTTTATAAGTTGCCAACCTAATACAATTAAGTAGAAGAAAACATTTAATATACTTACTGTGAGGCATTCACTGTCAAATAAAAGACTTCTCTCAATAAACTTGAGTGTCACATCAGCCAAATTGCGAACCCTAGACAGTATATTGGTACTGGGATTGTGTCTGCTCCAGTAGCTTGGTGTATTGCCCTGATAAGGCGTTATGACAAACAGTGACGGAAATGACAATCTCGAATCATGGAACCTCTTCTGTTGCTCTGCTATTTCCTCTTCTGTACGAAGGTAGTGAACATATAATCAGTTATTGTTTAAATAAATTTAGGACAATGCTAATTCATGCTATCGAGACTAATGAATCTAATTTATGTAGTCTTCTGAAACAGAGATTTTAGACTTCATTTAATGCCTCCATCTTTAAGTGATTTTGTGGGATTAGATCACCTATTCTAGGTGGTTTTTGGAAAATAATTTTTTTATTTTTCACTCTAACTTTATACTTAAATTTAAGAATAATTAAAAATATGAAATATTCTATTATTCTAAAATAAGCAGAGTTACAGCAAATTGAAATCAACATAGTAATTACTGTTTCGCTGCAATAGGCCTTGTCTTTAATAAGGGTTTGTTTTCTTGAATATATTTATTCAGATTTTTAAATAGGTTTGATGCAATGGAATAATTATACTTAATTTAATAATTAGACCGAAATTATAATGAATCCATGACAACTTAGCATAATGAATATGCATGCTGCAGACCAATAGCAAATTCAACACCAAAGAAAGACAAAGCCAAGAAATTTTAAAGGATAACTCAAAAAGAGTCTGAAGGCAAGACTTTTAGAGTAATTGGATAAAAAGAATTGGATAAAAAAATTGCAGATTTTATCAAACAATTTTCATTTTCAACAGGTGAAGTGAAACTTACTTTATTCACATTGATACAAGAGGTAATAGTGGTGCAAGGGGAAATATCAAAAATGAAACCAACTAGCAAGTTTGTAATTTATTTACTACTTTTCCAAATGCTCTCTCTATTACGCTCAATGCATTGTATCATCCCATACAAGAACGGAGAGAAGCAGTCGGCCTTCTCTACCATGGATGTCTTTTCCAAAGCCTTACCAAAGATAGTTACCGCTTCACAGTTGATCTTTTATACTTATGAATAAGTAGAGATCGAACAGCGCGAGTTCGGAGCTGTATGACAGATATGCCATAACTTCTACAGCCGAGGTAATGAAATATTCGGTCGTTAATTTGGCTGAGTTGTTGTGATAGGCATTGTTGTGATGAAGGAGGATTCCATTGCGAGGTCGTAGATTTGGGATTTGTTCCAGAACAACAGGTGAATCACTGCTTTGTTGTCAGTCTTTATCGTGTGCTGCAGAACATTGATATTTATCTTGTTGCTGCTGAGGAATATTCCTCATGCAGATCGTCACTGGGGTTGGTTTGGCCATGCTTGAACTTATTAAACCATTTGTAAAGAGTAGGACGGAGATCATCAAGTCGATCATAATTTTGTTGTTAATTGTGACCACAAATAAAAGATCGTCAAACAAAAATTAATTTTATATATAATTTAAAGTACCTCAAAAGATTACTAAAAAATTTTATTTTCGAAATACGCACTTATTTTTTAATTACCATTATTATAAATGGCTAGTTCTAAAGACTTTCAATGTTCCCCTTGTAGAAGAAATATCTCAAAAACTATGTGAACAATTTTATTAAAATTTTGAATACATCTTGATAATACTTTTTTATATTTTATTAGCATAGCCTTTTTTTTGTAAGTTGTGCCAATTTATCATAAATTTTTTAGGAAAAAATAAAATTTATTTTCATATTACAGTTATTTGCACAAAAAAATTCCTAATTTTTTGACTATGTTACATGTCAGATAGTAAATCATTTAATAAGAAAATTATTTTCTTTTCCATTTCAGAAAAATCTTGATACAATTTATTTCATCAGCGTACGTAACATAGCTAAGGTTCTATGCAGAGCAGCAGGTAACACCAATATTTTTAATGATTTCTTTAAGATTTTATCATCAATGTATACCACCAATAGCTATAACAATGTTTACATATGAATTAGTTACATCAAAAAATTAATGTTTAACTGTAATTTTAAAATTTTTTATTGCTATAAGGTGGTCAACTCTAATCTCTATATATTCGCTTCATAATTTTGTATAAGAACATTTTATATTGAACACTATTAATTTTTTAGTATCAATACAATTATGTCAATTATCTACACATAAAACTTCAAACATTAAACTTAATTTTTAAAATATCTCTCCACGTGTACCAGATAATTTCAAATAAAAATACTAAAAAACAGCAAAGTTGATTTTATGAAAAATGAATTATCAAAATTCATGTTCAACCATTTAATATTTCAAATATACATTTCACTATAACTTACTGTATATATATTATAATTCAGCTATAGGGCCTATACTTCATTACTCACGATTACCATTAATGACAAGAATATATTTCTTGTATATACACTTTCCTGCATTCTAGCCTGGAACTGCTAGTGTAGTTTCCAAAATTAAAACTCTCCAATGAAATTTTGAGTTATTTTTAAATAACTGCAACATGGCAAAAAATGGTTCGATTAAAATCCTTTTATTGTGCAAAATGGCTGATAGCTCATATCACATGTGCACCATGTGAAACCTGCAGTAATGCATAAAAAATTAATGGAACTTTACAGGACAAAAATTTGTAATGTAGTATTCCATTGATTTAAAATTAATAACATATTACTTTTATCTTAGCTTGAAAATGGTATTTCTTTCATTTGCATAGAACCAACTTCTGCAAAATTACAGCTGTTTAAAATTGAACCAAAATTTTTGGTGAAATTTTCAGTGATCCTTTAATTACACTGAGAGTTTATTTTAGAAACAAAGAATTAAGTATTTTATGGACATAATAAAACCACACATTGCACGAAGAAGTATACTAACGACTGAGCTCAATGTTGAAATTAACAATGAGCGGCTGAGTTTTCCAGTCAGTTATGCTCACGAGATGGAGGAAGCGTAGGAAAGCAGTGAGCGGTTGGAGGGGCACGGCGTACGGAACTGGTGTCACATATGAGAAAGCCACTACCAGCTCCACCACTGTTGAGGGGAAGTGTGTGTTGTCTATCAATTGTGCTGCTAGCCAACGTTTCACCAAGCAGCTTGCTGCTCCAAACGACGAGTACTGCTGATGTAATCTAATTTAATTATATTTCATTTTCAGCTTAACCAAATTATCAATTACTTTTATAGAGTCAATTTATATAATTATCTCTACTAATGGTGTAAAAATAAAATGTCATTATGGACAGGAACTACAGCGCAACATAGAACTGAAAAAGTTAATGAAGTGCAACATCAACTTCTTTCTTTTATATTTAAATTTCCACGGTCAAGCAGGGACCCCTTATAGTTTCAACATGTCTGTCCTTTTATCAGTCTGTATACCCCAGCTTAAATACTACCTCATTTTTGCACTATTGGAGACGAAATAGGACATAGTTATTGATAACAGAAAATCTGAAATGGGATGGATTAGTAAAAATGTTTTTTGGTCCTCCCTCCGATACAATGAAAAAGGCAAAGAAGAACTTTTACCTAATCTATTGAATGGCGGTCATTGGGTAGGTTTTTAAAATAGATTAAAACATCCGTTAGAATTAACTTTTAAATTACTGTAGTAAAAAAATCTAAAAAATAAAAAATATAGTCCGTAGTAAGTACTATCAATGAAAAGTGTAAGAGACACTTTAGCACATCCAGATTCAGCAAAATTTTTAAAAACCTATTTATATAATGATTAAATTTTTCTGATAGAGAATAGCTGTTATGATCTATTACATAAATTAAGTTTCAATATATAAATGGACAACATTATAAATAATAACCAAGTGTGATAAATTCTTTTTATGTGAAATAATACGTACCTAACGTAAGGATTGAGGGGAATTTCAATTATCCCAACATAAACTATTATAAAATGGCTAGAGAACCCTACGGTGGGCGTGTTCTACACGCTGTTGGCCAATTTTAAAGTACTTTAAACAACTGAATACAGCAATCGATAAAAATTCTCTATAATATCAAAAAAAAAGAAAATAAAAGCATAGATAACATTAAATTGGTTGAAAACATTAATTACCATTAAAACAGCTATAATTTACTGTAAGCTATATTACTAAAAAAGGAGATTTTGGAAATTGCATGAAAGTCCTCCAGTAGAGGTTTTGCTTTATAAAAGCATTTTGGAATTAGAACCAGATGTCAAGAATGCAGATGGAACACAGTATAGTTTGACATCATTGGGGCTTAAAGTTTTTGAAACGTAAGCTAACATTACACAACTTTTAAAAAATTAATGTTTATTAAAAAAATTATATGTATTATCTGGAAAAAAAATCATATATGTATGCCACGGCAATATTTGCATTATTCTATTACCCATGTAAAGCACCCCTCAATTTTGGCAGGTGAATAGTATCATACTCCAATTTCAGACTTTCATCGGTGTCTCGATACTTTACAATTCCATCAGGTCCCAAAATTTTCCTTTGTAGATTAATTTCCTTACGGTGAGTAAGTTCCAAGTGGAAAATGAAGTTATTTTTAATAATATTAAAATGAGTTGGGTAGGGATGCGCAACAAGATTGCATTGTTTTGTTATTACGTTGACGATGTGCAAGTTGAAGGCTGCTTTAAGTCGAAGGAAAGCATCCAATTCTCCGGGCCACTTTCCACTGTGCCCTACAAAAATTGGTTTACCAACTTTAATAATGCAAACATACATCTTGAAAAACATAAAAGTATAAATTAAACATATTAGATATACACAAAAAAAAGTTATTAATAGATAAAAGTTACTTATATTTCTTTACAGACTCCTACAAATTTCAAACTATTTTCCTCAAAGTTTCCACACTTACTTCTTACTCCCTTATGGGTAAAGGAAATTCAAAAAAGACAGAACTACACCGGGTACTTAGCTAGTGATGAATATAACTTCTAACGGATTGCAGAGGTGATATTCGTACTTGACAAATATATTTGTTCTAATGAATAATGAATAATAACCTAATTCAACAATAGCATGAATAGCCTTATGGTCAATGTTGTCTTTAATTAATTTGTTGTTAATTGTTGAATCCTTTATAAGTTGACATTTGCCTCGAGCGAGAGGTTTCCAAATAGATCTGCTATTCGATTTAAAAACAACTGATGTGGGTGGACATGGATCACTGTAACTGAAAACCGGGGAAGTGCCTGCAAAGAAAATAATGAATTACTGTCAACATTTCTAAGACAAAGGAATTTACTTTGAAATCATTCTCAATCATATAACCATCAATTCTCAAGCAAAAATTAAATCAGCAAGTTAGTCTAGATGAACTTTCTCTTATAATTTGAAGTGAAAACAAAATGTAAAAATTGTGGTTGCAGAATGGATCCCTCAATCTGAAAGCTTAATCAAATTAACTAATTGGTTTTTGCAATTGATATTATTGTATATTTCTTGTAACCATGTATTATTTCTTACCTGTAATAGAGATAATATCCAATGGTAATTCTGTTAAAGACCTTAAATCTTTCCTCATTTCATCAAATGCTTTGATAGCTTTTAATGATTCTTCTTCTCCAATGAACCCTCCAAGGTCTGATTCTCTTGTTTGAATAGCATTTTCCACTTGATCTGCTATATAAATAATATTTTCTTTGTCTATACCTGCAGTAGAAATTATAAATAAGTATGCAAAAAATAACAATAGAAAAAATTATTAAGAAGTTAAGCATTTCTACATTTTACATTTTCTACATGTATAAATCACAATTATCACATAGAAAGTATAAGGTTTGTTTCATAAATGTCTAATAAAGACTTGAGTAAAATAAAATGACATCATATGTCACAGGTAATGCTATCGCCTTTGTGATAGACATAAACAATGTATCACACAGGTTATGTGTCATTATCTGTGTAAAAATACTTCATTTCGTAAATAGGGGATGCTTGGCTGTCCAACAGCCCTCAATAAGGTGTCAGTTGCATTACAGGTCACTGATTATCTATATTTATTAAAAATTATATAAAGTAGACCATTTATTAACAGTATATAAATATTTGTTAGTTACCTTTATTATATGAAAATAATATGACAAAATTTTTAACATGAAACTCATAAAATTTAGAAAGCAATTTTATAACATTGAAATCTTATTCATTAAAGGAAATCTTATAAGATGAAACTTTGTAAAGATTTGGGAAAAGTTCTATATTTAGAAAGTTAAAAGAACTTAAAATTGTAATGAATCAATTATAATGAATCCAATTTCCTACATTTCCTTCCATAGTAAACCGTCAGGTTTTTTATCACCCTACAGACCATCGGTTGCAAGGTACAAATTGTGCTAGTTGAAAAAGTACTAATAGTTTCCCAAAGCAGTTTTTTTGATTTTCCTATTATCATAAACTTTGTTTTTTCTATGCCACTGATATTGGGGACTGTGATACGATATGCAGAGAAAAAATCTCCCACACGTTATTCTCTTTTAAATTTTAAAGTTTTGTCTGGTACCATCTTATAAAAAAATTTCACCCTTATTAAAACCCATCCTTTTCTGTGTTGAAAATGTGATAGTTTAGATATGGTTGAAAATATAAGTAACATGTAATGAATATGCTTACTTTGTCATAAATTTCAGAGCCCTCTCAATACAATGTTCTTTCACAAGCCATCTTTCTAATGAAAACTTTTTTAGAAAATGTGACCATCAGTATTAGCTGTGTGTGGCATCCAAAGGACTATTATTTCAATGTAATTTTTTACTTTACTTTGGGTAAAGAAAGAAAATTTAGATGGACATTGGGTCCATGTTACTTATATTGGGTCCATGTTACTTGTGAAAACATATTAAGACTCTAGTAGTTGCGATTGACTGAATTTAATATTATTATATTGACAGATATAGAAAATATTTGTATATAACTAACACTGATGCTGTTACTGTGATAATTTTAATACTATTAAAACAGATCTCAAAAATTTATAGCCATATAATCTTCTAAACAGCATTTGAAATAAGGTATCGATTCACTGTTCATAATATAGAACTTTTTAGTTTTTCCGGTATGAAATTCTGAACCATTTGGCTATCAAGCAATATTCTTTTGAACACAGAACAATAAAAAAGGTGGAAATGTGTGAACACATGTCGCAGTTAAAACAAATGAGTCAATAATATAACAGAGCACGCCCCATCTCCACCCAAAATGATCAAACTCCTGTTTTTGTACGCTTGAGTTACATATGCTTATTTCACTCACAACAAGCATTCCACAAATTTAAAAGTGTTCGACAATTTTTGTGTTGTTTACACATTTATCAACCGTTCACCACGATATCTAGTTACACAATATTGTAGCAGTAAAAATAAACTGATATAACTAAATTTAATATTTTTAAGGAAACTTAAATTCTACAAAACTGTAATATTTACGTATGTACTAAAACATTTATTAAACATGCAATACAACAAACTGACTAATGGAAAGATGTGTCTGCATATAGGATTTTATCAGTTTCGGAGCATTATAATTAAAACTTGCTATTTTATTTACGAAAATTTTTGTACTCTAATCATTTTGGAGATACCTGCATTGCCATAATATACAAACATAATATTTAATTTTTTGAATAGAAATGAAACAACAAAACACGCTGGTAAACAATGAAGTCATTCAGTTTAATGAAATGTAGGGATACTTCCCATATAATCTAGTTGGTTGGTTGGTGTCATGTCCACTGGACATCTCATCTTTAATCGCTACAATTGTTCATGCGCAGAAATGACACATTTGGCTATATTATATCTGATAGTCCGTTTTAATGGTCTTTTCTTGTAAACAATACATTGCATAAGC
Source organism: Druceiella hillmani (assembly GCA_039881145.1). Classification (NCBI taxonomy): domain Eukaryota; kingdom Metazoa; phylum Arthropoda; class Insecta; order Lepidoptera; family Hepialidae; genus Druceiella; species Druceiella hillmani. The sequence continues at coordinate 3,299,838 of JAYKKI010000091.1, forward strand.
ATTTACGTCGCCGCGGGTAGTTGTAGTATTATTAAAATCATTAAGATCACATGTTTCTTTTACAAGCTTATCAGCTACCTCTTTTCACGAAATGCCGACATGTGACAGTACCCACAGTAAAATGCAGATTTTATTTCTTGATTTGCCAATTTGTTCCAGATGACGATGGATTTCTTAGGTGAGTGCAGACTGACGTCTATTTATTGCTTCTAAAGCAACAATGAAGTTGCAGAAGATGACGACATTTAAGAAAAATGAGGCCATACTCCCACACAACATTTTTGTTTTTTGTGTAGAGGAACAGCACCACTAATTATTTTTGCTGCTATGGCCTGTACATTGTCTAAAAAATTTAGTGCTGTAGTTGAAGCATTTGCTCAAATGAGGTACCATATTAAAGATGTGGTCTAATGATCGGTGTGAAATAGACTCATCTCGTATGGAAGAATGTTTGCCAGAGACTCGAAAGGTTGGACTTCTGCCTATTGGTTTGCGGAAGGTATTTTATTTCCCTTCTACCACCAAGAAGAATCTTCTGGAGGCTTTCCCGAATCGGTCACCTCACCAACAGCACATCGCTCTTTGGGGGCTGTAACCTCCGAGAGCCCGTATGATCTAATGGGTGAATATAGCAACAAAAGTAAAAATAAATAAAAAACAATTTAATAAAATTGCCAAATATCTGAACTAAAAAAACAACATTATAATAATTTGAATGTTAATAGTCTAAACCAAAATAAAATTTATTACGATAATTTTAATTTACAATCGCTGTCAATGATCTATTCCAAAAAAACATTAAGAAATAAGTTTTATATAAATTTCTTTTTTGGAGATACTAGGATACGTTGACACATAATCATTCATTAGTGTCATGACCCAACCGCCAACTTATGAATATGACGAAGAAATAACTAAATAAATTAATTTATGGATTGAAGTAGTAGAGCGGTCAGTGGAATTTTAAACTTTTGTCCGTATTAAGGATCTTCATACACACTACAAGGCTAGTGATGATTAAAAGATAAGATTAAGATCAAAACTAGTGAATATTTCTATATATTTTAAGTTATCTTTACACCGAATAGTAAAGACGACACTGAATAGTAAAGATATCTTTACAAATTGCCCACAAGATGTTGTCATACAATGAAACCTAGGTTGTGGTAACGAATTTAAATAAAGTAGAAATAAAACCACATCACATAGTTACATTTAGTTGCGATAAATTACAGTATATATTTATTAAATAATTGATGTTTTGTCAATTTCGTATTAAGATGTTTTGTTTTTAAATCATATTAACGAACATTAATGTACTTCTGGCTGAAAAAAAATCTTCATTCTGATAGAAAGCAATGCAATCAAATAGCTTCCGTGAATATAACATGATTTTAAGGCTTGATTATATTTTTTTTCTTTTTTCATTAATCCCATAGGTTATTCAAGCAACATAGTATACTTTAGAGTTATAATTAATTTTTTTTTTCATTTCTTTTGCGAACTTAAACATGTAAATTAAACTGCTTTAAAATTTGAAACTTTTATCTCATTAACATGACAGTCACCAAACATATTCACATTACTGATACTTATGCAATAATGACATCAACGTCCCGCGTAATTAACATTATTATTTAAAATTAGCCAAAATGTATTCAAATTAACTTATCGATTATAGAAAATTCTGCAATTAATTACATTCTTTTGCTAGCTATTATTTTTGCATGAAATTATGATACAAACATTCATTTTTGGCCACTAATGAACAATGAACAACAGAGCTCTACTACTTAGCGCATTCGATTTACACCTAAGGTATAAGTCACCATGCAGAGAAAAATATATGATACATGAATAGTAATAATAGCATGTGTGCCACACCTACTTAGCACCTCTATTATATTATATGCTCTGTGCTTTTGAATATAGCGGCCATTTGACACTACCACCAAAAGTTAAATGACAATTTATTACAAATGTCCTGTAAGGTTACAATACTTCTCGTAAAATGACTTCATCATTTAAACAAATTATAAGGTTTAATTTTAATTGTTCTTTCGTCCCATCAAATAGTATGATCCTAGAAGAATCCCATTCTTCTACGATTTATTCGATGTTGAAGAGTTTATGTGGTCTCTCTTCAGTGAAAAATAATACAATTTTTTCTTGCTTGAATTTGAATGACGGGCTTATTTTACAGCTTTCTTCTCCATGTTACTCAGTTCAAAGAATTTTAAACAGACTTTTCGTACTCCATAGTAAGTGATATGCAAACTGAATTTGACAAATCAAAAAATTGTGTGTCATTTTTTATCTATTAAAAATACACTCTTTGCTACTTATTGCATTCACATTTAGTCCCTTTGAGATCACTTATAAAAATTCTATTATCTGTGACACGTATGATTAGTGTGTTGTTTCCAGTTTCAGATGCATTTAATGTAGAAACTGTAACACACCAACATCGGAAAAAAATGCTTCTATAGTCTAATGTAAAGTGTCAGATGGAGTTTAATTATTTTTCTTCACATACAATGATTAGAAAAAAAACATGGATTAATCATTATAATGGAAAAGAAATGGACATTTGATTTTATAGCATAAAGAGAATCTTCCTTCTATTTATTATTCCGGGTTTCCAAACAGGGCCAATGTTTAATATACCTTTTTCCCTAACTTTCCAGGTTGCTCCACATCCTGACTTTCTCTGATCATCTTGAGCTTCCTTCACTTTCCCTGATATTCTAGAAAGTGGATATCCTGTAAGCTTTGTATATCTCATACTTCTCTTATCAAAATGTAAATATTTCTCTCTATCTATTTTTGCTTACTGCGTTTTGGAGTACAAGTTACATCACTGTTTAGACCACAAGGAATTTACACTCCATTGCCTCATTTCAAATTACACGAGCATAAATCAAGGATTTCAATGCATCTAACTTAAATATACTATCATTGTTTTAAATTGTAAAACTGGTAATTCACCAATTTCAACTCAATAAACACCAAGATATTGTTTTGCATGTACAGAGAAGTCTGAATCTTCTTTAAATGCATTTTGTTGGCCACGTCAACCTAATTGGCTGTCACTTTTGTCATTGTATTGGTCTTTTTGAATTTTGTACATAGGTAGTAGGAAGTACAATAGGAATCATTACATTACTATTTTCATCATGAGAACATTAAAACAAATGTAAATAATATTATATCGTGATAACTGATACTGTGAAAAGATACATTATGATTTTGTTTACATCCCCTGTCAACAATTTTTCGGTGAATATAGAACATTTTTTTGCCTAAATATGTTTTATTGTAACATATTACGAAAGTAGGTGTAGGGAAACAAATATGAAGTTAATAAATATTAATACTGTACCATACACACAAGATATGTTTCTATTTTCCATTATGTTCCTTTAAAATAGACTAGAATGTTAGTAAATTAGAAGTATATTAAGATGTAGAACCTTTTCCCAGATATAGAAATTTTTAACATTTGCCAAAACTAATAAATCAGAAACTTGCAAAAAGAAAAGCCTTTAAAAAGCGGACACATAAATATTTATATTTTATTGATTAATCATCATGATTAACTGTTTTCGTGACATAGTACGGAGAATGGAAAATGTGAATATATTTATATATACTCTATCTCACTTTACAAAGTTAATTGTATGATAAATATGATAACTATTGTTAATAAATAAATAAGCACTCATGAAAACTATTAATAAATAGAAAATAATGTGAAATTATAAAAATGAATTTATATACTTTATTAGTAATTGGAATTTTACTATAAAATTAAATCTTCTTGAATCTTACAAATTGAATTTATTTATATTTACAAATATTTTTTATAAGTGAGCAATTTTCTTAACTTTATTAATAATAATAATATTTCATCATATAATTATCTTTGTAAAGTGTCTTACACATCTGGCCTCACAGTATACATTGTGTTTTCCTATAAATGGATGGATCCCGCTCTGTTTTATTTTTTCAAAATGGGTTACCCCACTAAATGTCTTGTTCTACAATTTTTGTAAAACATCAAACGATATGTGAGATATAGGAAGCAATATATTTGTAAAGAAAAATCGTTTTTGATAACTTGCCTCTTGCTGAGGTTTAGCCTTTATTTCGACTTATTTGACTGTACTAATGATTGAATGTAGGGGGGTGTATGTCGCTCACGTCCGTAGGATTTACCACCTTATCCTAGGCTCACCCTACACGTGTCCCCCGGGTGGTGCAAAACGAGCGACAACAACGCCGAGTTTCTGGCGGCGGTAAATTATCCAGACCAATCCAGGCCTAACCAGTCTGCGCAGTGAAGGTAGGAAATGACCTTCACAACCCGTAACCTCATGGTCATGTTTTATGAGAACGGTGGCCTTGGCTTTATCGCCTGGGCCACGAGGAAGAAATCCTCTCTAATAAATAACCCCAAATCCTACGATGGGAAACGCGTCAATAGGATGCATGGCTGTTGGGAAGCAGTCTCTAGCGCCAACTTCAACGCACCTGGCGAACGTTGAAGTATTTAGCTTTCACTGCCGGAAAGGGAGTAACCCGGTTGTGTGATATTTTTATCTGCCCTACTCGTGGGAATCAAAATGGACCCTTCTTTTACTCAAACAAAAAACAAAACGCTTACACAACAAATTTTTCACCCCAGCCTGTTTAAAAGACCGAGGTCACAGTCGCTCACTGATTGTAGCCAAATTATAACTATTGAGGACAGCTCCGACGCTCCAACGGTAACTTCCGCTAATCCAAATTCTGAAGTCTCAAACTGGATTGAGATTCAAAACCGTAAGAGGCAAAGAAACAGTCCTGAAGCGGAAAGAAGCCAGAAGCAATCCAAGCTTAGTACATACTGGTTAAGCCAGCCAACACCCACTTCAAACTCTTTCTCAGTGCTTGAGAACGAAGAGGGGAAAGAGGATCATCAAACTCTGCCAGCAGAAAAAACTCCAAAACCTCCTCCTATATTCATCGACAAAGTTACAAATATTCGTCCCTTAATTACATTACTTGATGTAACCGTTCAAGATCTTTTCGAAATAAAAGTTCTACTTAAGGACCAGGTCAAAATCCAGCCTAAAACAAGTGACGCCTACCGAACTATAGTTAAAGAATTGGACGCTAAAGGTACAGAATATTTCACATATAAACCCAAGCAAGAGAGGAACTTTAAAGTTATTCTAAAAAATATGCATCCATCAACCGACACTGATGAAATTAGAACAGATCTGGCTAAGTTAGGACATGTTGCTCATAACATATGGAATATGAAACAAGCATCAACCAAAATCCCACTGCACATGTTCATAGTTGAACTCCAATCAAGCGCTAACAACAAAGAAATTTACAATATTCAAAACCTTTTACATTGTCGCGTGAAATTTGAGCCTCCAAAACCAAAACACACAATCCCTCAATGTGCTAATTGCCAAACCTATGGACACACAAAGTCTTACTGTCGCCGAAACCCAAGATGCATCAAATGTGCTGGCAATCACGCATCCTCTGTCTGCTTGCGAAAGGAACGATCAGATGACGTCAAATGCGCCCTATGCGATGGGAATCACCCAGCAAATTATAAAGGATGTTCTGTGTATAAGGAGCTGCAAAAGCAAAAATACCCACCGCTTCGCAACAAAACAATGAAATCAAATCATGCCGTTATTGTTCCTGAGACGACAAATCAAGCCCTACCCCATATACAAAGTTTACCCTACGCCGACGTCGTTCGCAACAGCCTGAAGCAGAACAAAGCAAACCAAATACCTTCTGTGCTACAGAAAGTAGAGGAAACAAGACAAACATCACCACAACTAGAATCAAATCTCGTTAATACTCAAATTCAACAAAGTGAAAAGTCTGTCGAAAGAGCTAATGAATTCAAGGAACTAATGGACATGTTTAAGCAAATGATGCAACAGATGAATACCATGACAAACCTTTTATTAAATGTAATGACTGAACTACGCTCGCAGTCAGTTCATCATGGGAATAGTCAGGATTTTATCCAAGCGGGAGGCAGGCGGCAGCCCACCTTGCCCCCCCGCGACTCAGTCCATTTAAACCCGTAATCCTCGCCTTGTGGAATGCAAATGGGCTGTCAAACCATACTCAAGAAATGATATCATTCCTGCATGCACATAAAGTGGATCTTATGTTGATTTCCGAAACGCACTTCACCGTCAGAAGTCATTTTGAAGTGCCGAAGTACAATGTCTACTACACAAATCATCCTGACGGAGCAGCACATGGAGGATGCCATACTGATAAGAAAGAACATCAAACATTACGTCCACAATCCGCACAGTAGTAATGAAATTCAGGCCACTATCATATCTATTGAAAGCTCAAATGGTCCAATACAGATTGCAGCCCTTTATATACCCCCCAAGCACAACTTGAAGACTGAGCAATACACGTCGTTCTTTAAACAATTCGGCAACAAATTTATTGCTGGAGGAGACTACAACGCCAAACATACGAACTGGGGCTCGAGAACCACTTCTACCAAGGGCCGCGAACTCTTGAAAACCGTCCAGGAGCTTAACCTCACTGTGAACTCCACTGGGAAACCGACCTACTGGCCAACCGATCCAAAAAAAAACCCAGATCTGGTGGACTTCTTCGTCACTAAAGGCATTCCAATATCGGCTTTATACTGTCAATCTAGCTATGATCTATCCTCAGACCACTCACCCGTTGTAGCCGAACTGCATAACAAATTCGTAGAAGTGATCAAACCCTGTAAAATCCATTCGAAAAAAACGAATTGGGAATACTTTCGCGAAATTATGGAAAATACACTGGACAGGCATATTGTGCTCAAATCTAATGATGACATCACCACAGCTATCGAAACCTTTAACAGTTGCATTCAGTCGGCTGCCTGGGGCGCAACACCCCATCATAGGGCTACCGAAATAATCCCTATGTATCCACAAATCGCAACTAATTTAATACAAAAAAAGCGACAAGCCAGAAAGCAGTGGCAACTTACCCGACTCCCCGAAGATAGAAAACAGTTCAACAAACTTGCCAAGCATGTCAAGGGCATTCTCAATAATCTAAGAAACACTGAAATAGGAAATCACTTATCTAGCTTTGATGCAACATCTGCAACGGATTACTCCCTGTGGAAAATAACCAAATCCCTGAAAAGACCAATTGCACTTCAACCACCACTACGCCGGAATGACGGGACTTGGGCAAAAAGTGACACTGAAAAATCTCTACTGTTCGCTGAGCATCTGTTCCGAGTGTTTACTCCAAACTCTGCTTCTGGCTCGACCAAGATAGACCAAGTGATGGAGGCTCTCTCTGCACCTCACCAGCTTTCCCCTCCAATTAAAAAGTTCACTATTGGAAAAGTTTGCTCCACAATCCGAAAACTTTGTGTAAACAAGGCACCTGGTTACGACCTAATTACAGCGAAAGTCATGAAAGAGCTTCCCTACGCAGCAATTGCACTCCTAACAGCGATCTATAACGCTATTCTACGACGAGAATTTGTGCCTCCCCAATGGAAAGTAGCTGAAATTATCCTAATACCTAAACCTGGCAAGAATCCAGAAAGTGTCTCGTCCTACCGCCCTATTAGTTTACTGCCTGTTGCCTCCAAGATCTTGGAAATCCTGATTCTGAAACGCTTGACTCCAGAACTCACTAAATCTAAAATAGTCCCGAATCATCAGTTTGGCTTCCGCGAAGCTCATGGAACTATTAAACAGGTCCACCGTCTGGTTGAGAAGATCAATGACTCATACGAACACAGGAGATATTGCTCGGCAGCATTTTTAGATATATCACAAGCGTTTGATCGTGTGTGGCATGAAGGTCTACTCTATAAGATCCTGCAAGCTCTACCTATAAACTATTACCTGATCTTAAAATCATATCTCCAACAACGGCATTTTTATGTAAAGCACGGAGAAGACAGAACGGGTCTCTATGAGATTGCGGCAGGTGTTCCTCAGGGCAGTGTAATGGGCCCGATACTGTATTTAATATATACCTTCGACCTACCAACTACAGAAGAGGTTCTCATAGGAACATTTGCTGACGATACTGCTCTGATTGCAAGTCATGATAATCCAGCGACCGCATCGGACATGTTGCAGAAAAGTCTAAATGAAGTCTCAATCTGGCTCAAAGACTGGCGCATAAAGGCAAACGAAACTAAGTCGGTGCACGTAACATTCACCCTTAGACACGATACGTGTCCCGCAGTCGAACTTAACAACATACCAATACCCCAGTCTGAAGACGTGCGTTACTTGGGTATATACTTGGACAGACGCCTTACGTGGAAGAAGCATATACTCACCAAAAGAAAAGCCCTGGTTATACATCTCCGCAAACTCTACTGGCTTCTGGCACGGAAATCTAACCTCTCCCTGGACAACAAACTTCTCCTGTACAAAGTTATTATAAAACCAATTTGGTCTTATGGAGCGGAACTATGGGGAACCGCCGCAAATTCAAATTTAAAAATTTTCCAACGTTTTCAATCTAAAATGCTCCGAATGATAACGAACGCTCCATGGTTCATCACGAACTCTCAGCTCCACCGAGATCTAAAGATACCTGCAGTAAAGGAGGAAATTATAAAAAAGCTAGAGTCATACTCTCGTCGTATGGAGAGTCATCCCAACGAGCTCGCTCAAAATCTGATGCAGTCCAATTGCAAATTTAAGCGTATAAAAAGGAGAGCTCCCCAGGACCTCCTCCCATAATACGTAATATCATATCCTATATATGGATTTGCCACTGGGCGAATACCATGCAAGCTACATGAAATGCATAACCACCAGCTAAATGCCCTGACGAGGCAGATTGCAGGTCTAAAGGAGATAAATAAAAAAAAAAAAAAAAAAAAAAAATGATTGAATAACTCACCATATTTCGATGTCAACAGATAAGATATGATAGATCTTACAATAAGTCGCCGTTGAGATTGGCTGTTGGCGTTCCACATGCAAACTTCACTAATGGAGCCATCTTGAAAACGCCTCAATTCCGACTTTTCTCCCCAGAAAGCTCTAAAATATTCAATTCTTTTTTGGCAATCGTATTTATGTGTATACAGTATGTAATTATCTAGGAGCGTATTAGTCTAATCAGTAATAATGTATCAGGAGTGCATTACAATAAAAATATTTCTTTCTAAAAATAATTTTTTTTTTACATTTTTAATGTCATTAATATGAAATGCATCATACAATGTATTTTATTTCGTCAAATGTAAGAAATGTGGCAACCTTGCATAAACAATTTTCTTTTTACATAATTATACAAAGGAAAATCACCCAAAAGGATGGGTGTTTATATAATTTTACACAGTAGCAAAATGGCACGATATTACAGGATTGTATGGAGACCCTCTAATTTAACGTCTGCGGAAATAGGACGCCATGGATATCAATGATTTACGGTCATTGGATTGTTAAGTCCTTCAACAATAATACAATTTTTCATCAAAATCACCACTCTCCACTAACTAATAATGTAAATCTATTAATATTATAACCTATTAATATTGTAAAGAATTTTCTAAACAATGACTGAAATAGTGTAACTACTAAATAACAGTTCAGTAGAATGACAGAAAAATAAATAGCTGATAGCTATTTACTTTTCTGTCATTATACCGCATATTACCACGATTAACCTACAAAGAGGAGTTCAAATCATTCAGTACCGCCAGTAATAATAATCTAATTTAAACTTAAGTTACACCGTTGATTGATGGTTTACACCGCTTACTGTGATCAGATGAGGGATACAGACCTAATGAACAACACATTTTTATTTTAAATTTTTCTTAACGTTTAAATGATAATTCCTGTCGTCATTACATTCAACAAGATGTTATACGTTGCCAAACTGGTAATTGGTGCTGGATGGAAAATGCTTTTTTATGTAAGTCATCTTGTTTGTAAAAGAATTAATTAAAAGTATGTAAGCAATAAGAATAAACATAATTATACACAGGTGTATTATTATGATTGAAAGAAAATTTAAACTCTAATTATTTTAGAAACTAGACAGCTCATATAAAGAAACATGTTGGCAGGTAATACATGATTATAACCATGTATTATTGCATCAATTACTTGTGCTAGTAATTGATGTGTTCTATATGCAAGTAAAAGTATATGATACTGCATATACTTTTATATATATATATATATATATATATATATATATATATATATATATATATATATATATATATTATATATATATATATATAGTGTATGAAATGTAATACACAATTCAAATAAAGAACTAACCTCTACACAATACAATATGAATGTCTTATATATCTCAACTAAATTTACATTACAATACCAAAATTGACAGGTATTCTATGAAAAAGTTTTTATAAAAATTGAACAACTTCTGCTGTCCAGATTTCCCCCCCCCCCCCTACAATGAAATGATACTACCATGAAACTGGGTTGATTCCCATAAAAAAAATTTTGTAAATTTTTTAATTTGTGAAAAATTTATGACTATGACAAAAGTAAAAGGGTAAAAGACTATGCCAAAATTGTTTCCATGAAAAAAGAACAAATGGTACCTAAGACAGTTTTCTTGTATCTGCTATGGTTTTGTATTTCCCCATACTGTCCCAATTAAAAAAAACACTGTACAACATACATTTATACTTAAATAAAAATATGAGGTCTATTATAAAGCAATTAATATTTCAATTTGTTTATCCAATTTCTTTTATTAATACTGAATAAATAAAATATAAATAATTCACTTTCAGTTTTACCTAAATGATTCAGCTTCTGGCAAGTTTGCTGGTGGACCCTTATCACATAATCGTAAAGCTTCTTCTCCATTCAATTTTATACCAATTATTATATTCAATTTTTTTGCTTTCACAATAGGCTCTGTCACTGGCCATGATAGGTGACTTTCATTGTCCAAAATATATTCACAAATATAGCTGATTCTATCACTTAAACCTTTTCGCAACATTTCCATTATTACTTTGGTTGTCAGAAATATGATTTCAGAACCATAGTCTAATTTTAAATCTTTTGGTATAATGCGATAAACTTTCGAAATGACATCAGTATAATCCTGAAATCTAAATAAAAAATATAACAGGGTTATAATAATTTGAAATAAATATGTTGAAAAAAAAATGTACTCCAAAAATTGTGCCTATAGCATAAAAGGAGTGTGAGTAATGTATTTGAATTAATATTATTTCCAAACTTTTTTTAACATAATGCAATTTTAGTATATAATTTAAAACGGCCCTGGATTTCTAAACACTTTGTTTTAAGTCACCCAATACTTAACTGTTGATATGCGAAATAATCTTAATATAAATGTTTTGCTTCAACACTACTGAATTGCATTGTATGATTTCCACAGTTTAAAGATTTAAAGAGACATACCCTCAACTAACACGAACAATTTTTTGCTCCTTCTGTGTAAAATATAATATATCAGCTACTAACCTATTCTAACCCCACTATTTAGTACCCCCAGATAGAAACGCAAAATATACAAGAATATTAAATGGAAACTAAACGTGAAATGAAGAAAAAATGACAGGAATGCAAGTAATATTAATTTTCACAGGTATGATTCGCCACATTAAGCTGAATAGAAAAACCATCATCCCAGTGAAATTATTTTTCAAGAATTATTACATTTTACATTTTATATTACATAACATTTGTTTTCATTTCGCACTGGCCATTTATACTAGGACATGTAATCTGAAAAAAGGAGAATTTCAATTAAATTTTGTTTACTACTTTCATTTGCTTTTTTTGGTTATCTGTTAATTTCTTTATTACGTACAATATTCAATACTGAGCAGTGTAAAATTTTGCTACAAACTCTTGTTTTTCTGACAAATTTATTATCATTGTGTTAAGGGAACATTATTTAATAAATTTATGTGATAATGCAGAATCTCAGCGTTGCTCAAGTGTCGAAAACTGTAACTTTAATTGAAAATGGCTACTTAAATATTACGAGTTTCCAAGTCTGTGATTTTTAGCAATGTTAAACGATACCGACACACTAAAGAAAACACAAGACGTAAAGGACAAGGTCGCAAAACAGTAACAAAAGAGAGGGATGACAGATTTATTGTAAGCAGTGTCTTAAGAGACCGCATTTCAACTTCTTATGAGGTAAGAACCAAGTTTCAGAAAGTTCAACAAGTGACAGTTAACACCAAAACCATTAGAAGAAGACTTAAGATAGCTAGAATAGGAGCAAACTTGCCCAGCAGAGGACCTGTACTCACCATAGGTCATTGAGTAACTTGGTCCAACTTTGCTCGTTCGCACCGAAACTGGATGATGAAGCTTGGGCAAAGATACTTCTTTATTATTGAGTCCAGGTTCTGTCTTAAGTTAGATGATAGAAGGGTTAAAGTATGGAAATGACCCGAAGAAAAATACGCTCAGTATAACATTGTTGGAAGAGAGCCTTATAGTGGAGGGTCTGTAATAATATTGGACCATATTTCCTTAGGAGCACGTATGGAGCTATACACATCATAGAAAACAAGTCCCCGACTGGGGCAAGATACCTAACAAACATTTTAGAGCAGATTGTGTGATACCTTTTGTCCCATACATTGAAGATGATTTTATTTTAATACATGATAATGCTCAACCTCACAGTACAGTGGTATTTCAGAGTATATTATGGAGGTTGGAATTTTAAGTGGCCTGCATGCTCAATATACTTTAATTCGATAGAATATGTTTGAGATAAACTAGAAAAACACATTAAGCCTAGGAATCCGGCAACAGCTAACTTAAGGGGCAACAGCTAACCTAAAAGTACCTTGATGGAAGAATAGAACCTATTGCCACAAAGTTTCATTGACAATTTAATAAAAAGTATGCCCAGATGCAGGCAGTCTTTACAGTAAGAGGAGGTAATGCTAAATACTGACCGCGTCACCTATTAAGATAAAATCAGTCTTTAGAACAATATGCAATTTTCACTGTGATAGGTCCCCTCCTTACAATTAAAATACTGAGATTACTGCCTCCAATTTGTTTTCGTTTTGCAATACATCTAAGTTTTTTATGTTCAAAAATGTTAATTTAATTAACTGATTCAATTCAGTAATTATTTTTATAAGCTCATACACGGCAAATAAATCTGTTTTCATGTAAATTTGCCCCGTTTTTTTACGTTCCTCTAAATTTGTTATGTAGACATGGTGCTGACTCATACAAAAATTCCTTAACTTCTGCCAAGAAATTCTGCCAGTAATATCGAATTTTTTAAAATTATTAAAGCTTGTTCGCAGAAGTTTTGTTAGAGCCACAAAAAGAAATATACCTTACAATAGCAATTCTTCTCTTACTTGAATGTCAATAAAAAAAAGTCCTTTTAAGACACTTTTATACTAAGCCTCAATATATAAAAAAAAAAAGGTTAATAATAAACCACCCAGTGTTAGCAAAGTAACTCCGATAAGACCATTTAGTGTTGTAGCATTGGTAACTTGTATGCTCCATTTACAATTTAGAAGGTGAAATATTGGAAATTTCTCATTCAAACCATTAAAGTACGTCCTTAAAAGAGTCAGTAGTAACAATATCCATATTTTCCAATTTTGAACAGAGCCATGGTTCCTTTATATTGAGAAAAATTTATGTCCCATTGACTGTTGACTTTATTTAACACAAGTTCTATGTATTTTAATTATTTTTTAAATAGTTTTGACTTTATATCGTAGATAAATTTTTCTGCTATTTCAGTTTACTTGCTCATGAATATTTTTTCTCTTAAACCTTCACTGCCATTTCCGTACAATATTTCTTTTCAAAATAAGATTCCATACCTTCATAACAGTTCCACTTTCTTTAGCTTTCTGACTTCTCTTGACATTTACTTCATCCTCTTAATTATTTCAGTAGAAAGGATAACTAGCACCAAAAGCAACTTTGCATTTTTGCTGATAGTATATTAAGATATTATATTAAGCTTTAATAGACTCATTCATAACACATCAGACATTTGTAGATTCATATGTTGATAATGTTGCAAGGGTACAAGGAGCTACTAATGGCCCTAAATTAACTTGTTGTTCACCTTATATTACCCTTAATTTCTTATTTGCTATAATTTTATCTTTTTTCTAATTTTAGGTTTTTAAATTTCTGCAAACCTTAATAAATTTTTCAGACACTTATACACAGTAATATTCTCTATTATAATATTCCCAAGCCGCCACTCGAGTCATCTCAGAGCGCCTCCAGTACCTCAGTACTCACCTCATAAAAAAGAAGGAACCTCTAATAGCACCCCGACAGGGTCTGGTATTTCCTAAACACTTCCACTCAATAGGGCTAAGTACAGTCCCTCGTCAATACTTTTTAACAAAACATTGGTCCACAGTCAACCAAATCATCCTTCTATTGAGTAACTTGAAACCACAAGATCGCACACGGCTAACTCTTAAAGCAAATGGATAAAAAAACTCGCACATAAGGTGCCATATCCCATCAAAAAACTTGTAGTGTTATAATCACTAGTCAAGAAATTCTTATTCGTCCGTTCAGAAACACCGGGCAAATATAACCTGGTAGTTCCTCGTGAGAATCGAGGGAGGAGTTTATGAACAGGAATGATCTCTAAGATTGGTCTTTCTAACTGAAAAAATAAACTCTTCTACAAATTAGAAGCTCAACGGATCCGCATCAAACCACCTGCCTTAAACCAATTTCAAATTGTCTGCACATTCCACGATCGCGAGGTCGGCAGGTCTACCAGCAATGCGTCCATTGAACGAGTTCTATAAACTTTGGTGAGAGCCATGAGCAGTGCGCGCTGCAACCTAAGCACAACAAACCTAGCCGGCTGGATCCCGACCCGCTATGAAGTTGAAACCAAAGGCGTAAAGGCCAATATACCAAGGTATATTGCCGTACACATCAGTTTAAGGATCGAGATATTCAGACCCGACAAGCCCAGTCATGGTGCGGAAGATAACTCTGTCTCTCTCAGCAATGTACGACCATTGGCATAATGATCTCTTTTATATTACTAAAAGTAAACTTACGAAATTATCTTACAGTTTTGGATGAAATATAATGAAAATTTGGTTCACTGTTGATCTCGAGTGATTTGGCCAAATTTAAATATCTTAAAACTCTTAGTTCATAGAAAAGCTTTTACAAATGGTTACAATTGGAAAATATTTCAGATTCAGTTATGGCATATTATAAATACAGACAAAAAAAACTAACTCCACTATTGAATTTATTTCCCTAGTCTATAAATTAAAAACTTAAAAAATCTATAGAAAGTAGGAGAACCAAAATGATACACTTAACAAATTAAATTATAAAGACAGTAAGACTTCTGGAAATAAACTTCAAACCGAGATTTACATGATATCTCTCTTGTACTAATACTGTAATAATACAAAATGTTTATATTACAGTATCAAACAGTAATGAAAATTTAATGTTATTCTAATATTCCAAAAAAATGCAAGACATACCCTTAACAATGAAAACTTGGCTGATGGTGACAGTAAAATCTACAAATGCACTGTAGAGCCCAAACCATATGAATATACATATATTGTAAAAAAGACTCAACCACATAAATCAGGGGTCGGAAAGCAGTAGCCCACGATGCCGTTCACGATGACAGTCGCCACCTGCGCACTAACCGTGCTAATCAATTGAATATTACGAATTGATTGCATCCGCGGCACCAAATGAAACTAATGAAACAACTATTTTGTTTTGCATAAGCGTGCGATTTTTTTATTTTAGACTTGTGGCCAGAAAGCTAAATAGAGTGTATTCAACTCAATAATACCTATTTCAATCATTGCAGCATTTACTCTGGGTTGTAGGCTTCATAACTATCACTCATGGCTTCAAAAAAAAGGAAGTTATTGGAAGAGAATAGAGTGTTCAACGATGCATGGACAGATTTATACTTTCTTATTGATTGTCAAAGCAAACCCTTATGCTTAATATGCCAAAAAACTATTGCCGTTGAAAAAGAATATAATCTTATACATCATTACGATACTGAGCATAAAGCAAAATTTGCATGTCTTGTGGATGATTTACGGAAAGATAAAATAAATGCACTCAAATCATCAGTAAAGAGCCAACAAAGCATTTTCAAGGTTCAAGTACAAAATAATGAGTCAAGTGTACATGCGAGTTTAAGGATAGCAGATATACTTGCAAAGTCTGACCAACCGTTTACTGACAGCGAATTAGTAAAATAATGTGCTTTATTTATGGCTGAGGTGTCCAGATCAAAAAAAATTTTTAAATATTAGTCTATCTGCCAGAAAGTATGCCCGCAGTACTGAGGATTTGGGCAATAATTTATGAGGAACTTTAGGAAAAGGCATGATTATGTGACTGATTTTCTTTAGCTACCAATCAATAGTGATGACGTTTCAAACACTGCGCAGCTACTAATATTTGTTCGTGGAAACAATGACATTTTTAATGTTTTTGAGGAGCTTTTACAGTTTGAAAGGAACAACTACAAGGGAATATTTATTTCACCACTTAGAACAAGTGATAGCGTCAATGCAATTACCGTAGGTAAAATTGGTCAGCATTACAACTGATGGCGGCAGAAACATGAGTGGAAAAAACAAGGATCTGGTAGATCGAATTAAAACCAAACTGGCAGAGATGGGTTGCAATATCCCATAATTTTTCCATAGCATTGTCTACCAATAATCATAGTGATAACTGTAAACTATATTAGAAAAAATGGGTTGACGCATTGCCAATTTCAACAGTTTCTGTCAGATATGGAAATAGATCATGGAGATGTCTTGTAATATCCTGAAGTGAGATGGTTAAGTAGAGGTGCAGTCCTGAAAAGATTTTTTGCTCTCAGAAAAGTCAACTCAAAATCAACACTTTTATGATCGAAAAACACAAATCTGTTCCAGAATTTACAGATCCTCAATGGTTAATAGACTAGATTTATCTCATGAGTCAAGCTGAATATGAAGCAAAAACAAGTTAAAGACAAATAAAAAACAAAAAGGAAAAACAAGTTAATATCACAAATATAATAAAGGTATGCCAAATGAAAAACAAGCTCTTCATAAAACACGTTGATGAGAAAAAGCTGGGCCATTTCCAAAATTGTAAAAAAGCTGTTAATTAAGCTGGAATATATCATTTTAACGCTGCTACAAAATCAATTTAACTATCAATTTTGTGACTTTGAGAAAGTTTCTGGCAAACTGAAGATTTTTGCAAACGCTTTTTCATGTGATATTGATGACATACCAAGTAATCTGCAAATGAATGTGATTGATCTTAAATCAATTGACACTCTCAAAAAATCCTATGAAATCAACGATCTTGTTAAATTGTATGGTAGTTTGCAACCTAATTTTGATGAATTGAAAAGCAATTTATTACAATGTTTAGCAGTACTTACATATGTAAACAAACTTTTTCAATTCCCAATTACAGAAAAAATAAATACTGTTTCATCTCACAGATGAACATTTGAGTGCCATTCTACGAATTTCTACATCAGGCATGACGTCAAACATTACAGAAACATCTAGTCAAATGCAGCCTCAAAAGTCACATTAAATTCAAAGTTATTTGTAACTTTTATTCAATTTACCTGTTTTTTTCTCACTTTTTTGTCATTGTGAAAGGTGCAATATAATAATAATCATATAAAATTTATATTATAATTATAAATATTTGTGGTTTGCATTTATTTATTTCGTCACTTTAGGTAGCAAAATTTCAAAACTACACGTGCGGCCCGGCCTGCTTATATTTTGATTTGCCACTATGTGGCCCTTGCCTGCTATAAGGTTGCCGACTACTGATATAAATGCTACCAATAAGATGTAGGATGCCATATGAATAACAATGTACCATAAATCGTTAACAGAAAATAATTCATGTCACTTTTTACATTCAAAAGGTGCCGACTCAAATTACAAAATATGTTGTCAAACGGTATGCTCGCATTATTTTCTGATAAATCACGCAAAAAGTTATTGAAGCTTTCATTCCAATATAGGAGGACTTTTCAAGAGAAAAGCTATTACTATAGAATGATGCGTGGGTGGATTCCGCCAAAATAATAATGAATGTTATAATTCATTCGGCAATTTTTGAATGGAGAAAAGCTATAAATACCACCCTAAATTAACTATTATCTGGACTTATCAAAAAATTTACATTTCTTTCACGTCAAAGTCTAAAAAAAATTATACTTGTATTAAGACAGATCACCAATTCGTAAAAAGTTAAAAACCTTTAACAATAGCAACATTGTTTGAGAAGAACTGCGCCCAATATGTTCTGCAGAAAGCTGAGGACATATAACAATATACTTATAATAAATATTTTTTGAAAAACTGAAGCAGACCAAGATCACCTCTTGAACTGCTGTTATTTTGTATATTGAAGTGGAAAGTTTCGTCTTCCATAAATTGCATAAATTTAAATATAAAAGTTTTAACATTAATAGTACTCACCTCAGTATGTGATCATACTGGATACACAGGTTGAATGGTGTCATGAAAAGAGGCAGAAAACTGTTAATGTTTTTATTATCCAGTAATTCCACAGCTTTAGAACTTTCATATTTTAAAGCATGATAAGCCCCTAGTCCCATGTGCCAACATATATTATAAAAGCCCGTACAATCAATAAAAACTACTGGAAAGTGTCTATGAAAGTCTTCTATTGATGGAGCATCGGCGTCTTGTGTAGTTGCTAATGAAATACCTTTACGGTCCCATTCACTGTTAACTACAATCATAACAAAAATTATAGAAAACAATATATTACAATAAACAAAAATAATTCCAAAGCATCTGAATTATTTACTTACCAAGAGCAATGCATGTATTTCGCATAATTTGATAACTACTCATAATATTATTTACACGTTTCTGCTGAACTAAGTATGCTAAAAACATAGTTAATATATAGCCATTAAGAGGCAATTTTCGTTGTCGTATCCATATCTTTAATAAAAGAATAGCTTCTTTCAGATTGTCTTGTTCTAGAATTATGTCTTCGAGAAACTTCTCATTTCTGGAACTTGTCAAGTCCTGTAGAATTGATGAATTATAAAATGGAGTAGGGCACTCTGCAGTAATTTTTGTTTCATTTTTTTTAAAAAACCAAGTCTCACGAACATTGTTGCGTGTCAGATTAAATCGGTTTAGCTTGAAGCTTTTTGAGTCACAAATTAAGTGAATAACAACTTTCAAATACTTGCCGAGTTTACCTTGTGGAATCACGCAAATAACTGGTTTCCACTCGCTGCCATTCGCAAAGCTGTATTTCAACTCCGATATTCTATCATACTTTTTTAAGTGTGAAGCTATATGTGCTAGGTAGATTGCTCTTTTCCTATGATATCTGTAATTAATAGAATCATTTTTGACAAAAAATTCTACTGGTAGAATAACTCCCAAATCAACTACAATATCCTTATTTAAACAGCAATCTAGCCCGTACGAACCAATGACATTTGGAGAATTACTCTTTAAAAATTGAAAAGAACCTTTTGTCTCTTGTGGTTTTAATTCAATAGGCAAACTAACATCCAGATCTTGAAGCCATTTTATATTGTGCAAGGAATATTCCTCTCCATTATCTAATTTTAAAAAATAACTATTGAAGTCATTAAACCAAGACTGAAATGTTTCTTGAGTTTTGCGTTTAATTTTTACTTCCTTAAGTATCTCTTCAACTTGTAAGCGAAAAAGGTTAGAATTGAATAAATTTTCAGTTTCACATAATCTGTTCAATTCCTCCGTAGTGGGTTGCCTATATAGATATTTATTTTTTTGTAATTTGTTACCCTTATTTCTATCTGGCAAGTCTTCAACATTAAAATACTTTCTTTTTTTCTGATGACCGTCTGCAGAATCAGATTCTAGACTAGAATCTAAATCAGGATTATTGCTATCAACCTAAACAAGAAAAGAGAAGAATTTATTGTATAAAATGTAAAAGAACATGTCTATTTTAATAACACGAAATAAAACGAAAATAAACAATTACTAAATAGGTATAACTATAGGTTAGCACCATTGATAATTTCGCATTTTTCTTTATTTAATACAAAAATTTAATAATATGTAAAATACAACATATTTAATAATAAAAATTACTGTCGAAATTATTTTAATAAAAAAATTGATTTGGGTATAAGTTCAGTTTTTCTGGTTTAAATGTAAAAATGTACATAAAAAACGATGTATTTAAAAATTAGGGCCCGAACTCGATTATTTTATTATAAACAATTTATTTGAAATATGCTCTTTATATGAAGAAACTTCAGTCATTTGGTTGTCAAACAAATTTTATAACTTCTCTACGCGATCCTCTGCGTATTTCAATATTTTGATCTTTTGGGTTTGTTTTTTCTATATTAATTGCTCTTTGTAGTTGCAAATTCCATGTTTAATATTACTAAGAGTGGCAAATAAGTCGAAAAACTTATAAGTTACACTTACGCAGAGAGAAGTTTCATGAGAACTTTTTTTAATAAAATAATCGCCATCGAACCCTACTTTTGGTATATTCTTCCTTTTGAATCGTCTTGAATGAAAGAATATATATGAATAGAAATGAAAGAATATATATCTTTCATTTAAAACAAAAAAAATAGAAAATTCACATTTTCGCTAAACTATACTTGTTCCTCGATTTGGAACATGCTCTTCCTAAAAAGACACGGCTATGAATTTGTTACCATACATCAATTTTTATAACCAATCTTTAAACGATCCTTCTTACTTATTTATATTTATGGGTTTGTTCATCTTTATATTTGCATTTTCAGTGATTTTATTACGAAGAGTTTATTACTAAGAATGGCAATTAAGTTGAAAAAAATATTATACACAATTCCTTAGAAAAACGCACTCTGCATGGGAACTATTTTTCAAAACAATTTATTATAATAAAATTTTAGCGACTGGGCATTATTTTTATAAAATGGGTCGCTTACAATGTATATTTTTTCATTTAATAAAAAGGGAAATTTTCAAAGATGCTAAACTCATTTGTTGCACACAACGCTAAATAAAGTAAACCAACTATCAAAAAAATGTAGAGTTTAACTACTTTTAAATTTTTTACGTACTTGTTCTTCAACTTCAGACACTTTTTTGAATAAAATCATGTTATCTAATTATCGGTACAAACAATTTCACATAGAACACGGCAATTTCAAATCACTTCCACCTCCACGAAATGTGTTACTCCACACGCCCACAGAGAACATGCTATCGAACATGCCATGTGCCATGCTTATAGATATCACAGAGTGTTGCCGCTTCTAAATTTAAATAGGTTAAAATTCAACGTTACATCTGTACTATTCTCTAAAATACAACTAACTGCCATTCTTAAATATAATTTCTGTTAATTAATTAACCCTTTTTACCAATTTTAAATTCAAACTTAAAAAATACAATACCAATATTTAATAATAATCTATTTATTCCATATCCTTATTGTACATTGCTGTTTTAATTGGTATTTGTTAGCATTTTGCTTACTGTCTATTTGTTAGCATAGTTTATTATTACTTTCTGAACTTCTTGGGTGAAGGTTTCCTCTACCCTTTTCCTTCATTCTCTCTCTTTCTATGTTGGTTCAACCAGTCTTTCCCTCTCTTTCGGTTAAGTCATCAAGGATACCAAAATATAGCAAAAAAACGATAAGTTGTATGTACTTTTCGCGTCTATATAGTAATAAACTGTTACACAATAGTATGTTTCTTAAGTAAACTATTAAATTGGCAAAAACGTGTGAACGTAATGTTGCAAACATTCATAACTTGTTATAAATGAAAAGTGGTTGAAAGGTAGATGTTTCATCGTCTAAAATAAATATTTACGCAAATAAGTCGTTTCAGCAGCAACGATCGCGTACCGATAAGTAGTCATGTTTAGTTATGTGCCGAGTCAACTCGATTCAAAAACTTGAAAGTATTCATGATCTCGAGTATTCAAAATATAGTATTCGAATATGCAGGACTCGAGTACTTGTGATACTTCTATTGTATGCAAGTATTTAATTTTAGAAAAATATATTTTGACTCCAACGAGTCAGTTGTAGAGGTAGGCGTTTACGCTAATAATGATAAACTTTAACTCCTGTTAACGTTGACATCAATTAACTGTTGACCAAAACTGCTAATATTAACAGTATATATAACAGTAATGTATTTAAACACATACCATTGTTAATAAAAACACCTCGCCGAAAATAGCGGCTCAACAATGCATTGTTTACAAATTTCTAAGTGTTACGGACTTCGATATCCGTAAAATGTTAATATTAACACAATAAATTAAACTTGATAATTATATGGAGCTTGAGTAATTAAATGTATAAAAAATAAATATAGAAAATAACGCTATGCTGATTGTTACTGAATTCGCGATTCATTTTAAATTTTTTTCGTAATATTAAATCATATAAATCAAATTAAAACATTTTAAGTAAAATTAGTAATGTATTAAGTAAAATTAGTAATGTAACATAAGAATAATTAGTAAATTTATTACCTTAAAAGCTAATGTAATATATCCATTATTTCTCCAACAAATTTCATTATCTGACGTAAAATAATTCCAAGGCTCACTTTGTTTACACCTTCCAGATATTTTGAATAAATTTACAAAGTTTCTTGGCCCAGACATACACAAACACAAAAAAATATTCAGTGAATTAATGTCGATGTAATTAAGATGAAAAGTTAGTGTCTTCCTAACTCTTTAAAAAAATTAAAAAATGTAATTTGATATAAAAATTCGCGTATTTAAATTTATAAAAAAAATAACTAGTAATAAAATATAAAATATTTGCACTAAAAGGTCAGACATAATTAATTTCTTATTAATATTAAAATTATATGTAAAATGTTAACCATAAAAATATCCACTACATAAATGTTGATTATTAACACTAAAAAGTTACATTCGTTTCAAACTTTCGTAAAAAATGTTAAAATATTTTATGAAATAAAAACATCTTCTGAATATTAAATCTGTAAAAATAGAAACTAGTAATATAATGTAAAATAATTGCGCTAAAGACCACAATTACTTTTTAATTAATTTTAAAATTATATGGATATATGGTCGAAATTAATAAACTATCGGACAAATCTCTAAACATTCACTCAATAACCTTCATTACGCAATAACCGTCGACGAAAGACTGGTCGCTAGTCTGGTAAACTGGTAATGCTTAAACCGTTGATTCCTTATATTCAGTTGACGAGTGTCAACATTTAGCAGTTAGCACTTAACGTTGATCCACGTCAACGCGCTAACGAAATAATGTTCCAATATGCAAATATATTAACATATATACAGCGGTCGACTTCGATCGTCTATTAACTGCAAGTGTTGATTAACTGTTAACACTTTTTTTCGTCAACAGCGTTGATCATTGACGCACGTTAACGTTGAGCATTAACTGTTAATCGTTTTTCGACTCTACTCTAATAAGTTGCCACAAAAACTTCTCATTGTCTAATCATTTTATGCAATAATACTTACCCAGCGCTAGTTGATCACTTACAGTACATTAAGCTTAGTTTTTATCATTATAAATATTTTTTTTAATTAACATAGCAATCTTAGTTCAAAGGTTATGTTTTCCGCCAAATTTCAAACCTTTTCAAATAACAGAGACCGGAAAAAAGATTTGCTTTCTGATTTTTTCAATGAATGTGTCCATTAGAGTAAAAGGCAAATTATTTGCAGCAAGTAAACCGGCAAATTTAAGTTTCGCTCGCTTGATCTTATTTTCTAGCTCCCTTATCGTTTTATTTATACTAGTGAGAGTTAAAGATTTTCGATGACTACTGTTATAAACATGCTTCTCTAAGACTCGCTTATGATTTACAAATTCTACATTATAATATTTACATTTTCCAACAATATTACCATGGTCATTTGAACGTTTTAATAACCATTTTTTTTTAAATTGTCACTTCAATCTATTCGTCATTGAATTTTTCTTGTTTTGCTCGCTGGCTGATCTTCTGAAGTATCAGAAATAGTGACATATATTTTTATTACTACAAATTTATCCATACTTCACAACTTCAAGAATCACAAACGTATGTATAACAAAAAAACAAAATGTAGCGTGTATGAAAACATTTCATAGTATGAAAATATGGCTATTTATCACACCTTCCTCGTTGTTGGTATACGTTAGCAATTATAAGTCAAATAAATAATCCAGAGGAATATTATATACTAGCTTCTTGACTCATAGGTGTCTAAAGCCTGAATATCCCAACACATTTAATATAAAATCAAACAACTATTTACAACTTATTTTTAGTTTAGTAGCCATTTTATTTATTGATAAGAAGACGTATTGTAAGGTTTCATTATATAATTTACATTTTATAAATATTTATGTTTATAGTTACGAAAGATTTCTGTTCCTAAAAAGTTTAACAAAAATATATTTTTATTTTAAGAACAGCTTTCCAAAAATATGAACTATTACCCTCAATTATTACTTTTAAAATAATAATTAACATACCTATATGTTGTGCCTATATGCTTTTTTGTGGTAACACAGAACAGATACATAGTGGTAACAACCATAGACATGAGAATCAACAAGCTTAATTTTGATTTTATGATGACATTTCATTTAGAGTAATTGTCATTTACAAGAAAAAATACATATTTCTTTTTATTTTGGTGGACAGAATGATAATACAACAATTTGATATCAGTTTTGTTTTGTTAGATAATGAATTAACACGAAAGTGAAATTTATGAAGGAACAAACTTATTAAAAAACAAATTAATCGGTAAAGTGAATTTAGTGGTTTGTGGCTAATATGTCTTCAGCTTCAAAAAATGATCTCGTTACGAGAGTAATGAATTTACGAATAGATGATGAAACTCGTAACTCGACGGGAATAGACGCACTACCGCAAAATATGTTGCCGTTAAATCAACTCAGACAAAATAGTATTTCATCGGATAGAGAGGACCGAGAAAATTCCTTGATAGAAAGTACATCTAATTCTATATCGTCGGGAATAGGAACTCAGCAACCTTGTAATAACCCAGGAGTTCGAATGTACAACTGGCAGGCCACTAAAACTACTGTGAAAGAAAGACTTTCCTTTCTGTTTAATAGCGAAATATTATGTGATGTACATTTTATAGTCGGAAAAGATAGTAATCAACAAGTTATTCCTGCACACAAGTTCGTTCTTTCAGTTGGCAGTGCAGTCTTCGATGCCATGTTTAACGGTACATTAGCTACAAAATCTGATGAAATCGAATTGCCAGATGTCGAACCAGCAGCATTTTTACACCTTTTAAAATTTTTATACTCTGACGACGTGCGAATAGGACCAGAATCTGTTATGACAACATTGTACACGGCAAAAAAATATGCCGTTTCTGCTCTTGAAGAACATTGTGTCGAATTCTTGAAGAGTAATCTTGGGACTGATAATGCTTTTTTGCTTCTTACTCAAGCCAGACTTTTTGATGAGCCACAACTTGCAGCGTTATGCTTAGAGATGATTGATAAAAACACAGCAGATGCTTTAAACGCTGAGGGTTTTACCGACATAGATCAAGAGACATTACAAACAGTTCTCGAAAGGTTTAATTAACTTTATCTTATGATACTCTTAGAAGGGTCATTTTACATTAAAATGACTTAACCATGCGGTCATGCTTTTGAATTGAATGTCTTTGACTAATAATATTTTATTCGAAATTGATATATCTTTGTATGAGAATGTTAAAGATTTACCTTGTCTGACTCTTTGTTTCATTTTATGCTTGTAAAAATTTGTCATGTAATGATTACCTCTCTGTGTTCACATAAAGTTAAATTACCATTTATAGAAACAAACATTTATCTTATTGCAGAGATACATTGAGAATCCGAGAAGCCAAAATGTTTTCAGCTGTATTGAGATGGTCTGAAGCAGAATGTGCTCGTAAGCAGTTGCCAATTACACCAGAAAATCAAAGAGCTGTTCTCGGTCGCGCTTTTAGTGCCATAAGATTTCCATTAATGTCTGTGGAGGAATTTGCCATGGGCCCAGCTCAAAGCGGTCTCTTAAGTGATAGGGAAACGGTGCAATTATTTTTACATTTTACAGTCAACCCTAAACCTACTGTGGGTTTTTTGGATACACCACGTTGTTGTATGACTGGTAAGGAACAGACAGTCAATCGATTTCCACAGACTGAATCTCGCTGGGGCTATAGTGGTACCACTGACCGTATTCGTTTTATTGTTGACCAACGAATATTTATTGTGGGATTTGGCTTGTACGGATCATATTTTGGACCATCCGAATATGAAGTACATATGCAGGTATTTTGTCTATATAATTACAACTACTCTCTTTATGTAAGTCTGCAAAACAAAAAACTTTTCTTTCACAACTTGCAAGTAAATATTCAATATTAAGCTCATAATAGTAAATATATACCTTGCTGCTCCATTATTTTAGCCCCTGTTCACAATTTTTATGAATAAATTAATTAGTTACTTATGAATTAGATTAACCACTTGGCAACAAAGAAGGTATGTGCCTCCAATACGACAACCTACTGCTGTGACGGTACAGATGACACATTCCGTGCCATGTTCAAGGAGCCTGTTGAGATATTGCCAAACACATCGTATATGGCTAGTGCTAAACTGAAGGTAATGTATGGATTTATTGTTAAATCTCAATTTTAGTTTACTATGCATACTAGTATGAAAATGTAAGTTTTAAACAATATTCATGATATATTTGTTTTTTTTGATTGTTTATTGATTAGCATAATTTTTTACAATTTATTTATAATATAACAATTTGCAATTCAACATCATTTTTAAAGTAAATTAAAAATGGATACTTATTCATTGTTATGTCATATATAGTATTATTCTGGAAAATATCAATTACCTAACAATAGGAGCAGAAAAAATTATTCCTAAACAAAATAACACTAAAAGAAATTAATTTAATAGTAGATAAAATGATGCCAATAATGCTGCATAAATATTTAACAATGGTGCCAGATCATCGTTGAAAATAATATTGGCAACATATTGACATTGGGTTAAAGGGCTTCACCCAAAGATAATCAACGGCTGAATGTGACGGAGCGTGTAAGAAGGAGTTTCATAAAAGAGGCTAGAATGATAGTAAAAAAATTTAAGAAATATCAAATTGAAGCTTCCAACATAAAAGAGGCTAGCAGTTGCCAGTTACAGAGATACTTTACAGGGAACTTATATGACACAGGAATCTGTGATTTGATGGAAGTATTATATTGATACACCGTATCAATAAATGCATTTTTTTCATTTCAAATCTAAATTATTTCCCAAATGGTACCCAATAGGTTTCAGGAACTAGTAAACAAAACTAGTAAAATTTTGAAAAAAGTTTATTCAGTAGTAACCATTATTTAGTTTCAAACATTGTTCTTTCTTTAAACAGAAAAATACAATTTATTCTACAGAAAATCATACTTTGTCATTGGGATAGTTAATAATTTAAATAAAGTGGAAATAATACTACATCATGTAGTTTCATTTTGTTGTGAGTAAAAATTAGGTGATAATGGGTTTCTCAAAATTAACGCCAAATATATTCAATATTAGAATAGTTAGCAAAAACTTCTTTACTTTTTTGGTTCAGATAAAAACTCTAGGACACCGTGGAAGCTTTATGAAACAACTTCAATGTGATGTGCTATGAAACATTTTTGTAATAAAATTAGGACAAGACTAATGTGCTGGATTTTGGTAAAAAATAATTGTGTGTAAAAATAAACTTAACGGATGAAGAAATTTTGAAAGCGTTTTAATTTTTTTAAACTATTCTGAGTAAGATCTGGGTAACATAAAATTTCATAGCCAAGTAAAACTACTAAAAGTGTTTGATAGAGGTGAGGTTTAGTTTCATTAGCTACAAAATTTTGAAGTTGCTTGAAGGAGTGCATTCTGCTGATTTGAGGTTATCAGTTAAATTGAATTTTTTACATAAAAAAACATAAAAGTTCCAACTATATAAAGTGTAGTTGGAAATTTTTCAGTAAAAATGTTTTTTGCTAAAGAAAACTTTTTTCAAAATATACCCTACTTTTCATGCGATTTACTTCATATAAGCTCTAAAAGAACTTGAGTAACTTAATTAAGGAAATTATTTACACTGCTTACATTATTGTATCAGTCTAAACTTCATTATTTAGGTATGTCTGTGAATCGTACGACAGTCTCAATAATTTTATTGTGTCTAAGTCAGCCAAATGAAAAGTCTAACTATGCCTGGCGATACATATGTATACTTGCTCTTTGTCAAATAATTTTTTATCAAAATCCACTGGAATGGTGTCCATTGTCATTTGAAGTTTGCACATTTCTGTTGCAGTATTCATGTTTCAATGCCACCATATACGCAGTTCACTTGGTAGGTGACAATCATTTGAGTAATGTTTACAAGGTCTTAATGACTTTGTTTTTTATTTTTATTTATTATTGCCCTTAGCTAAACATAATTATAGTTCCTATGTATTGACAATTTTGATAAGAATTCTTTAATATTTCATTATCCAAATCAAACTTGATCCCAATTGATTGCAACAGTCAAATCTCTATTGTGTCATCTAAGCATTAGCTTTGTGCCAATTGACAACTCTAATATTCAAGCCACTCCCACACATTTTAAAACTTTTTGGAATAATTTTCTGAGGAGTGGCTTTTTTTATACATGGTCAATTCCAAGGATTTATCTACAGCGTTTATACAATAAGTGCGATTGCTCTTTCGTTTGCTTATTTTGTTATAATCATCTACAAAGTCTAAGTCTAAAAATATATGGCTGTGGCACCATCAATAAAAATTTGCTATGAATGAAATGTGACTTTCTATAAAAGTTTAAGCAGTGCTAAAAAAATTGTAAAACTATCAAAATGAAAATTAATGATTTACTCTATCGATTCTTTTCACGAAGGTCGCAATCCAGCAACCCAGAGATTGTGTAATCATTTGCAAAAAATTAAACACTGGTGTATGAAAGAGCGACCTTTATTTATCAATCAAATATCGTATAATTAATATCATCTGTCTCTGGTTTTTTAGAAACCAGTAGACTTGTATTAATGTGAGGTTGGGTTGGTTTTTTCTTTTGTTGGGTTTTCTATATGTGGATCGACCTTTGAAAGACACAAAAGTAAATTATTTTCAAGTGACAAAAGACAATTTTTCTACTTAGTTTTTAGATAATTTTTAGATAAAAAACCTTTTTTGCAAAGATAAAAAGTGCTAACAAGTTCAATGTTTTTAAAGCGTCCATTACTAAGATTGTATGTTCATTTCATTGTTCAAGCCAAAATTTATCTAATATCTTATTTAGGTTTTGAAAATATCAAAGCTACGGATGGTCACTTAGTTCTGTAAAGTTTTGTTTTACAAAACAACAACTTGCATGAAATACCTAGAATAGCAAATATGGATAAGCATTTGCTTTAGTCACCTATGTAATAAAGTTAAGAGATTATAGTGACCAAAAACCTGCATTATTATTAAATGCAGAAGAACCTAGATGGTTTAAAGGGGAATATTAGAGAATTACTAAATCACGACTTTATATTTAGAAATAAGTCGTATCAACTGAGCAGAACTAACAATGCAATTTAATAACTAACAAGAGTTTTTGAGGGTCAAGAAGGAAAGTCCATAATAATTTTAAATGGAACTTACCTTTACATTCAAAAAAGTTTGAGTTACTTGTATCAAAAAAATACATACTTTGCTTCATAAGTAAAGGATTCTAATTAAACCACTTTTGATTGTTCTGATTGTTAAATTATAGATGTGCTGGGCCTCTACCTAATATTCTATCTACTATTACATTTAATGATCAGATTATTGAAACCAAATTTAGCAATGAAAGAACTCCTTTAAAATAATATTTTTATTACAATAATATATCTCGGTTGCACTGTGACTCAGGATATTGTATGTGTAAATAATAATAATAAGTGAATAATTAACCGAATTTCCCGAATTTCCCCAACTTGGTTGACAAGGTAGGTATTTAATAAAAATATTTAATATAAACCCATGGTTATTTTATCATTTAAATAATTTAAATGTCAATGATAAATGGTTTTTAATATCAGAAAAAAGAGAGTTCATGTTCATAATTAAAAAAAACCAAGAATTTTTATTACCTGAAGAACTGCTCTGGCACTAAGGTACATTTGGCTCATTTGGATGAAAGTAACCTGTTATTCCATGAAAGAAATGTATGGACCCAAGGAGTATATATAAAATTAGAAGAATCTCAAAAATATTATGTATATTATATTGACCTAGCAATTTTAATTTGACTTTTAAGTAAATTTGTGATATTGAAATTGAATTAAGATTGTATGAATAAATTAAGTAATGTAAGGTAATTACAGGGCACGGATTCATATTATGGCACTCGGGGCATGCGCCGTGTTACTGTGGATTGCTCCAATGGTGAAAAAGTAGTGTTCCAGTTCTCATATGCAGCCGGCAACAATAATGGTACATCCGTCGAGGATGGACAAATTCCAGCTATTATATTTTACACTTAAATTTAGTGCACAGATTCCATTAAATGTCTGAGCATTACGAGTATTAACAATCTTATATTTTGTTATTTACATTGTATATTATTGAGACAAATGAATCTCATTATTTGTTATTAATTCAATCATAATCATAGTATTTTACAAAGAGTTACCGTCTATTGTCCAGTAGTCTTTCAGTAAGATCAAAACTTAAGATCTTTTTTTTATGCGAGATATAGTTCTTAGCTGTATTTTTGTCTCATGGGCCAACATTTTCTGTTTTAGATGTTGATTTCTTTGAATTGTTTCAGCAACTGCTTTGATGAATGTTGAGGCTTTATTCTTAGGAGAGTGACCATTTCTCGGTCCCCTATCAACAGAGGGGATGTTGCTATAACATTTGACTCTACGATAAGACAAATTTTTAGGATTTTTAGGTTGACATGATGATGTACCATGGCATGGTACTTTTAATTTTCTGTTCATGTAAGCCAAACTTGATTTTTTTCCTCTTCCCTGAGCCATCTATTCATATTTACATTGATATACTACTCATTATCTTCTCGTAGTTTGCGCCCTGGGCAATTATGAGATGACTTATAGTTGGCAGTCGATGTGTAAAACACTCAGTTGCCTGTTTATAGCATTTACAGTCTCTGGCCAAATTATTAGAAGTACTACAGTTGTTATGCAAAATCATAGATAATAGCAGTAAAAAGATAGGTTCGGGATATTTTACTGGAATCAATGAAGTTAGTATGTCTACTGCATGTAATTAAACACAATTAAAACATAGTTTTAATTGAAAATTTATTAACTTTGAGTGTATGAACCATATTAATACTCCAGTTGTATTTCTGTGTTAATATTTCGTTGAACCACCTTTTGCAGCTATTAAGACTTCCTTTCTTCAGGCATGCTGTCAATGCATTATTGTACAGTCTCCTGCATTTATGGATGATGATTCCACGCAGGGATGATTTTTTTCAATGAGCTGCATTTTAGTTGTTTACCACTTCTTTAGCCACTTCCTCTTCATCAGCTCCCACACATTTTTAGTTGAATTCATATTGTGACTATTACCTTGCCAATCCCACGGTGGGGTATTTGGGTCACATAATTATGCCTTGATTGAACGGGAAGTGTAACAAGGGGCTCTATTTTGCATAAAATTAAATTATTCCCCATTTCGGAAACTTTTTCTTAACTGTGGAACCAACCAATTCTCTAAGACTTCTTTGTATTCATACTGCCTCAAGATGCTTTGTACAATATAAAGGCGTCCGGTACCCCTGCCACTGATGAGGGACCAAATCGTGACTTTTGTCTGGCGTTTTACGGTTTGTACAACATAGTCAAGGTGAAATTTTTCGTATTGACGACCGTAACCAAATTGAGCTATGTTCCCTAAAATTTCAATCGTGCTTTCGTCACTGAAGCAAACCCATAAAAGAAACCAAATAAACACATAAATTGTAAGAATATAAATTTAATAAAAAAATCATAACAATAAACAATATATTAAATTATCAATCTACAAAACTCTCTATCTTTGCTTTTAAAATCTTTAGCCTACTTCAAACATTGTGCATTATCTCTCACTCACAGCAGTTAATTTCGGCTTTTTGGCAGGTCAATGAGCCTTGTAATCTAAGTCCCTCAGTGTAAACAGTAGTTTAAATTTGATATCTGTTTTCCACGCAAATTTTCTTGGGATATCTTTTGGAGCAAGGGCTTAAATTGGTTTTCTTCTGCATTTTTTCTTCCTTTCAGGCCCAATTATTCACCTAAATTGACTTTTTTCTTTATAGGTTGTACACTTACTTCGGATACATTCAATCTTCCTGAAGCTTCACAGTTTGAATACATTTTAGTATTAAGAAGAGATTTGACTTCAGCTTTTTTACACAGTAGGCTTTTTACCCATACTTGAAAGTTAAAAAATATTTTTTCTGCTGAAAAAATTGAGATTTCAATTGAAATAAAAATAAACGTAGTTAATAATGCAAACATTGCAGAACAATCACAACTGGATCAAACAAACATGTCTGCACACCTGGCACGCAAGAACGTGACTGGAGCGTGTCTGTATTTGTTTGCGTTCCGGTACCAAAACATGGATATAACAATATAATATAGCAAAAATAGATTTAAAAAGGGATAATATAATAATTGTCCTAATAACAAATGCGAACATCAATTACCATGCATACATGCTTAGGGACTTATGATATGTATTCTAGTAGAATTTCAGTCCTGTATATTTAATTTACAAATTTTCTTTTTTTTTTACAAAATTCGTTTAAACACTGTTGGCACATAATTTTTTCTGGTCTTTATACATTTTCTTTTGCATAAACATGTACCCGTAGAGTAATCAAAATGTTTTTATGTACTACTCAAAATAAATAATAAAAGAGGAAATTAATAATAAATTTATAAACAAATCTACAAAAACTCTCATTATATCCTCTGATTGAGTTTTCCATTTTACAAACTTTTAACAATTTTTTATTTATGGAAATATTTTAACATTTACAGTAGTCTCACTATTCCGGCACTATTAAAAACCAGGGTGTGCCAGATTATTAGAATGTTCGGATATATATTATTGGATAGTATAAGGAATATGAAGATAAATAAAATAAAGCTATATAGTAATAAGGAGATATGTATTTCTATAAGGCTATTAAATATCTTACTTAACTAATTTACCTTAAAATACATAGTCCTTAATTGAGGTTTTTTTTCTTAGCAACTTGCAGTCCTTGTTTAAAACTTTTTTTTGGAGATTTTGAAGCATTATAACATCTTTGGCTGATATACAGTTTTCTTCAGCCCATGCTATACAGGTGTTGAAACAATTTAACGCCATATTTGGTTTTATTTTGGCAGCATAATTGGGGGCTCCAGTATTTCTATTGGGCTTTCCTTTGCTTGCATCTCTTTACATATTTCTTCATCTGTCATCATTTGCTGTCTTTCTTCCATGTTCTCTTCAAACCAAGAATTTAAATCTTCTTCATTTAACTTGACTCTTCTTTGTGAAAAACTTTGCAACCAATCGGTAATAGGCAGGTTATCGTTTGCATCCCGTTCTTCTGATTCATATGTCATAGTTTTTTCTATGATGTCTGAATTAAGTTTGGTGAAACGCAGTCCTATAGGTGAGAACACACCAAACTTCAAGTTCAGTTCTTTGAGATACTTTTTTATATCGCTACCCTGAAATATGATGTGAAGGAGCAACTTGCTTTTATAAAGCAACTTTACTTTTTGGATAACATTTTGGTTCATTGGCTGAAGAAGAGGTGTGCAGTTTGGCGGTAAGAACATCGTTTGGATTTTGCTATCACTTGATCTAAGTTCTTGTTCGTTTCGGTGGCCTGGAGTATTGTCAAGTGTGAGTAAAGCTTTCTCGAGCAAGTTGGATCTTTTCATAAACTTCTTTACTTCTGGGATAAATTCTTCATGAACCATTGACTAAACAATTCTCTTGTAACCCAACTTTCCCATTAGTTCCTGTAGCAGACTGGCAGAGAAACATTCTTGTAGACTTGATCCGGAAGAAGACCTGGTTCCTCTATTTTTTCTTTAAAACTGATAAATGGCTGGACAGCAGATTCGTCACTTGAAAGTTTTTCACTCTATATGGATAACAAAGGGACACCAAATCTCTTTTTAAATTTGATGGCATGAAAATCATATTTTTTTGTAATCTTCTGATAAAACTCAATTGCCTTTGCTTTTTAAATTTCTTCAGAGATAGGAGTGTGTTTAGACCACTCTTGCATAAATCACATATAAAGAGCGTTTTACATCTTTGGACAGACACCAATTCGTAATGTTTTACGATTTCCTAGCAAAGTCTCCATCTTTTTCACATATTCCACTATCTTCTGTCTATTTTCCTTAAAATCGTGCACAGTAGCATGCCCAACCCCATATTCTTTCGCCATCTTTATCTAACTTCTTTAAAATCTCCATTTTCTCTTTCAATGTCTTATGTTTCCGTTTGCTCGACATTTTTAACAAGGCTATTATGATGAACAAATCACTTCTTAAGTGTTATAGCAAGAATGAATGTGCAACGGTAAATATGTGCTAATTAGATCAAACCTTATCTCTTACTGAAGAAGGAGCGTGAGGGTGCATAGGGAGTGAGGAGGGGAATGCACCGTGGTGTAGGGTGCTGGACTACTGGACGTGCCAATGTACTGAAGTGCCGGATTAGTGAGAGTTCACTGTAT
The DNA here is from genome assembly GCA_039881145.1 of Druceiella hillmani. Lineage (NCBI taxonomy): Eukaryota > Metazoa > Arthropoda > Insecta > Lepidoptera > Hepialidae > Druceiella > Druceiella hillmani. Next base: position 3,334,746 of record JAYKKI010000091.1, read on the forward strand.
TTGTTGCAGTTATTATTAATATAATTTGCTTACATGAAATCTTTAAAATATCCAAATAAATTCTGTGTCTAATTTTTCACTACAAAATGCTACTAACATTTATTCTTCATAATTATTACATCGGTCAGGCATAAATGTTGTCAATCATTGCTACTTAAAACTTGTTGAAGTGTCTTTATATTGTTTTGGAGTAAATTTTTTTTTTATTATAAACCAAACAAAGTTATAAATAATAAATAATTTCGGTGTAAAAATTCTATTTATCTATTCACTTATGAAAACTATTACTGTGCTTAACTACTATTTGTAAAGCCGTTTAGTTGTATATTTAGACCAAATTATCTGATTCAGAATGTTTTAAATAAGATTAAAATTTAAAATTACTTTTCCTATAAAAATTAAGAATGTGTATTTCTTTATTTTAAAAATATGTCATTCGTTCATTATTTTACCTCTTTATATAACGATTTTTATAAATTGATTGTTACTATTATTTTAAAAAAATTTTGAACTGAAATACACAATGAATTGTTACAAAATTTCCCAAGTATGAAATTTTATCATTTGAGAAATTTTTATCATGTTTAGTTGTAGTTTAATGAGACTGTGATGATCTAACCAAGTAGCTATAATGGCATATCTGTTCTGTACTCTAACGTGAAATAAATAATATTTATGGTGGAAATGAATAAAAATATTTTTGATTAAAATTTAATAATTATTGGTTAAATTATAAAAATATACTTTCTTTTCAGTAGGAATCAATTGCAAATAAAAATGTAAAACTTGCAGTCTTGTTTCAGTTACGTTGAACCCATTTCCTTCTGCCATTCGATGTGTTTTAAAGTTAAATTCTTTGATATTGGTCTCGTCTTTACTATAGCCTTTTCGATATCAGCTTGAACCACATTATGTTTCAATGTAGGTTTACCTATGAAACAATGTTCATATCTATTATGTTTGTGTGAAGTACATAAATATAAATATTCACGAAAAATATAAACATCACAGAAAATGTAAACTGTGCTAGCAAATTTATTTTCACAATTTATACATCTACGAATACATTATCTTTATAAAAATAAACATGGGCTAAACATTAAATTAGTAACTAAAAGTTACTTGGCTACCATCTATTCAAGTTTATATTAAGTTGGCAAGGAAATAATTTCAGTTTTCGCATTAGATAACCTTATGATTTTTTGTCTTTTGACAATGTTATGATTTTTTCCTTTTGGCATTTACCGCTTTTAGATAAGTTTAAAAATTAATAGTGTGTAATTTTGTTTGCAGTTTTTTAGGGTAAATTTTAACATGGACAAGCAAACATTTTCTACATATTTTGCTTTTTTTATATCCATAAAAGCCACAAATCTACTGAGGCTTACAAAGAGTCAACTTTTGATTTTTCATTCAAAGGTGATCTATCCGCTGGTGTACCGACTGAACTTGATGATGACAAAAACAAAGCTGTCAATCATAGAGCTGTACGAGAAATAGCAGAGAGGTTAAATGTATTGCATGCAACAATTGACATTTAGTATTTCGTAAAAGCTCAATATTTGGGTTCCATGTTAATTGAAAGAGATTCACTTAAAACAACAAATCAATGTTTGCAAATGCAACTTATATGCAATGAAATCAACCCTTTTTTGATACAAATAAAGGCTGATGAAAAATGGATCAGCTACAGTAACATCAATTGGAAATGATCAGCATCTATGTGTAATGAACCAGCACAAACAACATCAAAAGTTAGATAATATCCAAAAAGATGTTATCAGTTTGGTGGGACTACAAATGTGTTGTATATTTTGAGCTACTTCCAGGGAACCAAACAAGCAAATCAGGTGTTTAACTGTCAACTACTAATGAAAATGGGGGAAGCAATTAGAGAAAAATGGAATTGGCAAATCACAAAGGAATTGTGTTTCCACTATGACAATGCAAGGCGTCACACTTATTGCTAACTCATGGAAAGCTTGGTTAGAAAGTGATATCGCTCACCCATGTAGTCCTGACCTGCAAGGTTAGGTCTATACAGGTGATGGATTAGAATACCATTTATTTCGAAGTTTGTAGAACTCTTTGAATCATTAAACTCGGTTTAAATCATAAACACATGAAGTTGCCAGAAAGATGACAAAAGCTATCAAATTAAATAGAAAATATGTAATTGATTAACACTAATTCTTTGTGCAAAAAAAAAAACCTGATCGAAGTTACTTTCCTGCCAACCCAATAGAATCCTTTTTAATTTCATCCAATAATATAATTGATAACTTCTAACAGATAGTGGTATTTGAAAATTATAAAATGTTTATAGGTGAAAAGTGTTGGTTTAAACATTTAGATTAAAACTATATTTTAAAAAAGTTTTTAAAGTTGTTGTAAATATGAAAGATTACAAGTTCTGTCTAGAAAGTTAAATCTTGAGGTTATAACTCATCAGCTTAGAAAATAAAAGAGCGCTATTGTTAAAACCAAAAATTCACCAGTTACAGAGGTACTTCACAAGTAGCCCATTAAAGGGCATGAAGCTGCAGCTGTTTAGTAAGCAAAATCAATGTTGTTTAAATATTAATTTTGGGGCATATCATATTTCACAATGACTGAATCTACTATTCAAAGAGATTGAATTAAATTAGCTGAACACTTCCATTCATGTTCGGAAAGATTACTATGATTTGTGTACTGTGTGAACAGAACAGTTTAGACAATTTGAAGTAGTTGTATTGGATTTGAAAATGTCTTGTTCTGGCAGACCGACAACAATAATAACTCTTGGTAATGTGGTAAAGTTAAAATTTTAATTAAAATAAGAGAAAAGATTTCCATTGATGAAAGAAATTTGAAATTTATTCTGTAACTTCAAGTAATAATCAGAACAAAAAAGTTTATTTATATGTTTCATTTAAATTATGGTATATTTTTTGTCTTAATCTATCAGTAAGATAATCAATGCCACAAATGTATCATCACTTGGCTCATTATTGAGGTAGTTTATTTAGCTATTTAAAATATAAGTATCATATTTACCGCCACCCAATGAAATAATCCTGCGCACAGATGCCATAGCAATTTCCTTGCAGATAAGTCTAATATCACAACCAGAATATCCTTCAGTGAGTTCAGAAAGAATTTTGAAGTTAATGTTTGGATCAACATCAAAATTATAGGATGTCAAGTAACTCTTGAACATTAGTGTCCTTGTAGACGTGTCAGGTAGATCTATATATATTCGTTTTTCTAATCTTCTTAGCATAGCTGGGTCAATGGCCCTAAAAAATATTGGCACAATTTTACACACTGTTTTATTGTACTTGGTATATTTAGATATGTTGAGAACATCTGTAAGGGGATATAACATGTTAATTTGAATTAATATTGAAATGAAAAGAAATCTTTGGGAATTAAAATTTATATATATATATATATATATACATATATATACATACATACATATATATATACATACATATATATATACATACATATATGTATATATATATATATATATATATACATATATATATATATATATATATATATACAGGTATCCCATAAGGAGTGGACCAACAAAATGTAGGTGATAGAGGGGATTATTACACATACGAAACAATACATTTTATTATCCTAGGCGTAATAGTTGTAGAGATGATTTTTTAATTTATGTTAAAAAAAATTTTTTTATTATCGCAACCGCATGTACGTATTGTTTGTACAAAAATCGCTTTTCATGTTTTGTAATTGAAAAAATGCACATGTTTCAGTTTATGTTGCCAATAATAACGAATAACATTTTAATTAGGAAGATGAATATTCTCTTAAAGAGCTTGGACAATAAAAAAGCAGAAATAGTAATAATACCTAATATTAAAAAAAAATTTCAAGCGCAATAACAAAAATTTAAAAATCATCCTAAAAGTATTAGGCCTAGGATAATAAATTTATTGTTTTGTATGTGTGCTCTATCACCGACATTTCACTTGTCCACTCCCTACAGGACACGTGTGTGTGTATATATATACATATATATATATATATATATATATATATATATATACATATATATATAGATAGTTTTTAAATCATAAAAAATGAAAATCGCAATTTTTTACTTACCAGGGCAAATTTGAAGATGCTAAAAGAAATATATTAGCTGATTTTTTAATGACACCATCAAGTTCAATCAAAATTTGGCTTTTGAGGCGTCTAGAAGCTTCGTGCTCATTAGAATAATCTCTTGTAGCCATTAAAGATTCTATTTCATCTATAAATATAATTGAGGGTGAATAATATTCAGCCATTTCAAACAACACCTGTAATCGGGAAAATCAATGGGAGATTTGAGATGACACTAAAAATATTGTTCACCAGGGTTTATTCTTGGGTTTTTTTATTGATTTTACATTTGTTACAACTGAAAAATGTGTTTTTTAGAGTACCAGAATACTCCTCTAGATTAGACTGCTATATAAACTGTCACCACATTGTAAAATCTTTAAATTAATTTTAAACAAAACAAAAGTTAGTCTCTTGAATTTGACTAAGGTTACAAAATTATCCAACTTAATATTTTCCTTATCCTACTTATTATGTCACCTAATGAATGTAATATTACGTTATTCTTCGATCTTACATTATGGTAGCTAACAACTAAGAGCACAGACAAAGAAAGTGCATATCTTTTCATGTGTTGATCTGGATATAGAACATTATTTGGTTCTATTCAGGATCTTAACTGTTAAAACATCCACTCGTGTCTGGCTGTGGGTAAGTATATGTAAATATTTTCATTATTCTTTCTAGCAGTGAAATTGTATACCTAATTATTTTCATAACTTTCATGTTCTTAACTATTACTTTATAAATTTATTTGTTCGTCTTTCCTAAATTTTTTAATTATCCAACATCGACAGTACATATAGCGTCTATATTGAAATTAACATTTAATTTATAGTTAAAAAAAATTGTATCATACGTTTTCGAAATGTCTTCACTGAATATTTTTTTCACTTAAGTAACATTTAAAAAATCATTTTAATTTTAGAGCAATGTAAATTTATGACATATACATATATAAAAATAAAACTGTTAGTACGAATAGAACTTGCGCCACAACAAAAAAATTTAAGCATATAAAGGAATATAGCGTTTCAATAAAATTTGCAATAATAAATTTAATCTTTCACTATGCAAAATGTGTTGCTAAGTATGTGTTTTATAGATAGGTTTCAAAATATTTCATGAATTTCTCAAAAATATTTTTGTTTTATCGTAACTTTTTTACTATTTTAGCTGTTTTTAGTGTTTGTTGTTTAAATAGAGAATATGACAAATATTAGCGGTGAATTAGTTTTGAACTTACTGAGCTTCCTATGTAATGCTGCTTTTAGAAATACCTAGTAACAATAAATATACAGAAAAATCCAATTTTGATGGTCAGATAAATTTTTGTTGTCATTAAAAAATTCAAAAACTGATTTGTATTTTACCCAAGTGGCTATTTTCAACGATTCCCCACAAGCCTATGTAGAAAATAAATTTTTTCCAGTCAACTTTTAAATATTTGGAATATATGCCAAATATTGCCAGTGACAGACAGACTGCCTATATTGCCTTACTCAATAACAGTAAGGAATTCTAAACATAAAAAGTTTTATATGACATTTACTTCATGATACTTACGGTAACTATCTTTTCCGATTCACCTCTGTATTTATTTATTACTGTACTAAGAGAGACGTTGAAAAAAGTGCATTTGCTCTCGTTGGCCAGAGCTTGAGCCAACATCGTTTTCCCAGTGCCTGGAGGCCCATGGAGCAAAATTCCCTTCCATGGGGTTAGTAACCCAGTAAATAAATGGGGAAATTGCAGTGGATACAGCACAGATTCAGTTAGTAGCATTTTAGCTTCAGTAAGACCAAATATATCTATCCATCTAAGACCAGTTTGCAATTTTATAATATCCAAATATACTTGTTCAGCAATCTGTTTTTTTTCTGCCGACAGCTTTTCCATATACATGCTCATGGGTTTTATGTTAATGGGGTTGTCTTCAGATGGATAAAGATGACAATTCTATAATTAAATAAAATTTTATTTTAAAGAGAATGATTATATTATTTTCATGCTTTTAGTTAATACATATATATATATATATATATATATATATATATATATATATATATATAATGTATATATATATGTATGTATATATATACACACACACACACATATTTAGACAAACACAAAAAAAGTAGGCAAATTAATGTAACAACAAATATATTCATGTTATACGGAGCTTATAATAATTAATATCTTTGAACATAAAAAGACTTAGAATTAACAAAATAAAAAACAAATTAGAGATCTTAATCATAGTGAAAGTTGTATATTGTTCTAAAGACTGATTAATGGGTGACACGGTCAGTATTTAGCGTTACTTCCTCTTGCTGTATAGACTGCCTGCATCTGGGCAAACTTTTTATTAAATTGTCAATGAAAATTGTTTTCGGCATAACACTCCATTCTTCCATAAACGCACTTTTGAGGACCCTTAAGTTAGCTGGTGTCATATTTCTTTGCTTAATTTGTTTTTCCAGCTTATTCCAAACATATTCTATCAGATTAAAAACATGCTAGCCATTTCAAAATTTCAATTCCGACCTCAGTCAGGTACTCCGAAACAACCGCTGCAGTGTGAAGTTGAGCATGATCATGCATTAAAAGACAATAATCTTCAATGTATGGGACAAAAGGTATCAATCACAATCTGTTCTAAAATGTCCATTACATATGATGCCGCAATCAGGGACTTGTTTTCTACAATGTATAGCTCCGTACATACTCCTAAAGAAATATGATATGGGGCTACCAATACCATTATTGACCCTCCACCATAAGACTCTCTTCCAACAATGTTACACTGAGCATATTTTTCTTCAGGTCATGTCCATACTTTAATCCTTCCATCATCTAACTTAGGACAGAATCTAGACTCGTCAGTAAAGTATACCTTTGTTAACCCATCATCATCCCCCTTTCGGTGCAGACGACTAATTTGGACCGAGCTACTAGATGACCTGAGTGAGGAAAAGTCCTCTGGTTAGCAAGGATGCCCCTATTCTAGCCGCCATAAGTCTTCTTCTAATGGTTTTGGTGCTGTCACTTATTGAACTTCCTGAAGCTTAGTTCTTACCTTGAAAGAAGTCGAAGTGTGATTTCTTAACACACTGCTTACTATAAATCTGTACTCCCTCTCTGTTGTTATTATTTTGCGACTTTGCCCTTTATGTTTTGTATACTCTCCAGTCTACCCATATCATTTAACATTGTGAAAAATTACAGACTTAGAGACTTGTAATGTTTGAGCCATTTCATTTTAAGTGTAACCATTTTCAATTAAAGTTACAGCTTTGGACACTTGAGCAACGCTGAGATCCAGTATTATCCCTTGAATTTATTAAATAATCTTCCCTTGTTATCATTAACAAATTTGAGAGAAAAATAATGAAAATAAAGTGTTTGTTGCAAAAGTTTTTACACTACTCAATATTGAATATTGTACATTATAAAGAAATTAACAGATAACAATAAAAACAAATGAAGTTCGTAAATAAAATTCAATTGAATCCTCATTTTTTCCATCTATACTATATATGGTATAGATGGCTAGTGTGAAAGGTGAAAAAATGTTCTGTTATTCTACTTTTTTTGCGTTACTCTAAATATGTCCATGAGTGTATATAGGAATTACTTGTGTAGTTCATTGATAAAATATTTATTTGAATTTCTCCCCATTTTATGTCTATAAGATAGTATTAAAAATTGTAATACCTTCTAGAAATAGAAATACAAGAAGTTGTTTTTAGAATTTGTATTTAGCAGATAACATGCAAAATTGTAATTAGATTGATTGAAAATAGAGGAGTGGGGCACATTGATATGATTTTTTTAAATAGAAAGCTTTTCTTACAGAAACCTTTCCTTCCAGAACTTTTAAGAAAACTATAGTATTCTAGTCAATATTAGTACTTTCTACCAGATTTCTAAAAAACATACAATAACTAAATTTTCCATTAATTACTTTTATATATTTCAAACCGGAAACTGGACATATGTATTGAAGTACAACATAATTAGTTGAAATCACAACTGATAATTCAAATATGAAAGATATTTACATACCACATGATGTAAATTGCAATTATTTATATAAAAGCACCAAGGCTATCACTTGTTGAATGACAACAAATATACGACTCCTGCTGAGATTGTGCCACATTATTGGTTCTACCGAGAGTTACTGGTGTGTATGTCAACAAACACGTGGGTTCATTTTTTTGTATGTAAAGTGTTTATTTCCATACACAAATGTGCCCATCTCCTCCTAATGATACAACAGGTAAACATTGTTTTTGCAAAAATTACTTGGGAAAATCCATTAGAAACTAATTATTCATAGGATTTAAATATACCTTACTATTAATAGGATTTAAATATACCTTAGTAATAGGAGTTATCACAAATGGATCAATGTCCACCTCTTTTGGTACGAAAGTAACAGGTTTTTTAGGCAAAGTCTTCTTTTGTGTCTCTTTAAGAACTGCTTTATTTGGATGATCTGTAATCTCAACTTTTTTACATAGTGATGGTTGTTTGTTGAACTTGAGCATGTAGTAACTGCAGTAGTCTTGCAGGATTATGTCAAGATCCACATTATCACATATCTTGTAATCGTTAGTTAAGCTGGCTTCTTGCTCAAATAGGTTCGCGGTTTGAAAGTAACCTTCATCTTTTAAATAATAATGCACAAGATATTTAAGAATATGTTTCCTCATTTTGAACAGATTACCTTTCTATAATTAAAACATTTTATTACTTGAAATTTGTATTACAACTTACCTATCAGTATACGCACACGATTTTGAATGACTGTTACAAATATTTTCAAAATACATTTTTAGAATTAAAATTTCTAATAAAAAATCATACTTTGTTTTTCATATGTTAATAACCAAGGCACCAAGTTCTACTATAAAGCGAACTGAAATTCACTTATTTATCACAGTTTTAATCAAAAAGTGAAACAGTTGATTCTTTTTACAACTTTTATTCTCTTATTGAAAAAAGTAGAAACTTTTAAATATTTTCTTGACCTAGACCAAACAAAAAATAACTTACTTATAGATTTATATCATGTTAAAGCATTTGTTTATAGATTTATTTATTTGTGTATAAAATAAATTATGGTATACTTATTGTGGACTTGCATGATTGTGTATAAAATAAAAGATCCGACACTCGTTATTGAAGTTATAAGAAAAGAGAGAAATTAATAATTGAAATATATGCATAATTCAAGAAAAATTAACAAAATCTTGAATAACAATTGAAATATTAACCTGAATTAGACTAAAAATGGGAAAGTGAGGAGGTTTAAAGGTGAAGGGGTATAATATTTTTTTCATATAACTTAAGACATTTATCAAGGAATAGTTCCTTGTATTGGGATTCGGTTGATTCCAAAGTTTTATGACTTGAGAGTAAATGATAATTTATAGAAGATAAAGGTAAGTTTGGAAATAGGTACAGTAAATATATTTTCAGTGTTTAATCAAAAGCCATGAACAACCAAGAGTGAATCTATTAATGAGATAATTGTTATAATGAAATAAGCAATGTTGAAAAAATTTTCTGTTATCATTTTAAAATCGTTAAATAAATAATATTTTGGTGTGAATTGATTTGCTATGTGAAGATAATTAGATAAAGTTTGCATGCCTAAACTTTGTGAAATATCTTTTATAGATCAATTATTCATGGAACCTTTAAAAGTATATTTAGTTTACAGGAAATTAAAATATATATTCTGCAGGCGTTAAAATATACATTATTATAAAAATATAATGGTAATCCTTTTATACTCGTCATATTTATTACATATATTTGCACAACTTTGTTTTCGAGAATATGATATTTATGCATTTACTAAGAATTCAACTTATAAACTAATGTAAATAAAGATATAAATTTCTACCGCTTTAAGGGGAAATTATCAGATAAAATAATAAAAAAAAATACATTCAGTTTCTCAAACTCCTATTTTTGCGAAGTGGGCACTGGGTAGTGGTTAGGGCTTGTAAATAGTTCAACAAAAAAAAGAAAATGTACTCTACTCTCCTAGGTAAACTAACAGAAATGTCATTGTTATTTTAATAAATAGTAATTATTTCCTATACATATTTAAAAACCATAGATTTGGGTACTATTCGTCACAAAAAATACAGATTTTTCATCTAATGAACATGATCGCCGACAAGAAGATATTACGTGCTCATCGTGCATGCGTAAGTATGGTGTACTTGTTTCATTTAAAATATAAGGGGTACATTTGTATACAATAATTCCCATATTTTACGTAATCACCAAAAAATCCATATAAAGCGATCGCCGACAAGAACATAATATGCGCTCGTCGTGCATGTGTAAGTGTGGTGTGCTTGCATGTAAAATATAAGAGGTACATTTGTATATAATAACTCATATTTTACGTTACCAGCAAAAAATCCATATAAAGCGATCGCCGACAAGAAGATAATATGCGCTCGCCGTGAATGTGTAAGTGTGGTGTGCTTGCATTTAAAATATAAGAGGTACATTTGAATATAATAATTCTCATATTTTACGTTATCAGCAAAAAAGCCATATAAAGCTATCGCCAACAAGATATTAGCGCATGCATGTGTGGTGTAATCGTTGTCGCGTAAAATATTTCATGTGTTTCTTTGTATAATATATCTTTGTAGACTTGGTGGCGAGCTCTAATGGAGGATAGTAAAACAAGAGAAGAAAGTATTGAAATCTTAATTTCATCATTCCTGCCATTTACTTACTATCTTTACATGGTACTACTTAGTAAAAATGCTTTAACATTGTACGTTGGATTCTAACAGCGGTCGAAAATACTTTCTAACTATGGTTAAATCCAAATTATAATCTAAATTATGTAAATTTTCCATGAAACCAAAAATATTTTCTTGCTCATACCCATAACCCTACAGCGGATTACAATCGTAATTACTTACAAGTATTTAAGGAATATAATTAGACAAGACTAAAGTTTTTCAAATTTAACTTCCGAATAAAAAATAATTTTTTTCAAAACTATTGATTTTAAATAATATCTTTAAAATATAATTCATACATTAAAATCCATTTGATGTACTCGGTATAGACTTGGGAAAACTATGTGAAAATTCGCATCAATAAAATCAAAGGAAAATATGATTTACTTACAGTAATTTCCACTGTGCGCGCGCTACTTTTGCTATTTTCGAATACATATTCGACTGACATAGCTTTATGGTTTACTAATCAAAAGTTAATATCGATATAATACAATAAAATCAAACACCGCGCCTGTAGTGACGATTTTTCGAGTGTTGGTTGCTAGGAATCATTTTTGTTTTTTGTGAATAACTAAAGGGCGATGGAATACCAAGGAATACTTCATATTACTTTCAAGTGTCAATATATGAGTGGAGATTATAGTTTATTTATAATATTATATACGAGTATTACAAAATGAAAAGTAAATATTACAGGTAAACTAAATCTTTGTGACTTGAAAAATGACTAAGGCAATACATTAAATTAATAGAGAGGTACCCTAGTTTCAATAATTTTCTTTTAGTGACAAATAGGTAGAAATGTGCACGGTTAATTATAGCGCCGAGCCTTGAAGCACATTACATCACCTGATTCCCAATGCGAAGACCGCCACAAATAATATGTCATGCGATAGGTGAACCAACGTCCTACAGGACGGCAAGCGACAGTTGATTCTAGAAGTTCAGGAGTTAAGAAATAATCAAGAAAATAAATCCCGACCCGTACGCCCTGTCGAATTAAATGTATAAGGATTACAATAAATTAAAAGAGAGTCTGACCGACAACGAAGCTTAATTGCAGTCAAAGCAAAATAGGAAAAGGGTAGCCATCGAGAATAAGTATCGGGATTAAATATTCGTTAGCCAACTTGACAAAATTCACTTTCTTCTAACTTTGTACGCTATGAGTAAGAAATATATTTCTTTACTCGTAATAATACATTTCTTCACTCGTAGTTTGTACGTGCATGCTTCTTTCAATTTTTTTTTCTGTTTGCTATCTTCATGTACCTACAGTCTGTTTAAACAGGATGATAAATTTGGCTGGCCCAAAAATGCTATTAATAAGTGAAATGCAACCCTAATATGTTTTGGTTGGATAATTCAAGGTCAAAAAACCACATACCATTTGGTATGTTCGCTACTTGTTCCACGCTGATTAATAATGGATCGTTAATGTGGCAATAAAGGGCGGCTCGTTTTAGATAAAACCCGTCATTGATAAGTAATCAGCTAATTTTGAAGAGAAGTCGGAGATTCATCACTATGGTCTTACAAAATGTTTCTTATTGTATTGTCTCAATTAAATGTGACATTTGTACGGTTTGGAAGGAAAAATATATGAGGTGAATAGGGGTAAGTGAGTAATTGAAAATCACAACCTAAACTTTCTACGTAATTATTTTAATACCACAACATACATTGTTCGAAATTTGTTTTGTTACGAAAGAGTACAGACAGAGTTAGTACAAAATAGTACAGACAGAGCTAATCTGATAAAGAATAATCGGAAACTACTTTATATATAAACTTAAATAGTTTTTAGGTACACTTTCATCGGACTTTACGTTATGTGTAAATAATTCATATTTTATTTCCGATAGGAACTAGTACGTACTCACCTGGCATAAGTTAACCGCTAACGCGCAACCATTCATCACTGAACACAGACCACGAAGAACTAATCAAGATTAGCTGGGTGGGCGTGGAGAGTTAGGCAACAGTTTCAATGTTGTTAATCTTTTTGTGCCACGTGGGGAATATTTTGACCCCAGAAAGTGAGTTAAGGAAAAAATGGTATATGTTTAACGTAAGACCTGAATTGCTTATCCGCGGTTTAAATCCGATTTACGATTTACATAACTTACGTTAAATGCGATTCTAAATATTTCGTAGGACTCATCCCATTTAAGTCTTTAAAACGGAAAGTATCACTTATTGCACTAATTCTTTCACGGTCTGAGCATAAGCTTGTGGGGTTGTCGTGGGTAATAGAAAACATGACTTCTTACAAATAATTAGTATATTGCTGAAAGTACTATGCCATAGAATAACCAACGGAATGGCCTCATTTGGGTTCTAGAAAACATTTTAATTGTGGTATACTCTTTTAAAAGTATGATTGACTCTTAGATATTTTACAAGTTTTAGGATATTATTCACACACACACAGGCACACGCACACACACACACACACATATATATATATATATATATATATATATGTATATAATATATATATATATATATATATATATATATATATATATATATAAATATATACATACGTACGTACACGCATACGTGCATACATGAATACATATATACGTAAGGTCAAGTGGGGTATATACATGAACAGGGCAAATGTATTACCATAGCTTCAACTATTTACATACAAATGAAACCGGTACTGCCCTCTCTTTTACGCGTAAAGTACTTTTTGCACTACAATCTGACTACATATTGAATTTGATAGATTGACAGAAGAATGAATGACATTTCATTTTTCAAGTCACTTTCGTGTCGCGTGTTTTGTAAATTGATAACTTAAGTTTTAATCCGAAGTAATCTTGGGAAAAAACGTAAATTCTTTAATTTTTTTATATCATAGTGAGAATATTTAGTGTAAATAAATTATTCAATGAAGTATTTGAGCATATTTGCTGTAATTTATGCTGGTATGGCTGCCATATGCCTCATAAAATTAGGGGCTTTGGGCAAATGTATGAACGTACCTCGGGGAAAACGTAATGTTTTATTGCATTTACCCCGTTTCATTGTTCCAGATGGTGCGAAATTACGTTAAGAAGGGTACAGAACCCAAATATATGAACGAAAAACCAAACATTGCTCTTAATGATATAATGTATTGTGTACTCACTACATACAAAGCTTCTGTCATTTACGGAATTCCATTTGACATTATATTCCCAAGTGAAAGGAACACGAGATGCAATTAAAAAACCTAAAGGACGCAGAACGGCACTTCCCGAAAATGTTGAAAATGATTTGGGAACTTCCATAAAAACGCTTGCTAAATGTAGCTTTGATCTTAGTCGCAATGAAATTTTAGACTTATTTGGTCAATTCGTTAGAGTTAATAATATTAATACACCGTTTAAAGATGACTTACCAGGGGAAGATTGGTTCCTCGCTTTCAAAAGACGACATAATTTATCGATTCGAAAGCCAGAACAGTTGCAATATGCTACAAAAAAGGCCGCCAAGATCCATTCATTATTTCATGGATATTTCCGTCTTTTCAAAAAAGCTTTGGTTGACCTAAACTTGGAAGACAAACCCCAACAGATCTGGAAAAAGTTCATAACTCTGTAAGTTTCACTGATCTCATTCAAATAAAAACTAAAGTTTAATTCAATATACGTATTTTATTGCTATTACCCCAGATTAGTAACTATCTACACTATTAGAACAAATGCAATAGTTGAGCCAGAGTAAATAAATTTAATTATTAATCTGTAGTCATTTTAATTTTAGTATAAGTAATTACTTGGGACAACAGCCTAATACATACTTAATATTGACAGTAAAAATTATTTATAAAATATAATACACCCAAATTCACATACAGCAAAATTAATGTGTCAATCTAGCTATGGTACTCGCATTTGCCCCACCTGACCTTATATATATATATATATATATATATATATATATATATATATATAAGGTACAAGAGGCATATAAGGCCCACCTAATTTGAATATTCGGTTTAATTAATAATAAAAATATATGGAATTATGTTTTACGAGTGATTTATTTATCAGAGAAATTCAGACATAAATCACTTTCTGTTACGTTTAGCCTAATGTAATTGAGTTTTTATATTTAAAACTAAACCAAACCAGTTGTTAACAATAATTGATTTATATAGTTTACTTTTTTGTAACTGGCAACATGAAAAAGTATGGAGTTTTTTAGAGAAATAAATAATTTGGCTGTCATGTTTTACGGACGTTCTATTATTTTATAAAGTGTATTTTAAAGACAAGAATTGGTTAAATTCATCGTCATATTTCAACATGTGGTGACCCCGACGTGATAAAAAATTGAAGATTCTGCATCGGACCTTTTGACACTCAGATCGGAAGAGTGCAACAATTTACAAGATGGAAGCTAACATAAAGAAGCGAGCGCCGATTCGGGCTTCTTTTACAAAGTTGTATAAAAGTATAAAGGCGCTTTTCGAGGATGAAAATTCAAAGGTAGATGATATTTTAATTAAATATGATCCATTAGAAAGAACATATAATAATTTACTGGTAATGGATGAAGCCATTTTAGAAATGTTGTTAGAAAAAGAAACCGAGCAGTTAAAATATGATGACGAATACGAGAACGTCGAAGAATATCGCCAAAAGTTTGAAGAAATAAGACGTCGTTTACAATTACTAAACGATAAATTACTTAAAAATGCTCCAAATGTAGAATATTCCGAAAAGACAAAATTGAAATTACCGAAAATTGAATTAATGAGATTTGGTGGCGAAAGAAAAGATTGTCTTACGTTCTGGAGCCAATTCAAAAGGATAAATGATGATAAACATATGGAGTTGGAAGACAAATTCCAATATTTAATGCAATGCATGATTCCCGGTACTAGGGCAAAGGAAATAATAGATAGTTACCCACCTACCGCGGAAAATTATCATAAAGCCATTGAGAGTTTACAAAAAAGATTTGGAAGAGAAGAGTTGCTTATAGAATATTATGTCAGAGAACTTTTGGGACTTGTGATAAAAAATGCTACAAATATAAAATCTAAGTTAAGCATTATTTAGTTGTATGACAAATTAGAATCACATTTAAGAGCATTAGAATCGATAGGAATGACATCAGATAAGTACGCAGCCATGCTGTTTCCCCTAGTGGAATCCTGTATTCCTGAAGACATTTTGAGAATTTGGCTAAGAAATCCTTCCCTCAGTGAAGAAGATAAGTCATATAGCAAGAGATTGAATAATCTTTTGTCCTTTTTGAGAGCAGAGGTAGAAGGGGAAGAAAGAATTTATTTGGCCAAGACTGGAATTAAACAAAATGAATATATTCTGAAAAGGCAAAGACCTATAGAACAAGAGTCGACTCAGCCAACTGCTAGTGATTTATTTGTCAGTAATAAAAATGTTGTGCGTGTTTTGTGAAAAGTCGTCCCATCTAAGTAAGGACTGTTTCCATGGACAAAAGATGAATTCTGAAGAGAAAATGAATATTTTAAAGTCTAAAAGATGTTGCTATTCCTGTTTAAAGATTGGACATACATCGAAGAAATGCCGCAATAAGCCTCATTGCATTTGTTGTGGTAGGAAGCATTATATCATTATGTGTCCAGACTTCAAGCCCACCAAAAACAAACAGGATAGAGCTGGAGAGGCTGAGAGCAGTTCTTTATCTAATGTATGTCAAACCAAAGAAGTATTGTTACAGACATTATCAGTAGCTATAGAAAACGATGGGAAAAGGCAAGTAGTTCGAGCTTTAATTGACACAGGCTCTCAAAGCTCGTATATTTTGGAATCTTCCGTAAAAAAACTCGGACTCAGGCCAACTCACTCTCAAGGTTTAACTCATGTGGTGTTTGGTGGAGCAACATCTTACAAACAGCATAACTGTTATGTCGTAGAAGTTCATAATTTAAATACATCATATTTTTGTAAAATTACAGTACTAGCCCAGCCTCAAATTTGTGGACCGATACCTCACATAAAGGATCAACTTGATTTAAAAGAGCTGAAACAAAAGGGTATCAAAATCACCGATTTTAGTCAAGAGATCCGTGCAATAGAAATGCTGATCGGAGCTGATATGGCTGGCAAAATTTACACTGTAAAAGTAATACCACTGAAATCAGGTTTAACAGCTATGGAAACCTATTTAGGATGGGTCGTTATGGGAATGCAGACAAGTGATCATTCAAGAAAATCTATAGATGCAGTGTCAAGCTCCCTGTTGTCCCAAAGTTTTAATATTGAAAATTTGTGGAATTTAGAAGCCCTAGGTATTCAAGATCCTTATGAGTCAAAAGATAAAATTGAACTAGAAAATGCTGTGAGGGAAAATCTCATAAAGACAATGACTGTTGAAGATGGCAGATATGAAGTGAAATTACCATGGAAATGTAAAGACTATCTGCGTGACAACAGAATTCTGGCTGAGAAAAGATTAGAAAAGACTACTGACAAGCTAATTGCACAAAATAAATATGAAGCTTACAATGCAGTTTTGGAGGAATGGCTACAAGAAGACTTTATAGAGGTAGTACCTCCTGAAGAATTATCTCAGCCATCTTGCTACTTGCCACATCGAGGGGTCTTCAAAGAAGGAAATGTAACGACCAGAGTTAGACCAGTTTTTGATGCGTCAAGTAAGTTGAAAGGTCATCGTTCTCTAAACGAATCTTTAGAAAAGGGCCCAAACACTCTGGAACTTATATCTAGTATTTTGATGAAATTCAGGGAAGATAAAATAGGAGTGGTCTCTGACATCAAGAAAGCTTTTCTACAAATTTCAGTCTGCCCTGAAGAACGCAACTTTTTACGATTTCTCTGGTGGAGGAACAGTGATGATGTGGTAGAACACTCTAAGAAAGATATTCAAGTTTACAGACACAAAAGAGTGGTTTTCGGCCTCACATGCTCACCTTTCATACTAGGAGCTGTTATACAGCATCATTTGGACAAATCTGCGCCTGAAATACAACATATAGCACAGAAGCTGAAGAAATCCTTTTATGTTGATAACTGTGTTACATCTGTAAACTCAAAAGAAGAATATGAAGAGTTTGTTGAAACATCTACGAAGTTAATGATTGAAGCCAGAATGGAATTAAGAGGCTGGGAATCAAGCAGCTTAGAAAAACCGGATAAAAAATGTGAACCAACACCAGTTCTAGGACTACTCTGGGATAAAGAAGAAGACACATTATTTTGCAACGTAAATAATATCTCGGAGCCAACAGGAATTCTTACTAGACGAACCTTACTTTCTGTAAAAGGTTTTTGACCCTATAGGATTCACAAGTCCAGTTACATTATATCCGAAAGTTCTGCTGCAAGAATGCTGGAAGGAGAAACTTAGTTGGGACACAAGTTTGCCAAAAGAAGTTTGTGACAAATTCTTGAAGTGGTTTCAAGAACTGAATCTCTTGAAACATGTGAAAATTCCTAGACGCATAATACTTGAAGATGCGGCTTCAGTTAGTTTACATGTATTTTGTGATGCGTCTGGACTTTCTTATGCAGCAGTAGTCTTTGTGAGAAATGTTCGACATTTGTGTGCAAATGGCATTAGCTAAATCAAGAGTTGCACCGTTAAAGAAGATGTCCATTCCACGATTAGAACTGATGGCTTGTACTATAGGAGCGAGACTTTTGGATTTTGCGAAGAAAACTTTGGAACTGAAAGCTGTTCCAGAATATTTTTGGACGGACTCGGCCACAGCATTATATTGGATCTGTCATGAAGAGCCATGGGGAGTTTTCGTTCAAAATCGAGTAACGGAAATACGAAAACTTTCAAACACAGAAGATTGGCGACATTTTCAAGGAACCCAGAATCCCGCAGATTTGCCTTCCAGAGGTTGTAGCGTTGAAAAATTGATAAACTCCCGTTGGTGGGAGGGACCGGAATGGCTGTCTAAAGAAGAACGGGAATGGCCTAAATCCAGTTTTCAAAGTACTGGTGAAGCAAATCAAGAAAAGCTGAAGGTTGCACTAGTAGTCAATAGTCCACTAGATAGAGAGTGGTATGTGCAATATTTTTCCAGCTACAAGAAGATTCTTAGAATGGTTGCATGGATGGGAAGATTCATTTCCAATTGTAAAAGAAGTCAACAAGAGCGCTTAAAAGGTGAATTATCGGGTGAAGAAATAAATGCAGCCGAAAAGAATTTGATGAAAATTGTACAGCAAGAGCAGTTCAGTGACGAATATTTGAGAAGTCTAAAAACTGTCACATCCTTTGCAGATAAAGAAGGACTAATCCGAGTCAAAACAAAGTTAACTGAACGGAAGGATTTTGAAAATTTTAAGACTCCAATATTGCTACCTGGAAAACATAAATTGGTAGAGCTCATGATACACGAGAGCCACATTAATATATTGCATTGTGGTCTGAACAATCTCCTCGTAGACGTGAGAGAAAAGTTTTGGGTAGTAAATGCAAGGAAAACTGCACGTAGAATAATATCCAGGTGTATTCGATGCAAGAGACATAGTGCAAAGAACATAGAAACCATGCCAGTACCGTTGCCAGAAGATAGGATCAAAGAGGCCTCTGTATTCGAGGTGGTTGGAGTGGATTTGGCAGGACCCCTATCACTTAAAGGGAGCACTAAAAGCTGGATTGTCATATTTACCTGCGCGGTGTTTCGAGCTATTCATTTAGAACTGGTCCAGTCACTATCTACGAAATCTTTCCTTTTATGTTTTAGAAGATTTATTGCTAGACGTGGACGGCCCCATATTGTGTACAGCGATAATGGCACGAATTTTGTTTGTGTGAACAACTTATTGACATCTATCGATTGGGAAGCCGTACAAAAAGAGGCGCACATGAAAAGATAATCTGGAAGTTCAACCCTCCCACGGCTGCCTGGTGGGGTGGCTTTTGGGAAAGACTCATTCAAGTGCTAAAGAAAATGCTACGACGGGTTTTGGGCAGAGCATGCGTCACTTACGAAGAGATGGTTACTTTACTGTACGACTGTGAATCAATCATCAATTCTCGGCCCATAACCTACATTTCGGAAAATGACCAATATTTGAATCCCTTGACCCCTGCCATGTTCTTGCAGGATATGCACACGGTGGGAGTTCCAGATTTAAACCATCTTGATGAAATTGATATCACCCGAAGATACCGTTATCAGCAAAACTTAAGAGAAGAATTGAGAAAACGCTTCCGTTCTGAATATCTAGGACAGTTAGTTTTGGCAAAGTCTAATAACAAGTGTGAAGAGGTAAAATTAAACGATATTGTCTTAGTAGAAGATACAAGCAAGAAGAGAGTTTTTTGGCCTCTAGGACGTGTTATAGCTATATTCCCTGGGAAAGATGGGATTAGTAGAGTGGTAAAGATAAAGTCGGATTCTGGAGAATTACTTCGTCCGGTACAACGTGTTTATCCCTTGGAAGTTGAAGCTTTCAGTAATTCATATGAGGAAGTGCAAAAAACTGTAGGTCAACTACGGGAAAAGAATCTGAGCCTTTCTGTACCAAAAGAGATGCCGGAACAAACAGCCAGATCTCGAAGAGTCATTCATTTACCGTCTAAGCTAAGGGATTTTGAACTATCCTGAAGGGACTGATATGGACTCTAAATGTTGATTTCTGACTATTTAGTTAAATTCTATGTTTAGGAAAGAAATTTGTTATAATATTAATTGCTTATGCTCCTGGGTTTTGATGAAATGAGTTCATCAAAAGGTGGGAGGATGTTATGTTTAGCCTAATGTAATTGAGTTTTTATATTTAAAACTAAACCAAACCAGTTGTTAACAATAATTGATTTATATAGTTTACTTTTTTGTAACTGGCAACATGAAAAAGTATGGAGTTTTTTAGAGAAATAAATAATTTGGCTGTCATGTTTTACGGACGTTCTATTATTTTATAAAGTGTATTTTAAAGACAAGAATTGGTTAAATTCTTCGTCATATCTCAACACTTTCTATAAGTGATCAATAATAAAAGAAATATTAAAGTTTTTACAAGCTCCTGGGCCTTATTAAAGTACTATAGTATAATAAGACCCAAAGAAAAATAATCATTTTTTCTAAAAATAACCAACGGAATCTGTCCCTGGATTCCGTTGGTTATTTGACATTCCGTTGGTTATTTGTTATTTGACCTGTATTTAACATAAAACAATCAACAAAAAATATTTTCTAAAGTAATCCTCATAAAAAAACTACTTTGGGCCTTATTGGTCGCCTGGCTTTTTAAAGACATAGCAGTTGTATATAGTCATACTCTTTTCAAACATAACTAAATATAATAAAATAAAATCAATCTTCATTCTCATAAACTATATAAAAACAATAATTATCGTCAAGTGTTACAATACCTATTTAAAAACTTTGGAGTAAATTAAAAAATATAAACTTATTCGCAAAAAAATTCTCTATTCTATCTTCAATTTATTTTAAATTCTCTATCTTCTTTTGACAGCCTCACACATTCTTTGTGGTACCATGTTTTGCACTGTCCATACTGTCGCATCTCAGAAATATAGTCTTATCCATAAGCGCAGCAAAACCAATTTCCTTATTATAATATTTTTTTTTCTTTTCTCCTTTACTGGTCCTAATTTTCCTTTGAGATTATTGTCCTTTTTTAGTTTCTTTAATTTTTTCTGGATTCTCCTATTTTCTTTTCCTTTTTCCTTTTCGTTAAAAAGTTCCTTGGTTACCCGCTGACCTTTGTAATTTATTGCGTTTCTCTTTAGTTTAATCTTTACGGTAACGTATTTGGGTAAAAATCATTTCGATCAGAACCATCTCTTTCCTCTTCCGACAAATAAACATTTGTCCTACTGAGTGACTCGTTTCCAAACTTACTCAAAAGTAGCGATTGTTGTTCACTATTCGTCTCAGGATCTGTCTCTGAATAAGAACTGTAAATAATGTGTGGAAAGTATTGAAATCCAGTGTTTCCTGAAGAAGCTGAAGGTTTTGTTGGGGTAACTGAATCAAACTGCAATTCTATTTGTGATTCTTTGCCTAAGGAATTAGTAGGGACTTCATAGTCAACAACTTGTTCAGAAATTGGAATAGGGGTAACATCTATTTGAGGTTCTAGCTGGTCCTGAGAGGCACACTGACAGCTTTCTTTTAAAATTGGCAGTAACACAGCAATGTTTGTGGCTGAAATTCTGTTGGTCGATTTTCCTATTTCTTATTGTATCAGGTTAATAACAACTCAACAGATTTGACTAAATGTATGGTAGAATAATAAGGCCCGGAGACAATTTTCGTGGGCCTTATTACCCGCGTAACCTAATCTTAGAAAACTGTTAATAATTAATTTAAAAATAATCCAAGAAGGAACTAAATTAAATAAATATTGAATAATAATAATATGCTCTAACAGTTTACTACTTAATTTAAGTACAAAACAATAATTATACAAAAAAATTACCGTTTTAAATCACTAAACGTTGTAAATCCACGTAAACGCACTCCTCCTCATGAGGTTTGGCTCATTACTGTTAAGATGGCGGCGCCAGCGACGGTAGCACCACGCGGGCCTTTTTATGTAAAGTATGTAATATATGTACGTAAACTTATCTTCCCTTTAAAACCATTTAGACCCAAGTTTTCAAATGTGGGCCTTATTACACCGCGGGGCTTATTTGCCGCAAGGTCAGGAGGGGTAAATGCGAGTACCATAGCTAGATTGACACATTCATTTTGCTGTATGTGAACTTGGGTGTATTATATTTAATAAATAATTTTTACTGTCAATATTAAGTATGTATTAGACTGTTGTTCCAAGTAATTACTTATACTAAAATTAAAATGACTACAGATTAATAATTAAATTTATTTACTCTGGCTCAACTATTGCATTTGTTCTAATAGTGTAGATAGTTACTAATCTGGGGTAATAGCAATAAAATACGCAAATTGAATTAAACTTTGGTTTTTATTTGAATGAAATCAGTGAAACTGACAGAGTTATGAACTTTTTCTTACAAACTAAATTATAATTCTGAGATCAATCAATATTAATATTATCATATTACTTAGGATATAATCATATTTCTGAACTTGCAATCAAAATATATTATGCCACGCTTAGTTATTTCAGGATTAGGCAATATTTTGACAATACAATTAGTAGTAACCTCATCAGTATATTCTATTATAGGCTATGCAAGGGTTGCGCCCTTGCGTCGCACAATTTTCACCTCCCAACGACTGCCTACTTTTTTTTTGCACAACACCCCCATAATACTTAAGTCCCTTTTTAAGGCATAGTTTACAATTACCCATTTGTTGATATTAATACTTTGTAATATTATTGATTCTTCCGCCTCATTTTCTTTATCTTCTTTCCCAGTTGGATTATCAGTTACAAATAGACTTTTTTCATTGTTACTTTCGTTATTAGACTCATTTTCCTCTTCCATACACATACTTTCATTTGAATTTGCATATGGTACTTCGTCTTCTAAACCTGCATCAGTGCTACTACTATCACTATCTAAACATTGGATCGATAACATTCTCCAGAACTCGATAAGCATATCAGCAGACGTAACTATTTCTGCACCTGAGGTAAGTTTTTGTTTCATTTGTTTATTTGGCAGATTTTTTTGCTGAATGATTGCAAGAATCATCTGTTCCAATGATATTGGTGTTAGAATAAATGCATTGTACGTCATATTCTTATTCTGGTCAATATTTGTGCTTAACTGGGAGTTGAATTTTAAATAAAATGTTTGATACCGATCAAACATTTTATTGACGATAATTTCACTTTTTTCACTTACATACGTAAACTATAATTACATAATGCGAAGCAAAAGGAAATGAAAATAAATAATTAAATATCGGGTTTCTTTGAATAATTGTTTAATACGACTTCAATAAATATTAAATTACGTAGTATGGCTTTAAGAATAGTGAATCTAATTCTACAAAATACTCACCTTCTATTTTTATCTTTTTATTGATAACTTCAATATTTTTTTGAATTCTATTTAATACTTCAATATTACCATCTAGCAATAAACAATAGTTTTCATTATTTTGTTCTCAAAAAAAAGCGTTAAATTGTAGTGTCAAGATTAGATCCTTAATATGCGATATATAACTTTCAAATTTAATAATGCTAAGATTGTCTAAAGATCCGAACTTTTTATATCATTAGCTTTTTATATCATTAGATGAATGAGTATCGAATGGAATTGTATGATAGCTTATTAATTCTATATAATGTCTTGTATTCAATAACGAATCACCCTAATAATTAATGTGCATAGTTATTACAGAAGTAATATTTACGAGGATCGCATAAAATTCTAATTGCAACATGTAAAGCACCCAGAGTAAGACCCTTCTATTGCACTGCGAACTAGAATTACTCCGTTATAATTCAAGTAAACGTTTTCATAAATAATTTGTTATAATTTTGATATCAGTGAGGTTAAGATGATGTCACATGGATTATACTTATGTCATTCATTAGGTCAGACGCTGAGTAAAAATGGTGAAATAACAATTCTTCTACGATTTGGGCATGATTTTATTATATCTTATGTAATTTGTGACATGGCATGACGTCGTTCTTATGTAAAGCTTACGTCAAAGTGTTATTCATGTAACATCCGTCCATTCTTTCCGTCATATCATGTAATTTGTGACCTGGCATGACGTGATTCTGATATCAGTCTTATGCCAATGTGTTCACTGGGTAACCTCTTTTTGCACAATCATTGTTGCTTATTTAAATTTTTGAATTAATTTAGTATAGCTAGTCTTGTTCTTTGGCCAACGAAAATGCTAAATTAGTAAGGAAGTGAAGCAAGAAGCATAAACTTGGCTAGAATTAAATTAGTAAGAACTTTTATAAGAAGAAATGTTGACTTTTAGAAAAACTTTTAGTAAGTAATTTAAAGTAAAATTTCTTAAATGATTTCGGACTCTTTTAGAAACATTATTTAGAGTTGTTCAGAGATATCAAGATATTATGACTGGCGGAGCAATTCTATTTCAGGGACGGATATATCGTCTATGTATATGTATATATATATATATATATGTATGTATATATATATATATATATATATATATATATATATATGTATGTATAATTATGTCTTTTTACTACATATCTGCTACTACATAATGGGTAATGAAATAGTCGATGCAAAAACTCATTTCGCGTTAGTGAACGGTGATAGAATGGCGCCCTTCTAAACGGACATGTTACTCTTACATTTTCATTGAGGATCTCCATTCTTTGGCCCTCCCTTGGATGCTCTATGATTGGTAGATCGCATGGAGAAGATCGTCTCAGATTGCTGGGGTGAAGTTCCAGGTTCAATCTACTGTACTCTTGTAGTGTTCCAGTATTAAGTTTGAAATATAGCATCCAATAGTTTCAATAATTGCCACAAACCGCACTGCATAGTCGATTAGATTAGTCAGTTATTGACAGTTGGTTGTTTGATATCGGTACTATATTCTAGGAGAGTAGCAATCTATAGCTAATTGTGCGAAAAAGTAAAATAACTGAGTAGAATTCGTCCGTCAATGTATTTACAAATAAACTATTTACTGTTCTGTGCCTGGGTGTTATCCTTTCTTCCCGTCAATGTTACAATAATATGGCGACGAGGATAAAACAGTACGTTGAGTGTGCTTGCCGCTTAAAAGTTATTTTAACTTCTGTGACCTCTGTTTTGCAAGAGAACCGTGAAATCTTTCAAGTTATGAAGTCGAGTCAAGCACTCCAACCAAATGTAAATTTGTTTTAAAGTGCAAATACTACGATGAATCAAAAGAAATTTTTCGTTAGTGTATACCACGGACAGCTCGATAATTGATTTGATTTGAGGAGCATGGAAAATGATAAGGACCTTGGGTCAAAGAAATTTTACTTCATATTTGTCCTCATTTGCATGGCATGTTGTGCTCACTCACTGTCTTCAAAAATCCCGTAAGGCATGAAAAGCTAGGAAACGTTTTTAGCAAGCTAAATGTAATTGTAAAATAACTCGTAAATAATTAAAACACAAATTTAAGTTTTAAATAAAAAAAAACGTTTGTTTTATGAATTAAGAAAGAAGTAGGGATATAATGTCTACTGTCTATCTAAAATTTTAGTACATTTGATGACTTTGAAATATTTGACTAATCTGAATACTACTTTAATTCAGCAGGTATTGTACTACAACTTCGGCTAGAATCTTCATTGGACATGTTTTTCAAAGAGCATATTTTCATGACTGTCCCACAATATGAAATTGTTTCTTTTCCTCCACATAGAACAGTAGTCCCTACCGTAGGTGAATGATGTCCTTTTATTCTACGTTCTTCTATTATTTCTTTTGATAGTTCTGTTATTGTCTTAAATGCAGCCAATGCTGATATAAAATGAAATGTTTTGAAGCGGGGATCTAATATAGTTGCTTTGGCTAAAAAAAGGTCTAGTTGTAAGGTTTACTAGACACCAATTTATCATTAACAAATCGTTTTTTACCGATAATCTAACAGCAGTTGACGCTTTAGTTTCTTCAATTTCTTGTTTTTAAAAATTTTATAGTGCTATAACTAACTAGCTGTGACGTATTTCTCGGTACTCAAGTCTTTTAAAGTAGGAACCTACTTTAAACGGAAGAAAAAGCGTAACTAAATCGCGCAAAATATTTAACTGTGAAGTAGCTGCCGTATCTGATATATTACGTTCTTAATGCTAATATATTTGCGACGGTTGAAGATAATTTTATAAACCTTGCCATCATGTCAGAGCAATAGTTTCAAGGAGTGCTGACTGCTTGAATAAGCGTCAATATTTGAACCTATATCTTTCCTTCTGCTAGTTGCTCAGATCGTAATTAATTAGAAGCACTAACTGAGTGCTTAAAATAGGTCACAATAGATTTTATTTGATCCGTTATGTTTGCAAAATTTGGATTTTTTTAAAACTCCATCTATGATTAGATTATGGCGTGTGCAACACAAGGAATTCTCTTCATTGATCCCAAAAATAAGTCAGCAGCTGTCATGTTGCTACCGTTGTCGGTTATGAAATTCACAATTTTTGATCGATCTGATAGAAAATTCACTCGTTATATTTCCAAAGCAATCTTTAATATATTGTACTGCACGTCCATGAAAAGTTATAATTTAAAAATTAGTAATAGACATACTTGATATATCTATTTCCTACTTTAAAAACATTCAAAGTATTTTGCCTCTGTCATGTAATGGGCAGTAGGACAACAGCTATCGAGACTTGCAACAGCAGCAGGAAGTCAACTGTGATGATTAGAAAACTTCTTGTGGAGTTTATTATTGTAACTATGTCACTACTCACGGTAAGGTATCTCTTTATCTCTTTTCTTGTAAGTGATTCACTAATATAGCTTTTATAGTATCATCTCTTCATGCTATTAAGTCAATTACCTAAACATGAATAATGGTTTGAAATTAGTACTAAATTTAATAAGCATATTATACGATAATAAGAAAATAAAACTATAGACATCCAACATATTATAAGCGAGGACAGATAGTACGAACAAATTCTTTTAATCCTTCTTTTCCGACACAACAAAAAGGTAAATTGTCCTTAATGCTCATGTAGACTAAACTTTGGTTGATTGCAGTATAGTGCTCACCTCCATCTAAAATGAAACGAAATATTATGTAAGGTCAAATACAAAATGTGTCTTAACAAGGTATTATTAACCGTCCAGTTAAGAGTTGAATATTTTTGAAGGCACGGATCTATAGCCATACAGCCTAGTAACCTAGACAAAGAATTTACATTAATTTGTTTTAAAATAATAATTAAACGAATAAATTAGAGAAAACATATAAAACAAAAATTTATGTTAAAAAATATCAACCGTCGATACCTAGATTTCAATTTCGATGTTTTATCAACCACCCTAATTCATCTAGCATCGGTTAGATTGGATACCTGTTTTTTGTTGTACTGTTATTTTGTGTACTTGTTATCCGTTAGTTATACTTACTGTTAATCGTTATCCGTTGTTTAGTTATAATGTTATTATTTTAAATTCTTATTTAGTCGATTTAAGTATGTCTGCACTCTGTGTTAAGTGAAGAGGAGTCGATGCAATCGTATACATTATTCGTGGAGTACATGCTTGGAACATCATGCCGACATAGCAGAATATATTATAATACAAGAAATAGCTCCATTCCCGGTAATTGTAATAACAATACTTTCATGAGATTAATTGAATTATTGATATATATTCTTGTCGAGACAGAACTAATGAATCCTGAATAATTCTACACTTGGATAGGTTTAATGCAAAATCAGTTCACTGATTTACCCAATAGTATATCATATTTATTAACTCATAATAAATGGAAAACAATATTGGCAGCGGTATTGTCAAAATTGAGAACTGGTAATTTTAATGCCAGACATGCGTTCATTTTTAAAATAACCATAACCACATTTGAAGGTTTCTTAAAAATAGACCGTGATTTATTGATGCAAGATTTTATACCTCAGAATCTTGGATTTGATTATGTCAGGTAGTTAGAAACATTACAATACTAAATAGATTATTTGGCAATCCAGATAGTGCTATCCAAGATAGAAAAGCTATCATCATCGGCGATGGCACCTATATTTATTTACAAAAAGTACCATTACATTTTTCATAGGTTTTTTATAGTGACCACAAATAATGGTATCTTTAGAAACTTTTCCCGATCGTTTGCGGTGACGAACATATAATAGATATAACAGGGTCATACGCAGCCATACAGAAATTATGAACAGCCTAATTGAAAACAAAACCATTGGATATTATAAATAAGAGACTTCACATGCAAAATACATTATCGGATCTTATTGAAAAATATAATTATAATATGAGGCATGCTTCATTTCGACGTATGGCTTCAAAGGACGTCAATAATTTTCCAAGATTTACTGAGGAGGATACATTTTTGTTTACGCTCGGCGTCCATCAAAGAAAATAGTCGTAACGTAATTACGGCGAACATGCACAACAAAATGGGTCTTTTATAATAGAATTACGTACAGAGGTAAACATAAATCACCTAAGAGAATTCGATATAACTGGCAAAAATCTTCAGATGATCCGAAGTCACATTCAATCTAGACACGTGACATCAAGAACCTTATTATGTGTACATCGTAATAAATAGTGTATTATAAGGACGTCAGGCCATTATATAATATTATCGTACGTGCAACGTTGGTAAGACAACCATTGGTTACCGTGTTCATTTCATGATTACATGGTATATGGACTATGCTAGATATTTAAGCAAACCCAATTGTCCCCACAGCGCAGTGTCAAGATTATGTTTTCATAAGAACTGAAGACTTAAAAATAATGAATATTTTCATAGGATTAACTTGTCTTTTTTTAATAAAAATTAAATAAAAATTAATTAGATTGTTATTTAAAAATATTAATAATCACCAAAACCAAACTTAGTTTTGGTTTAACATTAATAAGCAGTAAAGATGAGCGACGCGCACTCTAGGCTCGCGAGGTGCGGCGGCTGAGCAAACGCAAGTTTCAGCGGAACAACATGTGTTATGTTTTTACAGCTATGTAAGAATTTTTTTCCGTAATTGACACGTCTCTTTTTTGTAATTTATTCTTGATTATAAAATAGTTCATGTTAGTTATTGCAGTGTGTTTATTTATTATTAGTTCTGTAAGTTATATGGTATCTTGAAGAGTTTTTCTGTTATTTCAAAAAATGTAGTTTGTTTGCGGTGGGGTACATGAATGAGTGGGGAACATTCATTAAATGCCATATATCTGGGGTAATATTAATTTTTCAAATACATTGTTTAAAAATCATGGTACGCTATTACAATCGACAGGAGAACAGAATTGGAGAAATGGGCGAAACGGCCACTGCATCAGCAATAAAGAAAGTCCTGGATAAAACATTATCTATAAGACAATTTCGTGTCGATAGTAAAAGAAACACAAATTTGAGTTTACGGAGACCAGAAAACATTAGTGGAGCTTGATTCTTTGAATTTAACAAAACAGCCATGAACAAGATCTTCCAAAATCTAGAACACGTTCTGCAATAATATAAATCACTGGAGACCGAATTTATAATTTTGACGAGTGTCGTATATCGACCGCATTAAACACACCAAAGTTAATGGCTGATAAAATTAAAAAAAAAAACAAATAAGTCAAATTGTTCCTGCAGGAATAGGAAAGCTAGTTACTTTTTAAGGAATAATTTTGGCTAGAGGGAATACAGTTCCTCCACTTTTCGCGTAATAATTTTTATCATGCTAGAGCGCATGATAAACAATTTTTATTGATATTGCACCAGAAGGCAATTTGGGCGTTGCTACTAAAAGTAAGTGGATAAATTCTAATATATTTTTAGATGTTTATTAAAAAAATTACAAATTGCACCAAAGAAAATCCAATTTATCATATCTCACTGGACGCCATCAATTGTGCTCGCAACAACGGAATACATTATCTTTCATTCCCATCTCATACCACACAACGTCTTCAGCCCTAGATGTCAGAGTATTTGGCCCTTTCAAATCAAAACTGAAGATAACTCTCGATGATTGGCATGTCTCTAATCCACGAAAGACCTTAAATATTTATAATATCCTAAAATTGGTTAAAATAATGTATTTTGAATCTTTTAATGCCAAAAACATAACGCGCTTTTGACAAAACGGGAATGGTCATTCAATAAACTAGTTTTTAGTGACACAGACTTTTCACCTACGGCTCCAGATGCTCCGACCACGGCTCCACCTATTCCAACCATGGCTCCAGACACTACTTTTGACCACACTCTGTCTGATGATATTCCAATATACAACTCACCACCGATATCATCGCCAATATCGAATTTTGTGTTGCCACAATTACTCATTGTTCTACCATTAACATCTTTAGTATTAATAACACCACAGATGATCCAACCTCAACTAATGGTAAACATATAAACAGTTTTAATTCTAAAAAACGAAAGCAATCTGGAAAATCGAGGATTTATACTGAAACTCGAGTAAATAGAAAAATAAATGAAGAAGGAAAAGCAAAAGAGAATAAAACAGGCCAAAGAGATTAAACATGTACTGAAATTGCTGTCATGAAATTGCTATTGACGAATTGTCCGACGGATCTGACTGAAAATAAAAATCACCTTTTATGGTATAACATAGAAGGAATCTATGTATTAGTGTAAAATTTGAGAAGAAAGATTAGTTTTACAAGACGTTGGACAAGTTTTGGAAAAATATATCTCCACAGAAAATAAATTTCTTTCAAAATTTCATTTTTGAGAAAGAAACCTTGAAAAACCAGGGTTATGAATTTCGTTTATCTTATTAAAAAAGACGAAGCATCAGTTTTTTATTTCAGATATAGTTTTAATACTACCAAATCTTAAATCTGTTGCTGTACCAACGACCACCAGTATTTTTAATTTTGGAAAACTTTTCTGTTTATAACATTCAATAGCTTAATTTCTTCCAATTTCTCGAAGGGAAACCTCGTGAAATTATTATTCGCTAATCCCGCACATTTGATTAGGCTATCAGTCTCCAATCTGCGATAACGGGTGAAGGAGAGCGATCTAAATCATATAATTTTTGCATGTCCTTTAAATCATAAATATCCTTCGTTTATTTATAAATTCTTAGAATATAAAATCCAAATTCATATTAATATTAGATTTTAGCATTTGTCAATAAACCCACTTTATATTTACGATGCCCTAGATTTTATTATTTTTTCTATGGGTATGTAAGAACATAAAAATATATGTGTGAATTTACAAAAACCAACATTCGGTCAATAATCTCAGGCATTAATGAGTCTAACCAATAAACTTTACAAACAAAGTAAAAACCGACTTCAAAGAGTACGCCTTTGATTTAGTTTGGTTTAAAAAAATTAGTACCTATTTCCTAAACTGTTTCCCCCGGATTATTTTGTACTTTTTGAAATCGGTTTTTACAATGTTGTAAAGTTCATTTTACTTTTCTCTTTTGAGTAAAATAAACAAAACAAAAACATGCAAATACAGCAATCGCGAGTAATTTGTTGTTATCCATTGCAGAGTTCCATCGTCTATCTCCAAAGGTCTTCATCAGATCTTTACCAAATTGAAATGGAACGGTTCACAATCGGCAAACATACCGCGTAACACATACGTAAAAAAAATAAAAAAATTCGGCCGGATTGACACCTTTTTTGAAGGCGGTTAAAGTGTACCGAATCGTCCGCGTGCTTTGCTATCGCTGTCTCGCCCTTTTTGAACGTTTTCAACGTTTCGAGTCGAACGTTCACCCACAGAATAGATACGGTACGTTCACCCACGTTGGCCTCACTGTCAGTGGCCGTGGCCAGTCCATTCGTGACGCGTGCTGTGTTATAGACGTTTGTCGATTTTTTTAAGTATTTTGTTACATTTGCACCAATTTTAAGTGTTATTGTAATTTTTTACTATTAGAAATGGATATTAGATTTTTTTTAAGAATGGTAATTTGTATAATCGTATTATTTCATAAAATAATTACTGTATTTTTGTTTGTGAACAAACTTCAATACCTACTGCCAAGAGAGGAGGAGACCCCCTCTCATTTTTATTAGAAATGTGTTGCATGATGTAAATCCTGTAAGTCGTTCAATGATCGGCATTATCTATTTTTAATGCCGGCCTAGCCGAACGCCATGATCGTCCTCTTGTCTTGTATCGTAAATTTTCTCGCATTGGCACGCGTCGTACGGCACTAGTGACACGTCGCCTTAGTGATACGTGGCTCTAGTGATGAATCGTCTACCAGACCGATTAGAGCAGCCTAACATTAAGTTTCTTTGACAATTTTACATCATATATGTAATAAAAACGTACGAGAAACAATATTTATTTATAACCTGTATGTATTAACAATCACTAGTTAATTTAAATATAGGCGGTTTATTCACAAACATTCTTTACCAAATTACATGTTCACATTACGTTCTGGGGAGGACGAACGAACACAGCCACGAAGCCATCGAGGTAATGATCCAGCCATAGTAGGCAAACTTAGTTTATTTCTGTCGAGTTTTGTTTTTGCTTATTTATTATTATTTTATTCTAGCGAGATAGAGACAAGAAGAAACAACCAAGTAAAAGTAATGGCGAAAGTGTTACCGGCGGAGAGGAAAAGTCGAAGCAATATGTGGCAGATTCTGGCACTAGCGTGTGCGCAACTGCCCCCATATCTGCAACCGTAGACGATTTCGCGGCAACAAATGTATCTGGTAGTCAGGCTGAAACTTATTGTGATAATTACGTAGTTCACCGAGTTTGACGTTCGTTTATTATGACTGCATAGCAAAAAATGAGATTTTAAGGTAATATTCGTCACCACCTCCAAATTATAATTTTGCACGAGATGCTGTGCAATTAAAAACAATTCAAATACAACCATACACTTACATCACTTCGTTCAACTGGTTGACCAATTATGCTCCTTAGCTGGCGTATTCCAAGAAATTGAATTACTGTATGTCGTTTCCACCAACGAGTGTGCACAGTGTCATAGATTCGTTCATAGTGCAACCTTTTACTCGCTATAAAGACATGCATGAATTTGCAACAACTCAAATGTAATCTCATTTACACAAAGCAGCAACCATAACACTAAAATGTTTCCTGGAAAATACGCCTGTTGATATACCTACAGCTACATTCTACCCATCAAAAGGAAATAGAAGCCAACAAAAGTCACTGCTTCAAAAATTTCGAGAGTGATGTTTTGTGGTATTCATTGTTTACCTTTGAGGGGCAAAGAACAAAATGAAGGTCTTTTAGAAGACTTGATGAAATTAAAAATTGAAACTTTGACGAAATTTTGAAAGACAACGTAGAAAACCAGTTTAAAATGTCACTACAGTTTCAAAACTAAACTAAATCTCGTGATTTTCCTTGTAAATTGTTGCGAGTTGCTTCTAAATGACGTTTCAATTTATTAGGGACCACACTTTCAACTGCCAGCACGTGATGATAAACACCACATTGTAGTACATTTTCGTTTTTCTACAGTTTCTTCTGTACTCTCTCCTGAGTCTAACACGTTTTTTGTTTATTTGAATTAAGTTATCCATCAAGTATATAAAATTTGTTGGTCAGTCGGATGTTCATATTTTAATAAATTTTAGTTTTGCTAGAATCACATTTTCTTTTTCAAATAAAAGACGTTTGGAATGTGTCTGGTTTTTATGATTGAAGAAATTTAGATAACGAAGCAGACATGAAGTTACATAAAACATTTAGACGCTGTTGCGTCTTCATAATTTCGTTCTAAAACAACATATAGGAACAATTTGTTCCATTGCTTGTCTGGCAAAATCACTAAACACAATTTAAATATTGGTAATAACAGAAACATTTTTAAATGTTTCATTTCATGTGGAGTTACTGGCGCTCCCATCGAACGCGTCCCCAGGTGGTGGATAGGGGAAAGCCTCCTAGATGTGGGTGGTACTAGGGAAACTAAATACCTAGCGCGAACCAAAATTAGCAGCCATGGGCGTGCCTCGAGTCTCGAAAGACGCTGCCTAAAGGACACAAAGACAAAGCTGTAGGTCAGCAGTTTACATTGAATATGGCGGAACATGAAAACAAACTACCCCAGAGAGGTACCGCGAGATGCGGGGAATCCCTCCTTGAACAGTGTTGTGCCCCAGAGATATGACAGTACCCAGGCCGCCTCTCGGATTCTGGGGGGGAGGGAGATTTTCACTCATAAATGTCGACGGAACCAAGTAAAAAGTCACAAATACAGTTAAAAAAGTATTGATCCAACAAGTTTCCCATCCGGGACTCTGTGAGATGTCAACAAAAGAGTTGCAGAATAGTACTACCATTCCATTCACTCCTGAAAAATCCTCGGATAACATCTCAGAACCTCCAGCGGACCAGCAATCATCCCGTAGCACACAACTGCCCCCACTATGGCAGCGTGTGCTGTCATCGAAACAACGGAAAATATGGGACCGGTCTCCACCATATGATTTAATTCCATCACAAAACCGATTCGCTGGCCTCCCAATTGATCCTACAGACGAACCCAGTAGCCTTAACAAACCTCCACCAATCATTCTGTACGGAATAAACGACCTAAATGAACTCACGAAGCTTACTGAACCTGTCATTAACCCTACTGACTTCAAATACAAAATCGTGAAATGAAGTGAAGAGAATGAAGAGATCGCAGATCCAATCAATAACACGAGTGATTTATTTGAGCTTTATGATCTAATCAATATTTATGGCGGAAGTTCCTGTAGAGATAAAACTCGGACACACTTTCAAATGATAATTTCCAATTAAATATCAATAATCGTCATAGATTATCATCAAAAGTCAACAAAATTGTTTTGCATATATCTCTTAAATAGGAAATAACATCGTAAAATGGTTATAAAATTTGTAGATCGTACAATTTTATATGGAAATGTTTTATATATTTTTTTGCTACGAATGATTGCAAAGACTGTTATGTGCGAATTGTTCATTTCTTTTTTCGTATAATCATTACCAAAAATTAAAAAAGGGAGTATTAGTAATTTGAATATTTGAAAATAAGTCTAATTTTTTAGTAATATTTCTTTTTTTTGGTATTGTTTATTGTCAATGTAAGAACAGCAGCAACGGTAAAAAGTCTCATCCAAATGCTTCTCCATTACTGTTGGTTTCTTGTCATCCTGTTCCATGTCATTTCAGCTTCCTATACTACATCATTGCTCCATCTAATGTGGGGTTTTTTGTCTAAGCTTTATGTTTAAAGCCTTATAGCTGATCAGTTCGCCAATAGTTCTATGTATATGACCAGCCCATTGTCATATTTATTTTAATATTGGAAATTATTATTTTCAGTCAATAGTTAATTACGAAACTATTTCAATAAATACATGCCTATTGAAATCTTGTGATATTTACCAATACAAAAAAACTGTTACGTACTCTATTCGAAAGTGGCGTGGGAAAGACTGAAAATTACGGAAAATAAACATTTTATCATTTTAAAAATTGTAATTCTCACGACCACTCGCAGGAAAAAAGAATAGAAAGTTTTTTCTGAGCTATAAAAACGTGATTTTCAGAGCTATAAAAAGGTGATTGACCCTATAAGACAAAATGGGCTAATCGGACACACAAGGAAAGAGGCTAGAGTCTACCGTATTGTTATAAAAAACGTCCACCACACCATTCCACAGGAAACCATTATACAAGAAATTGAAAAAAACCATTATACAAGAAATTGAATTGGTAACAAGGTCAGAGGTGAACTTATCAATTCTCGATGCGGTCCGGACAAGAAACCTACCTCAACATTCTTTGTTAATCTGGAACCTAACAGAAATAACAAACTTGTAAAAGACATCCGTTATATCCACCATCACGCTGTTAAGATTGAAGATCCACGTAAGACCAAAACCATAGTCCAATACCAAAGATATCAGCAATACGGTTACACAAATGACAACTGTATGAGACCATATAGGTATGCCAAATCTGGGGAAGGGCATAAAAGCTCCAAATACACTAAAAAAGATAGAACCAAATCTGAAAATGCGCTCTCACCGCAAATACTTAGACGTAACGGCAGGTAAAGAACTAGTGCTAAACTAAACAAACGACATAACTAACATCACTCAAGAAAGCAAAATGGAAAAACTCCTAATAAAACGAAATGAAAAAATAGATCTACTTCTTCAACAAACCAGTACCCTAATTGACAACTGTTGACAACAGTCATCATCAAGTTGGCGCTGTGATGACTTCCTTACGAGTCGCAGTGTGGAACATCAATGGAATAGTTCCCAAGATCCATGAACTGAAATCAATAATAATAGCAAACAACTTAGATGTGTTTCTACATCACATCCTCGGTTAGAAACGCTTTCCGCCTCAAAGGCCATAATATCTATGCCACTCCTCATCTGGATGGTAGAGCGCATGCTGGAACAGCTCTGGTCGTTAAAACCAACCTAAAACAAACACCTATGCAGTCATTCTCGACAGAGCATCTCCAAGCAATGACTATGACTCGAAGACCGCTCTGGTCCTATTACGCTCTCCTCAGTATACTGTCCACCAAGACACAGGATAACCGCTGAAATGTCCTCCGACTTTTTCCGAACCTTGGGCTAGAGATTTGTGCAGGAGGAGACTGGAATGGTAAGCACAATTTTTGGGGCTCACGTTGTACTAGCACCAGGAGTAGGAAGCTGAAGCACTGTGTCGATGCGAACCATCTTAAGCCTCTTCCAGCGGTGAACCAACCTATTGGCCCAGCGATACACGAAAGTTGCCTGACCTCTTGGACTTCTTCATCACCAAGGGAATAGTTTATTTACATACCGCCATAGATTCAAGCTTTGATGGATCCTCAGATAATACAACAGTGATTTTGACACTGAGTACCAGCGCTCTGTCATAAGAAAAACCGGCTTCATTGACAAATTGTAGAACAGATTGTGAAGGCTTCAAAACATACATTGATGAAAATATTAACCTATCAGTGTCTCTCAAGGACCAGAGGGAAGTGGACGAAGCTTATAGATACGTCACCAATCTCATTGAAGTGGCGGCATGGATTAATACACCGCTTCCCAATAAATATAGTGGCGCCTTCACTAACCCGCCAAATATAAAAGATTCTGGAAAAGCGGCATCTAAGAAGGATCTTCCACCAATCTCGCCATCCCCTAGGTAAAATTAGTCTCAACAGAGCAGCCAAAGAACTCCAAATCATACCAAGGAGTTGATTAAGGATGCTTTTAACAATAAGCTCCAGTTGTTGTCTCCAACGAGCACTGGAGAATTTTCTCTTTGGAAAGCTACAAAAAATCTTAACCAACCACAACAAGCATATCCCCCATTAGATCCGGACCTCTTGGCCAGAACTGACATGGAAAAAGGAGAAGTTTTCGCCGCATGTCTTCATACCCAATGCGGGTTCAGTTGACGAGTCTGACCTTGATACAATTCTACAACAAGACCCTCAGATGAACTTCCCGGTAAAACCAAATTCTCCGAAAGAAATCAGACAGATACATTAAGGTAAAACCCCGGGATATGATTTAATTATTTCCGTAATACTTAAAAAACTGCCCAGGAATGTATTACGTTCCTTACTTGTTTATTCAATGGAATCTTTAGAACCTCTCACTTGCCAGTTCTATGGAAGACATCATAAGTGGTCATGATACATAAACTGGGATAGTCTGAACATGAAGCATCGTCCTATAGGCCAATAAGTGATATTTTGTTTTGTGTAATAGCCACCGGTGCTTTCCAAACTCTGGGAAAGGATATTTCTTACCAGATTAAAATTAGTCATGGAAGACAATGCTTTTATTCCACCCCATCAGTCTGGCTTCCGCAAATCACACTCAACTGTCGAGAAAGTGCAACGAGTGTATCACACTTTTAGGCAATGCTTTGAGGGCAAAAAGTACTGCACGGCTGCCTTTCTTAGCGTGCAACAGGCTTTTGATCGTCTATGGCATTAGGGACTGTTGGTCAAAGTCAAGAAGAAACTCTCACACTATGTTTTTGCTGATTGAGTCATACCTCTCGGACCGATCCTTTCAAGCCAAACAGGGAGATACGCAATCAACCCTGTATAATATAGAGGCTGTAGTAGCTCAGGGATCCGTCCTTGGTTCTGTTCTGTCCAATATATTCATATCTAAGCTTCCTGAGAGAGATAACATCACTGTTGCAACATATGCTGATGACATAGCCTTCTTATCTGTGGATAACTGTCCAACTGTAAGTAATAAACTTAAACAATTAAATGCCATATATGACTGGCTTGGCAAATAGCACATAAGAGCTAGCACAGCTAAATCAAGCCACATAACCTTCTCAGTGAGAAAGGAGAACTGTCCCCCTGTGAAACTTGGCAATAATGACACTTTGCCGCACCATGATTGAGTGAAGTACCTGGTCTTTCACCTTGACTCACCTGGCAGCAGTATATAATGCAAAAGAGAGATCAAACCAATCACCAGTTTTGTAACCTTTACTGACTTGTGGGCAGAAACTTGGTGTTATCAGTAGATAAGTCTAAGCTTTTGATATATAACTCCGTATTAAAACCAATCTGGACTTATTTACATACAGTATCCAATTGTGGTGCGTAGGAAGCAAAACCTACATCTTTGTTTACAGAGTCCAGAACAGCATCCTTCGGGCGATACACGAGTACCTTAAGGTTCCGACAATGTCATCCGAGATCGAAAGATACAGGCAAGTCATCATATGAAGCGTCTGTCCTTAGACCTTAACCCACTCATCGTCGAGTTATTAGATCGATCACTGGTGGTCAAGAGGCTTAGACGGGACCGCTTATCTGACTGAAGGGAGGGACAGCACTAGCTGCTCCACTGAAATGTCATACGAATGCACTTAAAACTTTTGAGTGCATTCGTATGACATTTGCTTGTGAGCCTAGACCGATTGCAAATAGAAATAAAAAAAATCTTTAATCCATATTGCATGGAAACTTGGCCCAATACTTTCACTCAATTAAATGAATAGTATAAAGTATTTATTTATATAATTCAATTTTTTTAATTAAGTAACAATAAAGATGTGTGCGCCAGTACAAAGTTACTGCACCAGCGTGCAATCGAGAGTCATTCGGTCGATGCTCTTGGTCAGAAAGAGAAATAGCTATTTTGCTGATGTATAGCGTCAACTTGCTGGATCGGTGCGATTGCCCTTAACGATTGAGACCGATATACAGTATTAGTAAATATTCTTTACCTTTAATAATTAATTTACGCACACACACAAACGGATACGGATAGGAGAGCATGTATGTAATAGTGTAGGCAATAAAATCTGTTCGCTTGTATGGAGCGTCGGGGTTGTGTCTATAATGTCTCTGGTTCGCTAATGACTGGATGGAGTTCAGAAATATATTATATAAATTTCTTAAGCTTAATTTTTAATTTGTTTAATTTCCTTTGTTACACCTTTTTACAGTTAATATATGTAGAATAAGCCATGAAATTAATTTATATATAATAATTTTATTATTGCTCATACTCAGTAGGTATATTCACATAATAAAAATAAACTATGCACAGTTTTTTCCTTATCATGGTGGCCATAATTAATTAGTATTAATATGTGATAAAACTTATAATACGTACACTTTTA
Organism: Druceiella hillmani; assembly: GCA_039881145.1. Lineage (NCBI taxonomy): Eukaryota > Metazoa > Arthropoda > Insecta > Lepidoptera > Hepialidae > Druceiella > Druceiella hillmani. Next base: position 3,374,865 of record JAYKKI010000091.1, read on the forward strand.
TTTTGCAGACATCAAGTTGTTTAAATCAAGTCTATGATCATTCAATCATTCCAAGAGCAAGTGAATCAGATTTGTAATTCATTTTAAAAGAAATATTTTGTAGACACATTTAATAAAACTAAATCAATTATTGCAAAATTTCATTAAAACTGCTCTGATATTAAAAATGTGAAATGAACTGTTTATTAAAATTTGTAAAAATATTACAACCTTCCCCATATTAATGAAATGAAGAATAATTTGAAAAATTTAATTGAGACGATACATTGTTTACATTAGTCAATTGAAAATATGGGATACTGTGTAATACATAGCTACATTACAGGGCATGCAAAAAGTTTGCAGACTGGAGTATATAGAGGGAAGTGGTGGTTACTCCCTCACACAGGCTCTGAGGAATCCTTGAGTATATATATACAATTATAGAGTAATTGTGTCATTAAATTTGAGATATCACTGATGAAGCAACTAAATATTGAAATCAATGTATTCCACATTGAATACGGAAAAAACTCATTTTGCAGTGTCATTAAGTTCCTCACAAAAAAAGCAAAACCACCTCAAGTGATTTTAGATATGATTTGGCAATCCAAATCATCAACGGATTACGGAGGCTCTTATCCTAGTAAAACTATGATTTACAAGTGGCTTAATCTCTTTAAGCAAGGCAGAGAGTCGATCGAAGACAATCCACGCTCAGGATGGCCGATTGAAGCCATCTCCCCAAACATTAATGAATTTTCAACCATATTGTTACAAAGGATATAACTTGGGCTTATTATTACAGTCTGAATCGAAGCAGAAGTCTATACCACCCTCCAAGAAATTCAAGCTGTCATCAATTGGCTGGTCAAATAAAATATCTTATTGAAATACAAGGTATCTTGCTCTTTGATTATAAAAGGTGTTACAATAATGGAGGAGTAGTACTATGCTACACTCCTGGAGTGATTAAGATTGTGAAGAAATTTGGCAAAAGGATTATTTCTTCTAGATGACAATGCACCTGTACATAAGTCACGTTGTAATGGCTGTCTTTCATAATTGGCCTTCCAAATGTTGAACTACACACCCTTAAATCTGAACTTGGCGCCCTGCCATTATTATTTGTTCCGAAAAATGAAGTTTCGGGGAAAGAAATTTGTCAATGATAAAGAGGTCAAGTCTGTGATTTCAGCATTATTTGAAGGCAAATATAAATTTCTTTTCTCGAGGGTAAAAGCAAATTAATTGAAAAAGCTGAAAAATGTATTAGGATTAAAGGAGAATATATTGAAAGGAAAAATAAAACCATGTCTTTTATCTTCCTTTCCTTCCATTCAGCAAACTTTTTGATTTTCCCTAATACATGCTACATGACATCACTACAGTTTAATATTATTCATACATTTTATTAATTGTTGATGTCCTGCGTATGGGTAATGCCACTCTTTATCAAAAGCTCAGTGTAGCAGAAATGCCTACCTATTTCAATGTTATTTATTTGGCACTTTCTAATGTATTCAAGTCACTTCATTGGCTTTAAGGTGACTTTAAAACACTATTCAAGTTTTTTTCTTTTAAAAAGAAATTTTCAGTCATATAAAATTTAGTTACTCTTCATATGCTACAGACCAATACAATATTCTAATTTGCTCTCTGAACTCTGAACACCTGACTTAATATTTATTGTTTTATTTACAAAGCCATCAAATGTGATGTTACCCTACAAAATATAGATTAATAGTAGAACCAAAATTGAAGTCACTGCAATAATAAGTTCAATATACATACAATGCGTAATTAATAATAATGTGAATTATTTATCTATTGGTAATCTGTACAAACTAATTTTCTCTAAAAATGTAATATCCACATTAAACACGGATTTTGGAACGAAGTGACTCGCTAATTTTATATTCACTATCATAAGTCACAAAATAACTGAACTGAATTTGTAGTGAAATTAAGAGTCTAATTCACATATTTGAAACTCACTAAAAAGTGTAACTCCCTAAATTTTTAAACCATTTACATATAGATGCGTATAACCTACATACAACTTTGCAACTTAACACTTTAAGTAGCACATAGCAAACTAAACAATTTCAATGTCAAGTGCTAAAAGTACATGTGAAATATGTTATTTACAAACTAACAATGTGATTTTTATCGAATGAAACTCATAGTCTAAATCAAATTCAATTCTTTAAATTTCAAATCGGTCGGTAGTTCGTAATCGGTATGTTCCCTCAAATAATGAGATTTAATATCAAAATACTTTCATAATATTAAAAGATGTTGAGAAATGAAGAAACAATGTAGTAGGTAGCAAATATATTTTAGGAGTACAACAGCCAGACACTTCATCGCTGTAAGCACCAATTATTACTTTTGACAAGACAATAAATTTTTACGTTTCAGCTAAAGTAAATTGGAAGAATCATGGTTTATAAAAAAATTCCAGGCACACACTTGAGATTAAAATTCATTAAAATGAATTTTCATCTGTGTATATAAATATAACATCAGAAACCTATTCACCGCCAAAATGATATTCTATAACGACCAAAGAGTATTTAAATCACAACCTTAATTTGATCATCAATCGACATTAATTTGTAAACCACTACCGATAACAATACCATCTCAAACGAGGGCAGTCTAAGCAGCATCGATGACATTGTATATTACATTGTCTAAGCACACATCATACGTCTTTAACTACCCCGCATACACTTGCCTGTGCCCAACATTTTTTTGTTCAATTACGTAAGTGCTTTCTATCTCTTCACATGATCTTTAATATCTTACCTTTTTTTATTCTATATTCTCGTCTTTCATGTACTCTTATTTCCTATTCTACTTATATGAAATATATATGATATCTTTCAGCAGTACTTTTGTAGTTCATGTTCATTACCGATTATTCACATGCATACCTAATTATAAATACCAGGATCCTATTATAATCCACGTTTTAATTTATTTTTTATTATATAACAATTAGTATAATCACATCCGAGTACTTCAATTTAACCATGCGTACTTTAAAATGTATTTTTACTTTCACTTCCAACTATTAGTACTTTTTTCTTTTGAATTGCTTTAGTAAAATCGAGGTCAGTATCAAACAATTATTAAATTATCTAAATTAAACCTGTAGCAGAGATTTTATAATAGCCTAATTGTATATGAAATCTCAATTACAAACAAATTACTGTACTTAATACCAAAATCATTGCACCATGATAAACGTGAACATATGATCGACGAAATAATTACATATTATTAATGTGCTTGTGATATATCAACCAAATACACAAGAATTAGTTGTCTGAATTGAAAAAAAATTAATTCATTATAAAAAATCAATCTTGCTCTTTAGATTTTGTTCGCTGAATACTGGGAAAGAAATTAGTGGTGACCACAAATTCAAGCCATAGGGAACACTGTGGTTTCTTTCAAGCCACAGGGTATACCGGTGAAAAAGAATATGTTTAATTTAATGTCTGCTGTGTGATAGAATTCTATAATATAAAACATTTTTATATTACGGCAAAAAATGTATGGTTGCCAATGAATGAAATTACAATTTTTACACCCCCAAGGCTTTCAATGCGTTAATTTGATTTGATTTTTGCTGTAAAGAAATAAAATGTATGATGTGAGAATAATAATATCCAAGTCACAATTTTAGAATATTTTAAATAGTTCAAAAAATTAAATTACTTCATACGATTTATCAAAAAATCTTGCTCATCTGTTCAATTTTATTACAGAGTAATGATGTAAACATCGCATAATCTGTTTTCAATAAATTGTAATTTACTAAATATAAGTAAGCAAAAAGAGGAAAATCAATTTAGAAGAGTTACAATACATCATATTATGGGCAAACATTATGTTCAAATGTTAAATCATTTATATATTTCATGAGAGAAAAATATAAAAGCAACACATTTGCTTGAATTAAGAATTTATTTATATTAAAAATAAATTCTAGAATTTTTAAAGTTGTAATCTCAAAAACAGGTATGTCATGAAATTATGTTAAGACTGATTTTAATACTGCACAGAATACGCATCTGGGGAGCATCATAGAATTGTTCCTCAGTATTTTTACTATGTGTTTGTCACACTGAAACTAAAATGTTAATAAATATGTGGCCTTAAATACTTTGTTTGGAATCAATATTTTTGATACAGGCCTTACATTACAAACTTTGAAAACAGTGTTTTATCAAATATTTGCCCGTGAACACTCCTCAATAACTATCAAACTTAAAAATTAAAACATGTCAAAAAGTTCAAAACTCGCATTAAAACTGCCAAAATGCAAGTTTCATTATTTTAAATTCATAGAAACAACTGATGAAAAAATGAACAATAAGCAAAATGTTGAGTTCTGCAAGAAGTGGAAATATTATTAACCTGTTACATCATTAAAAGATATTAAATTTTGATGTTTTTGAAGAACTGGCAGTTTCTCGTCGGCAAATACTTCAGCAATCTGGAGTCTGTGCACAGTTTTAAACTTGTTGAGTGATTACATAGAGAAATCCACTTCGAGCTATTTATTAATATGTAATCAATGTATCATTTCAAAATTAAATGAATTGGGGAAAGATATTTGCTTTGGACCATTAGGTATTGGACTAAAGGATTCACATTGTTATGGTCTTATGATCTGAAAGTGGGACAAGTACATATAAAAGCAATATTGGTGTTTGATGTTTAAAATCGGAAAATGTATGAAGAGGGAATAAAAAAAATGAGGAGAAACAGAAGATATTCATTATTAAAAAGCAGCCAGAGATGGTTTGTTTGGAGAAATGAGTTTCTTTCTCTTTGCAGAACAATGCACATTAAAATAAAAATACAAAATCCTCACTATGAGAAGCGAAAACTGTCAAAAAGTTGTATTGGAGTAAAAAAAAACTGACTACTTTGTGAATACAAGTGCTCAGAAAATTATGAGTTTTGCAAGGAAAATGGGGTTTAATTGTACAGGAAAAATGTTTTTGGAAGTGTGAGACTAATGATGATAATGGTAATTCCAAAACTAACAAATAAATTTTACATTTGAAGTGCTGACTTACATAATCAGCAATATTCTTGGAGTGATAAAAAATGGTTATAAAAAAACAGTAGTAAAAAATTAACATGCTATTTTGGCTTAGCATTAAGGTGTAATATAGATGCTGAAATGGCTTTTACCATTATACGTCTACAGATGAAAATACAAGGTATGAAAATGATATATATACGGAAGTGGGTAGTTGACGTGAGCGATGTAAGACTGACACCAGAGATGAAGAAAAATTCTACAAACATCAAGCCTAACATTCAGAATCTCCTTAAATATATTGATGGAGTTTTTTTACAAGATGTTTAAGGTGACATACATAAAACTAAAACAAGATTTTCAATTGTACTGTTCGCTTTGCATCAAAGCACTTGAATTCTGGTTTTAAAATTATGAAACTGCTACTGTTACAACAGCAGGTATGTAATAAAGGTTATTTAACTATTTTAAAAAAATATAACACAACAACACTCGCAATAAACTAAGAAACACAAATGGTCGCAGCACACCAATACTAAAGAGGCTCATAGAGCTCTCAAACTTAAACGAGCCTAAATAATGAAAGGTTTACTTTATTGTTCTGCAATGGATTAACTTTAAAGCTGCAAGTTTACATAGAGTATCTTATGCCCTGTACATTTCAAAAAAAATTGTTTCATTTATCTGTTTCAGACAGGCAGACTATGATAAACCAACTTGAGTTTTTGAAAGTGACGTAACTGACAAGTACTTCTATAACTAGGCTCATTGTGGCCACATTCAAAAACGTTCTCTCGACCCGCATGCAAATTTTACCACTACTTGAGCACCTTTTTTCGTTATTGTTTTACAAAAACAAAATAAGATTAAATGATTTACATTGCTTCTTTCAACAAATTGGTTAGTTTTTAATTTATATTTTCATAATTGCGGCATTTCAATCATGTTAAATGTAACTAAATAGACACTTACATTATTTTACGATTATCTGATAACTTCGAAGTTAATTCACATTTCAGTTTCTCTTTTAAATGTCATTAATTTGAGGAATGAATTTAATTATTAGAATTATAATTATTTCAAGTGTTGTAAAACGTTAATTCTAACAGTATTGTTTATCCTATGTTTTGCATTTGACGTAGGTATGCTGTAAAAAATATTGTCTACAAGCAGTTTTAAAAGTTACTTTATCTCTCTTTAAAAATAATTTTAAACATATAGTACCACATATGGTTAAAACACAATTCATATGAAATTATGAAGAGTAAAAAAACAATTATTTTCAAGAGGTGCCTCTCAACAAACGTGATTGATTAATTGAAAAATTAAGTTTAATTTTTAGGGGAAACATTTGTATGGTCAAGTTATAAATTATCATAGCCTTATTTCTTGACGACTTATCCAAGATAACATTCCTAAAGCTGCAAGATTATTTATATTTTAAGAGAAACACCTTTAGAAGAAATTAATAATGGCACTCATATTTTTTGACCCTTTCAAATTTCTTTCCAATCCTTTCTAGGTATATGCATTTATTTATCAATTTCTTTACATTTTCAAATCAAATATATGACCAGTTATTTATATTATTTCTACAAGTGAAGCAGTCGTTTTTTAAATTAGTCTTAGAAAAAATTGTCTGACTGATTTATGTTTAAAAATATTGAGCTTAAAAAGATAATTTGAATCTTCAAAATTGAATAATAATAAAACATTCAAGTGGCCATATAACTGATTTGAAAATAACCTGAGTCATTTCAATTTAAAAATGTTATAGTTCCAAATTTAAAATTCACTGAGACGATGCATAAAGTAGAAAATTTATACAACTTAATATTCTTCACAGCCAAGAATAAATAATAGTGTTAGAGGTGCTACTAGCGTGTACATGCTTACACCACTTGCAGGATTTGACCATAACCTGACTAGTTTCAGTAACGCACCATTTACATTACAAATGAAAGGATACAAATACAACGAAAGGTTTTGTATGATTCATTGACTATCATTATTTATACAGGACACCTAATATTTCTTCATTCTATGCTTAATAATCGCACTGATCGGTTGCAAAGTTAATTAAAAGTCACGTTACATAAGTACAAATTCATCTTGAAATAGATTAGAAAGCTTAAATCAATATTAGCACTAAGCGTAACTACATTCTCTTACAGTAAAATTTTCATTATAAATTATTTACAATGTACATCAGATAAAAATAATATTTATTCTATTGGGGAGAAATAATTATTAGCAACATTATGTTAAAACACTTACTCATATTTAATCCAAAATTTTATGTGCGAGCCACATTTGTAAACCTTAAATTAACTAAACAATTAAGGAAAGAATTTTGATACATGGCCAGAATTTATACAAAACTAAAATATCTTAACTCGTGAAGTTCCCGCAATATGTAACATTGCATCGTATTAAGAATAAGGTCATTGTGAATCCTATCAGAATTAAATGTACTTAATTTTAATAAATTGTTAAACTTATTATAGACCCTACTACAAACTTCTCAAGGCATTTTATATAACATGAAATTTTGACTTACAACATATTGGAATCGGGAAACAAAAATGAAAGAGTATATTCGAAAAAGAAGTCCTAATGGGACATAGACAAAAGCTGTATTATATTGTTAAGTGACATTTAAAGAACTCTGTTTTACTTCCCCAAAGACAGAATTCTCATTAGAAAATAAAGACTTACTTAAGAATTCTCTTACCAAAAGATTTGTAGGTAAATTTCATATGGACTATCAATTAATGAAGCGATAGTGGAAAAGGACACTATAAATATAATAACATCGATATTTGTTATTCTTACAATTCACAAATGTTTTTTTATTATATTATACTATTTAATTGTATTTGACTAAGATTCACATATACACAAAGTTAGGCATTTAGAATTTCCATATCATAAAATCAATGTTTATTAATTAATTGTGCATTCATTCACACTTTCTTTTCACAAAATCACTATCTAAGCAGTGGCTCGCACGGCCTGGAGAGCGTACATTATGGTTTGAATTTGACGAGAGGTATGTTTTTAGAGGATAAGCACTTGTCACAAACCCATTCCGCATATACCTCTGCTGTGAGAAGGTGGAACGCCGACTCTGTCAATCCTGTACATCCTCTGTAAAATCACAACACAATAATGTCACTTTCAAGTTGTCATTATGTTATTGTTTTATCTTATTATAAACACTATATCAATAAATATAAATATTAGTTTGCACTATAATATTCATTTTATAATATATATATATATATATTATATATGTATCTTCGTATCCTAGAAACCAACGTTGGCAGGATTACGTCATTATCATGCATTTGCTCATATTAGATTGTAGGTTTTTGCTCAGACTCCATTGACTTACTGAGTCAATATAATTTTTGAAACAGCTCACAATCAGTTGGCTTTACTACCTCCTAGAATAGTTTCAAATTATTAGTAAACAAAAGGTAAGGAACAGTGCTGACAATTGACAGCGATTCATTAATCATAATAAGAAACAAGAGAGGGCTAAAATTACTACGTTGGCCGACTTCAAAATGAGTAATGTATGGCCTTGATTTGAAATTTCCAAACATATTACTTTCGAGTGTAAAAGTAACTAACGAACAATTTTACTAAAGTAGAAAATATACCAGGCCTCCAACAATTTCACTAGGAGAATATAAATGCTGACTTGGTAAAATGCTTTCTTAAAATCAAAATAAGCCACATCATGCTGTCCACCAATTTAACTCCTTAGAAACACAAACCACAAAATTAGTACACACTGATATGGCGCATATATAAGGCGACATAAAACTGTTTAAAATACTTTAGCAAATATCGATAACGCTGCTAGAAGCCTAAAATCCATCCATCACTTAACACTCTAGCGACGTAATTCACAAAATTAGTACACACTAATATGGGGCATATTTTCGGTGACATAAAACTGTTTCAAACACTTTAACAAATGTCGATCGCATTGCTTTTTTTACTCCTGCCCTAGAATTTTTTCTTAATTAAAGACACTTTCAGTCATAGAGAGCAATAACGAATGAAAACATTTTTTTCCATTGTTCCAAAGGAGAGTTCAAAAAGTGTGCGGTTTGTTTTCTGATTGTTGAATTGGGAATATCGTTACCTAGAGTGCCTGGGCATTTTATGAAATGGTGCCGTTTCATAGTATGCTCAACTAACACCCATCATGCCATTAATGCAAAGCATTTGAAGATTTTCCAGATCATGGTTGGGTATATCAATTCTGCAGTGTCCAAAGTTTTAATAAAATGTAAAGAAATCATTTATTGTCATAAAATATTAAAAGTAAGTAATTAACAAATTAGAAAATGGTATAAAATGAAGAAATTACCAAAATTCTCATTGGTGGTAATTATATATAAATTCTCATAGGTGGTATATAAAGGTAAGCAATCATGTAAAAAAGCTGCCTCGTGATCAACCCAACACACCACGGTTACATGATGTGTTGGGTTGATTACAAGGCGTAAGGCCTTTAACAGTTCGGAACATTGCGAGGACCTAGGTTGGATTCCCGACCACTTGATCACACGTCGAGCGGGGCTGGACTGATGTTCTGGTTGGTTGTAAGAAATTGCTTTTGTAGCAATAAGTTTGCCATATATTTCAACTGTATACATTAAAGTATTTAAATAAAAAATATCACTTTTTCTAATGTGGATAATAATGTTAATAAAACTGTAATTAAATTATTAGTTAAGATCCGAGTCTGGAAACTATTCTTATAGTGGCTTTTTAGGATTCTAAGAATTAGCACATATAATCGCAGTCATTGTCTAATTACATTTGTTACAAAAATCCAAATAATAAATCTTTGGAACTAAACTTTAGGTAAAAGCAAAGTATGCAAGTGTAAATAATAAAGGTTTCTAAACTGTCAAAAGGTTAAGTAGAAAAATATGTTAATAGTAAACTCATCTAAAAAAAATATGTAATAGTAATATCAACTCTATAATAAAAAGGATTATCAGAATACTATGTAATTCCAGATGTATCATTTGTTGATGCATAATAAATTTGGTGACATTTAGAATTTCAGAGTTATTTTGTTTTGGCATTAATTCTTCACTTGCAGAATGCTCTTAGCATTTTTGGGAACCTTAACCTCTAAATATAGATTGATAAGTAACTGATATAATTTGAAAATTACTTCATGGTAATCTTTGGCTGATATTCATGAATCCTATTTTTAATAGTTTAAGAACCAGTCACAATTTTGAAAACCCCATTTCTAATATCAACAAATATTCTTATATATTTTTGGTACCAAGCATTCTCTAACAAGGGAAGTCATTATCTACAGTGCCGGGGTATTTTATGAAATGGTGCCATTTCAGGGTTTGCTCAACTAACAAAGTATAAGGGAAGTTTTTAGCCGTTTTATCAATCATAACTTCTGCAGTATGCTTAATACCTTTTTGCACTTATTCTCTTTCATTTGAAATGATTAGTTCATTTTTGCAAATAACCATAACCTTCACTTTCGTAGAGACCTCTAATGGCATACACTGAAATAAAGACCTATTTGCAAGAGTTAGCGCCTATTATTTTTTTTCCGTGAACTAGATAAATCTTATCATTAAGTGAAGCCAATGTTATCTCAATATTTTCCATCCCTCAACACTAAAATGTCCCAACATCTCCTACACAACCGTTCAATCATCATTACTTGAAATATACTTGATGGAAGCTGCTACAGATATTTACTTTCAGAGTCTGAACGAGTGCTACAGTGCTTTTTAAGAAAGTCATATTATCTAGTTCTGTTTAATAGATGAAATAACACTGTCAACAACTCCAGCCTTTAACTCGCAAGTTTTTCTATGACGCAAACAGTGAAATATTTTCCATTATCACTTTGTAATATGAGTGCAAACTTCAAACATGTATATTATTTAATATATAATTTTTAAAATTACAAATGTCAGTTATAGAGCTCTCTTGAATTTTAGTAGATGAAAATGTAAAAATTTAGTTGCATGGTTTTTGTAATTCATCAACCAATGATATTCTTCTACGCTGATTGTAAATCAATCAACTCTACTTATCCCCATATAATTATAACATTTTGAAGTTATAGGCTTTGGCGCAATACCTTTTTTCGCAATGAGCATTTCATTTCACATACGGAATATAATTTAATACATATTTCGATGACCTTTAAAGAAAGTACAACTTGTTTCTTATGTTATACTTCATTTTCTCTCGATCACCATGTCCTTTATGAACTTTCATTAAAGTGCCAATTATAATCAATAGAAACTATTTGTACTTTAGGATTTTCAAAGATTTCTTCTTGAATATTAAGAAATCCTTGTCTGAAGTTTTTATTATGTCATACTCCGAGATCCAATAATAGTCTAAAGTCTCTACTTTTCTTGATATGCTATATAATATAACATTTTTAAGTGTTTAGTTCTCGGCATACTAAGTGTTAAATAAATCTGCTATGCAGCATTGTGAGAAACCAATGATACAATGTCAAAATTACATTAATGAGAGATAATTGGAATTGTTTATCATTATCACTAACAAATACTAGCCTCTAAAGTGCGTTGTTGATTTTGCCTGATTAGCATAAAACTCTTATAACTTCTAATTATAGTTAAGTGTAAATGTCTCTGCAATTATTTTGTTATAATGTTTCTATACCACAATATTAAATTTGTTGACACAAATCTTGCGCATACTTAAACAAAGCGGAGACAGCGCCATTAGTGGAGTTAAAGACTAATACTTTTTGCAATTTGTCGTTTAGCCATATCATGATGTGATAAATATCAACAAGCATTTGATTTTCATCAATCCAACCAACTTGTAATAGGACACATCATGGGATGACAATTGGACAGGTCATTTCATAAAATGTCACCATTTTATGAAATGCTCAGGTACACTTTGATATGCCCAATTTTACGATCGACGACGACATATACAAGTAAATATAATAGGATAATAATATTCTGTATTAATACTTTAATAACATACTTTTGCAGATGGGATATTACTTTGTATTGACTAATCTGATACTAATAGACCTTTTTAAGCATTTGATAGCATTCACCTTCTAGGCTAGGATGCTTTCTAAGTAGAGCGTATATGGTTTTTCATTTTTTTTTACTGAAAATAGCCATTTAATAGAGTATGAAATTTGCCATTTATCGACCCACTTCGTTACCAGGCCAGTCACAAAAATCCCATCATATAGAAAACTGTAATTTAGGTCTACTATTTCCCATATTTTATCTTTAACCGTTTTAGTGCCATTGTTTTTTACTCATATATACTTAAAAATGCCAAAGAAATCTTTTGTTTTTGATGTCATTTACCCTTGTCTCGAAAAAAAACTGTATCTCCTCCAAAAATTATCCAATTTTAATAATTTTTTCAGTGTTTTCTTAATGAAAACTTGTAGAAGGATAATAAAATACAAAGAAAATTTAGGAAATAAATATTGTGAACAAAAGTTGTAACAAAAACTGAAATCAATGTCACATTGTCATTTTCGCAGTCCGGTACATCCTCCGTATCAGCAAAATAATTGTTATCGTCAGTATTATCACTATCACTCAAAATTAGCATTACGTCAAATTGTGAGCGCACTACAATGTCACTCCCACTATCACTTTCTTCACAACTTGAAAAACGTTCATTTTCACTCGAATTATTTTCGTATTCCGACATTATGGTTTCAAAATTTTCTTTTCCTGGATCCTTTTTATATTGTAATTAGAAAGATAAAAAATTAGCGATGCGTGCTAGTGACCTCCCCTACCGCGCACTAAACAGCAACTGATTTCGCGAGTGACGTCGCGCTCGTGGCAAATTTAATTAGTACGCACACGAGCACGATGGCGCTTGTCGGCACTCAAACGGTTAAATAAAAAAATACTAAAACGAGCTAAATGTATAATGTTAAAAAAGGTACAAGTGATGTAACTAATGTATTTTTGAGAAATACATAACATTTTATGGCAATGAAAGACGTGCCAGGCAATATGTTTTATAGTGAATAATTTGTAAATAGTTTAAAAGAAACACTATGTATCCTAAAATGTTTATATTTTGTTGGCTTAGTGAGTTATTTTCCTGCATAACAGGTGTATTTATGATTATATATATATATGTATATGTATGTATGTATATATATATATATATATATATAAATATACATATACACATACATACATACATACATATATATATATATATATACATATATATATATATATATATATATATATATATATATATATATATATATATATATGGGTGAATCAACTTTTTGTTGTTACAATGACTCAATTTTTCAAAATAAAGAAATATTTATTTTTATGTTTCTTTTAATATTTTTCATAAATTATAACTAATAAACTTCAGTAAATCAAATAAAGCCATAAACTTTAAAATATTTTTGAGTGAGTTTCGAATTTGGTCATATTAGGGGTCTCCTGTGTAACCACTATTATATTAAATAAAGACAAATTAGCAACCACATCACCATATTAGCAATAAAAACACAAAGACATTAATTCAAGAACTCTTGGGTCACCAATGAAAAAAAATGAAAACTTTTATTACTTTCAGTCCAAACAATCAAATATTGAAATAAATTATCTTAAAAATAATCACGAAGAAAAAAATAACATAAATTGGCTTTTTGTCATTATAATCAAAACAAACTACATCCATCTTTAGGGACAACTTGGTTTGCCAAGAGACAAATTTTGTGACTCGAGAAACACGGCCAAAGTGCTAATCAACTAATTTTGAATATAAAAAATCAACAATGTAGCAAACAATATTTTTACAAGTAATGTTTTCGCAGTCACTGTTTTAATCACAAGAAAGGGTTTTTTGTAACTACGACAAACTGTAACTATCACAAAATATGAGATCTTTTAACTTTACTATATCTATATAATCTATATACGACATATCCGTTTTGTCTAAACGAAACTGCTGGTTGTTTTTTATACATCGCAAAAAGGTAATGAAAATTTCGCCATCATCAGCCAAATGATTAACAACACAGGCATATCTATAGATTTTTCCTTTTGTTGCATGAACATTGACAACTAAGAAATCGCCACATTGTACTGCACGATTTTCTTTATTATGGACATTGAATGTTGATTTACATGGTTTTTGGTCATCTTCCAATATATTAGGTGTATTGTAAATAACATACAATTTTTTGCTTCGTGTTTTACTCAAATTTGATAACTCTATCTCCATTAGTGGAGATTTCGCAGAGCTTTTGAGATTAATTAAGGGTACATCATCGTCAGAGTCCATAAGATTATGAACATCATCAGCATCGTCACCCTCTACCCTTTTGACAGACACAGAACTCGTAGTAGGCTGATAAATTTTAGGCTGAAGACATTCACAAAAGCAACTATTGCAGAAGCAGCTTAAATTCCTGAACTTTAGCTCAACACGAACTGACATAAATATTTGATGCAGATGTAAAGTGCCAATTGGTACCATATTATCGGCTGTTCTCTTGAGAAAACCGCCAATACCATCCGCAGGGCCTTTCCAGTGTCCAACTTTGAAGAAAGACCATGTCATTGCTGAAAATCCATGGTCAAAAGTTTTTATGGAACAGAGGTAAAAATGTTGTTTCTCCCTGTGCTGGCTGAATGGTTCATCAGTGTAAAAATGTGTAGTTTTTATTTCTGGATGTTTCTTGCGAATATCAAACAAAATTAGATGCGTGCACCCAAATAGCTGCAGGTTGACGATATGTCGAGGCTGATATGGTGCAATAAGATTCCACTTTATGCATAGATTATTTGTCAGGAATATAAACTATCACTGTGTGCAGGAATAATTGTTGCCTTGATCCACCGAAATAGTGCGCTTGGATCTCTTCGCGGTATTTACAATTATGGTTTTCACTAAAATCAGCGTACGTGTGCCTTGTAAACGGGGTTAACGTGTAACTTACACAAACACATTTCACGTCCATCCACTGAAGGTTTGATAACGAAGAAAAACTTCTTACGAGTGAATATGAACACTTCATGTCTGGTCTTTCTTGTTTGAATATTTTGTACAAATTTTTCATACTACCTAGTAGGAATCTTGAACTTGTTCTTAGTTACTTTCTCTTTCTTACCAGCGGTAGCTCTTGTAATGTCGTCTCTGATAAAGAAATTATATATTCTTTGCTTTAATTCAATTGCACTATCTCTTAATATCACCGTTGTTCTTAATTTTCCTTACAACCCTAAAGGTCTTTTATTATTTCACCTTTAATATTTTCCATGGCACTTTTAAATAATTTCTTGTTTCTTCTCTTGTTAATATTTTGGTACCTCTCTCTTATGGCGTTAGTATTTTGTATTTATCTTTCTTATCAGGTTTAGTTTCTTCTCTTGGCATATACGTTTTTTCTATTTTTTGGTATTGTTTCCTGTATTTCTCACACTTCTGAGTGAGTGTATCTCTATACAACTTTGAGCAGCTTTTTTAAATTTTATATTTTCCTGTTTTTCTGTTCGTTGAAATTGGTGACTTACATAGGACATCATTTTTGCACACAAACTTGGAAGTGTAACATCCAAGATGCATCGCAAATTTTTTTTCTTTTGCCTCAGCGCTCTTTTTCTTAATTTCCAAATAACTCTGGGATTAAATTTTTCCTTCGGAGTCAAGTCTTTTACTAATCTTTTCTTAGAATGATAGTTTTGTTTTTTTTGTATTCTTCATATTTTACAGGATTCAGTTTTAGTCTCTCTTTATAGCGTCTTTTTCAGCTTGCGTTATTGGCATATTAGGTAACTGGAATAACAGAAAATTTAAAACGAGATAAGCGAAACCGTCGCTCCAGTAATTTTAATCAAGCATTGAATAAGCAGATAACTAAAGCTTTTCTTAAATCTTGAATTTTTTTATCACAAAAAATATTATTTTGAAAAAAAATGAATTTGTCTCTGGATGACCGCTTGTGTCTTTTGGGTCATCAGAAAAGTAATACAGGGAACAAGTAACTTAGGAGACATTTAAGGGTAAAATGCGTTTTGCAATTTTGTTTATTGAAAAATTATAAAAATAAATAATTATAGCTAAAGCATATTAGACTAAAATTGCAATGACATAAGCTGTAAAATATATCTCAAGTGCATAATACTTACGAAAACTCGGAGTCACTCAGCAGACCAACAATAAAAACACGTTACGTCTCTTCGAACCGTGGGCGAATTGATCGAATTAAATGATGGGTCATTCAGTTCGCTGGATTGATCACGCCACATGCAGATCGATCTCCTACTGGCCTACTTAGTTATAGTGCTATCTCATTTCAACTTAGCAGTAAATTGTCTTTGGTAAGCTAGCGGACTTCAATTTCACTTCACTTAAATTTTATGTAGGACACAAAATTACGAGACCATTGACAAATATTCAATTTACTTTGTAATATGATGCAACGAAATTTTAAAATAATGGAATCTATTCTTACTACTGACCGAATAAAGTCCAATACTATCATAGAACTTTTCTAAACCACATTCAAACATCAGTTGCTCTTGGGACACCAAATATTTGTATGAGAGATGATTTGTGTCCCATGGGGGACCAACTAAAATGTAACTAATTATTATAACTATGTCAACGGAATATGTTCATTGGCTGAATAATCAATCTAGTTTATAACTAGAATTGTTCAAAATAGGTCTTTTTATATAGTTTGAATACAAAATTATATGAAATAGTGTAGACTGACAGTTACAACAAAAAGTTGATTCACCCATATACATATAAAATATATACAAAACAAAGGTATGTTTTGTATTAAAATATTCTCACGATTTATATTAGCATATTATTAACTAGCTGTGCCTACGACTTCGTTCATGTGTAATTAGGGAAATAAATTTTTTTTGTTCTCTTATATATTGCTCGTAGGTATATATTATTATCATACCAAATTTCGCCAAAATCTGTCGAGCAAATTTTGCATGATACCCGCTCAAATTAACATACAATTCTAAAAAAAGATTTTTATATTTATATAAGCAATATTAGTAACATCAAATTCAAACTATTAATAATTCACTTGGCTAGTAAAAAAAGTGTTCCTGAATTTAAAGCTGATATGCATAAATCCTGATTTAGAAGAAGTGCTCTAAATTTTATTTGAAAAAGTCAGCGTAACATGTTAAACAAAAAATGTATTAAATACACACTTTCTTTTCTCCTTAATTATTATATCTTTGAGCAACCTGCAGCTTTTTTCCCGTTATTCATTTTTATAACATTTAATAACTATTTTAGATTCATAAATTTAACTCATTCAGAAATGGTTCTTAATACTGACAGCTTAATATATAAAATTAGTAACTATTGTATTTTAATAAAATATAAAACTTTAAGGTAAGAAATAAATTAAGATTGTAGCAATCCAGATTGTATTACTCAGAAATATATTTCTAAATTCTATAACAATAATTAGAAAGTGTTCTTTTTTATTATATTTTGTAATAAATTAGCTTAAAATAAAGGAAAAAAATATAATACAAACCTATGAAACCAGAAGTTACAGCCAGACTCACAGAGTATGGCTTGGTCATTGTCATGTACCTCTTTGTGGCAAACACCACAGGGGTATATAGGAGGGGCATTAGGATTCTGTGGGTTGAACACCATTGGTTGATCTGGTGGGTATACCTTTCCAGCACTAACAGGCATAGGTTTGGGGCCAAACATGCCCATACTTTGACTCATAGGTCCTATTTGACCCATTTGGTGATTCATTCCCATTCCCATACCTTGAATGTTGGGTCCACCCATTGCAGCCATACTGCTCATATTAGCGAGGGGACCGCAATTACCCATGTTGCCACCTTGAGGATTAGGACCGAGACTCATCGGGCCATTGGGCCCCATAGGTCCACCTGCATTTAACTGAGGATTCATGCTCATATTGCCCATGTGACCTCCATGTGCTAAGTGTCCCATTCCACCCATGCCGCCAGATCCAAAAGGAGGTCCCGAACCCATTGAAGACATCGGCCCATTACCCCCTAATGGACTACTATTAGGTGGGAGGTTGGGAGCCATTGGACCATTGGGGCCCATTGGACTACCATGCCTCATTGGCACACAATGACCAGGCCCCATTCCACTTCCGGACATAGGACTTGATGAAATAGAATTATTGGAAGGGAGAGAACCGTTTGAACAATTAGGTCCCATAGGGCCATTCATTCTAGTACCGCTCATACTTGTGGGCACTGAGCCCAAGGGACCATTCATTGGCCCATTCATTGAATTTGAACCTATAGGGCTGTGCATGGGGGGACCCATTGGACTATTTCCCATGTGTCCGCCGGGAACTGAACCCATTGTATTCATAGGACTTCCCATGGGCCCAGAAGACATAGGTGAGCCCATAGGTAAAGAGTTCATAGGACTCATAGGACTTCCCATGGATCTAGACCCCTGACCTATATTAGGTCCCAAGCTGTGATTGTTCATACCAAGATTGGGTCCCCCCATTGGAGACATACTCATGTGGCCCATGGGACTCATATTGCCCATGGGGCTTATACCTCCACGCGGTGCCATCTGCTGACCCATTGGACTCATATGGGGCACAGGACTCATATGACGCACTGGTGGTCCGCCCATGCCGTGCATTGGCCCCATCATGCTGAGTGGTCCATTTTGACCCATCATGGGACCGTTTTGACCCATCATTGGTCCGTTGTGTGCAACTGTAGCTGGCGAATCATCAAAGGGATTAGAGGCGACGATGGTGTCACCGTAACCAGTCAACGGCGGTGGCAATAAATCTTGGACGGTGGGTGGAGGCTGTGGTGTAAGCGGGTTATTAGCGTTGGATGTTTTCCGCCGCTTCTTGGGGTTACTGGGCGCAGGCACGGGCGGCGCGGCCGTTTCCATCGGCGACTTAAAGTCCGGTGGACCGAGCCCAGCGCCCGGTAGCCTGTATGGGCTCATCCCCGCCAGGTTATGACTCATGTTAATATCAGTTTTTAACGCTCACTCGAAGCACCATTGCACTAACAGTTCATCATGTCACAAACCACACTGATTCTTTCAGACTCTTATGACGATATCGGCTTCTGCAATGTAAAAGTAAAACGGAATTATTATACGAGATTATGAAAACCACCAATTGACATAACAATGATTTAACTTAAGCTGAAGACGTCCTAAGTCTTCAATACTATCTACATTAGATTTCAACACGATTTTAATTTCCTTATTGAACAAAGTTCCTAATATCTTACATTATGACAATTTTGGATCGTTAACCTAGCATTCCGAGGAGTTATAATTAGAATTACGGCATGTTTCAGTTGTATACATAGACGATTTTCTAAAATGTTCACTTCGAGGATATATCATTAAATCTATCCATGTATTACTTACTTCATTATTGCTTTGGCATCGGAAATTCTGAATATTTTTTTGTCCTTTTCGGGACTCTAAGAAGCAGGCGTGTAACATATGAAAGAAACTTATAATTTCTGGTATATTGCACTAAATAGATATGAACACAATTCTAATATACCCAAAATATGCACTTTCACAACACATATAACAAGTATTTTCGTGTATTTACTCTATTTATAATAATTTTTATTTACGACTCACTAAAATCCAAACAACACACGCCACATTCATGATGTAAATTAGTATTGAAAGTTATCGTAAGATGGCGTGACCTGTGACAATTTCGTCGTATAAAATCAACAAAACTGAGATTTATGGAATTATTTATTTATGAACTCTTCTTATTAATCCTACAACACTAGTCAAACGCTTCAAATAAAATAATAAACGTTGCCACCTAATTTATTACTAATTTTAGTTAAAAATTGGTTATATAAACTAGAAACTAAATTTATACAGAATATTTTTGCAATAAAATAAAATCAAAAAGTCATCGACCAAGTTTTGTAGCGAAAATTATATATTTTAACTCTCCGTATTATTAATATTTAAACTACTTTCGTACCGGAATTAAATCTCATTTAAAATATTTTTCTTAACTTTAATTTAAAATACATAATATTACGCATCAAAACACGATTAATTTTTACAAGTCGGATTCTAAAAATTTAAATAGATTCCTTATTCGATACCTAACTAATTTAACAAAGATAATATTTTCAATGACAGAAGTTCGATTGTAAACCTACCAATCCATAGAACCAAACAAGCAAAACAAAAAATTCGTGACTGCTTAATTATTGAAAAAAAATTAATATTCTAACCTTAAAGCAAAGTTACTTGTTTAAAATTATTATTACCATTTTAAATTATTATTAATATACTGATAAATATAGTCTTTAGATAGCCTTTAAATCAGGCCATTTCACGTCAAGTTTCGAAATAAAAATCATGATCGGAAGTTTTAGTATATAACCTGTACCTTCAGCGTCTTATGTTACGTATATGTAATTTAACGTATTCACTTTAATTCTTGTCATCAGAATTTGAGGATAGACGTCCATGCGAAAGAAAAAATGCGTTCTTTGCAAGTGATTGACCTGCATGTTTATTAATTTGGTTGACCCTCCGCTCATAGGTGATTTTTAAGATTTCGATCCGATATATTTTGTTTTAATTAAAATTTAAGTAAATGACCTTTAATCAGTTTGGTGTATATATTTACAATAAGACAGGTATGTAACTATTAGTTACTAAAATATTTCAAACCTTAAAATTGTTTGGTGTCAATTTATCGGTTACATAAAAAAATGTGTACGTACCAAGATTGGGTTCCCCCATTGGAGACATCAGCCCATTACCCCCTAATGGACTACTATTTGTGACGCAAGTTTTATAGACGTCTTATGAGTAGGTCCTTATCAATAGCTTGAAGATGTATGAAGAGTAACTAAATATAAAGAGGAATTAAGTAAAAACCCAAGTCAGGTTTTCTGTCCACATCTCTTCACAAATCTGGAGATCCATTAGGTGGTAATAACAAGAGAGGATGAAAAAAAGATTAGAATTTCTAATTAAAATAATATTTTAGTACTTTTTGACAGTTTTAATACAAATTTGGAGAAAAATAAAATATTTTCTATATAGTGCATTAAAGGGTAACCCCGCTGTAGAATGTTAAAAAAATATAAAATTTTTTGACTTAACCTTAGGCTGTTAGAAATAAGGTATAATCAGTATAATATTGGGCTAAAAATTTTAAATATTTCTCATATTAAGGCTTAACCTCTGCAGTATGCCCGATGTCCATTGAGCCTTCTTGTAACACGCTGTTATAATGGTAACGCTTTTGTGAATAGTCAAGGGATCAAAGATATTTAGGGTGATATATTTAAATTATACATTGCGCAAATATGTAACAAAAATATTTGGCATTAGTTGCAGCTGCAAGGGTAGAGGCCAGCAGCAATATCAAATTCAACAAAAAAATATTTGTCCTATATTGAAGAGATTGGTGATGCGTTGGGAATAACAATCAGGTCGAACTGTTCTTTTCTTTGTGTGGAGGATGATGTGCGTGGCATAAGATATTATGAGCGTGGAAAAAGAAGCCAGATTGTTGATAAAATTAGCCAGGAAAGAAGAAAACTTAAACAAGAGGTTACATACAAATAATATTTTCATTAAATAAACTCGTGTTAAACTGTTTATCTGAAACAGCATTTTTTTAAAATTGATACAAATGATATTTTTTAATTTCGCTATGCATTCATCTTGTATAGAATAGAAAAACAATTTTCAGTTTCAAGGCGAAAATCGGTGTAGAACGTTATTATTATTTTCATTAGCTATTATATCATTTTTAAAAAAATTCAATAATGGGCAGTTATACTCAACAAAGCATGTTTTATAAAATCATAACAAATTTGGTATAATATATTACCACATTGTTATGAAAAATTGACAAAATTACTCTTTTTGAGTCGCTAGAATGGTATTACTCCATAATTGGCTTTACAAGTAAAATAATTCTATTAAATAATGGCTTGGTATCTTTCTTGCGGACATTACTATTTTATGTGCAATTTGATGTTTTGTCAGAATACTATTAACTAGCATTATTTAATAGTAAATGACTGGAATAAACCACCTTATAGTGATTGGCCTCGCTCAGAATATAATCATTTGAAAAAAAAATAGTAAGGTGAATCTGAGTGTTTTTTTCATTCAAGCCATATTTGCAATTTACCTTAAAATTTGATTCATCTTTAGTGATTGGAATAGAAGCTACTTGACATTGATACAAAATAAAAATTATTCATTGGTGTCTTCAGGTAAAACAATTGTTTATATTTTTGCAATATTATGGATATTTGTTCTAAAACTAAACAGAAAACATAGTTAATATCAGGTTCAGTCCATATTTGGATATGAAACGCTTTACCTTGTAGCTTGAAAAAATGTGTATCAACATAAAACATTTCGTATTTTTTTTGCAGTGTTGTTAAGATAATGTGTTACAAAGTAACTATTGAAATTTATAATGTTGACATTTAAAAATTATAAAAAATAATCAAAATGTTTTTTTCCAAAATAGCAATTCCTAATTTGTGTTTGAAATCCAAAGTGCCCATGTCTAAACAAACGATAATATAATTTACTCTATATTTGCTAATAATGCTCCTTGTTTAGATGGATTCGCATTGTCAGTCATATCACTCATATCACTTACATGAAGAAAAATGCAAATTACAAAGGAATTACTTGAGTGTTGTGTTTCGTGTATAGTGAAGAAGCTACTTAATAAATATATACATATTTGAAGATTTTGAAACAGTGGAATATATTATGAAGCTTGGCAGTAATAACTATGGAATTTCTTAATGAATTTGTTTATTTCAGCTGTCTGTGCCAAATACTTTAACAAACAAATATTTATTTCCTGTCATACTTATTCTCAATTTGTTGTGATTTGTGTTAAATATTATTCTAGAGTTAATAAAACCAACCTAGTATCAGAATACCTGAATTACGAAAATGACAGTATTATGATTGCTATATATCTTCTTTATAAAACTACAGGCAGCATATTATTGTATAATTTATTACTCTAAATTTTTCAGTAACTCTACATAACAAGTACAATTATTATTAATCAAATTCACATCTGAAATATTTCAAGAAAAAATATTAATAGTATTGTTCGTAAAAACATATAAAACATACTCGGAACAATAAAAAAATTTGACTGAACACTGTAATCTAATTCACATCTTTGTAGCGCTTATGAAACGTTGAGCATCTCACAGTAAACTAATAGCTCGGTTTTGCTTAGTTAATTTTTCATTCTGCACGATGTCCTCACAATTATTTTTTGTAGATCACTAATCCACGTATGTGCTAAAAAAAATTAACAAATATTTAGAACAGTCTGCCTCGTAACATTTTAAGCTTTGCTCCCTTTACAGTCATGAGACAAACTAAAACTAAACTTCTTTGCTGGCAACAACTAACTCGGTCTGAAAATAAATAAAAACATTATGAATTTTCACTATTTTTACTTTATTATTAGTATGAAAATAAGTATGAAATTCTTTCATTCTTATTGCTTTATAGTAATGACAAAACTAGAATACCTAGCATAAAATATTCTGTTAGATTGTTATGTAATTTTCTAATATATTTTAGTTTTTGCAGATTTTCTGCTTGTAGTTCCTGTCAAAAAGTTGACATTAAACTCTAACAAGACCTACACAATAAACATAAAAATTAAAGAATGTGAATATCAACTAATTAGAATTTTTTTGTTCAATAGTGGAATTAAAATATTATAACAATTTATTGAAAAATAAAATCTAAATGTATAAGATATTAAAATTTTACTGCCTTCACTTGTCTTTTCAATAATTATATAGAACGCGGGAACATATATTTTTAATCTGATCATAATTTACATCAATGATTGAATCTGTGTTATGTTATAATCCTTTTAACACACCTATATACCATTCGGTGATAAGATTTCTCAGTAGACAAAATCAATTTGTCCAAGCATTTTCACCTTTTTGTTGTTATTGAAAACAAGTTGTGACAATGTTATCACCCCAAACGGGTGTGTATATATTCATAACATTTTGGAATTTTACAGCAAATTTAGTACCCTTTACATAATATTTATACCGACGCTAATGGCACAATATACAACAGCTGTAAAGATCCATGTAGTCAATGTTTCAAATTTATTTTCAATGATTATTTATAATCAGCCTAGTTAATCATTGAAAAGTGCATACTAACAATTGGCCTGATTAATTGTTGAAAACACACTATATACATAATATGTTTACTATACATATTAAAATTTTAAGATGCAAGATATCCCAGTAATTGTTGAAATGAGAAAATTTTAATTATAACTTAATGATAGCTTAAGGATAAAAAGTTAGTTGAATTATTTTGAAACATTCTTACTGGATTTAAACATTATGTGCCATTTATTTAAAATGCTTTATAATTCCATTTCAGATTAAATTTGTGTAAGATTTTATAGTGTTTGCAAATATGTTATGTCGGAGAATAAGTATAGAAGTGGGCATTGACTTAATGGTGTCGTAATTCAATATTTATTCCAATTATATTTCCCACCTTAGTAGGAGATGCTGTGTAAGATATTGATACCTAAGTATCACCATCTTTAATCATCACTTGTGCCATTCAATCTTATATTCTGATCATTTTCTACATAAATAAGTAATATAACATTTCAATTTTTTCTTTTTTCCTCTTTATTATGAATACGACAAGTAAACTGCTATACGCATTTGTACACTCGGGGTTTATCCTGTTACCTACAACAAAATTACACAACACCTATCTTTTTTCTCAATGTGTTAAAAGAGTTACACTTCTTTCTGTGCATATTTTTGTCTTCTGTGCGTCAATACAGGTGTTTTAATATAATCTACAACTCCTGGAAATGCGGGGCAATAGAGAAATTGTATCATCATGTCAGGGAAGTAGGGTTAGAACTTAGAAATACTATTTACCACAATTGTCTGAAAACGATCTATTTGGATATTGAGTAAATGTTTGATATATGTTTTCATCATTTGCATCAATTCTATTGGGACAGCCATTAATTAGTATGATGAAGTATATTATTAAATTTGATGAGGAATGAGTAAATATAAACCTATATAGAAGAGACTATTGAGGGATGTAACAAGGTGCAATAAAGAGAGGTGGTACCAGGCATAAATGGAACCAGTTACGTCACTGGTACCACTATGTCTATTTTTTTAAAATTAGGGCTTCAGCACTATGAAATTTTCGTCCCAAAAGAAACAAAAATGAGGGTATTTTACAATAGAGTAGATTTTTACCCCCATTTTGTAGAGTAGATTTACAATAGAGTAGATTTTTACTTGTGAATCCATAGAGGGCCTAGTAGTGCAGGGCAAAGTCTAAGGCATCAGACCACGTGGCAGATTACCACTGAGGTGGACAGATCAAATAAAGAAGACCTTTAACGGACTACTGCATAAATGTACAAGGAGAGTGAGAGTTCGTGAAGAGTGGGGACGCATTGTGAAACAGGCCACAAATGTCGACGTGACGATCACAACCACTCTGCAAAAAGAGTAACGACAAAGAAGATTTTTACCAAATATTGTACTAATCTCTAAAATTAAACTTATGTCTACAAGCATTCAAAAAAATAAATAAAAAAATATCAGAATTTCAGAGGTGTTTCATACACTTTGTATGCTTTTTCGTGATACAATGTAACAAATTGAATTACAAAGTAACACTTAGCCTGCAAACCAGTGTCAATATATTCTGGGTTTAGTAATAGGTGAAAAATATGTAAACATCACCTTCACTTTAGCCATTCCCAATCTTAAAAAATAGGAACAAGAAAGGGTCACATTCGTGATACCTGAGCTATAAGCTATATAATTTTGCAAGGAACACCATTAACCTAAGTTTATAGTGAACATAGACTTTTCGCAATAGGCTTGTGATTTAAATATTTAAAGCGGAAGTTTTTTTTTCGAGTGTTTCGTATTTATATTTTACAAAACCATTTACAAATGAGTTTTCATTTAAAAAAAATTACTTTTTAATTATTATTTTAAAAGACTAGGTAAATTTTCATGGGTGGTATGATCATTAAAGACATAAAAGTGCAATTTAAAAAAAATGGAGCTTTGGAAAATTTTTTAGACTTTCGTTTTCCCATACTATACCATACTTATAATCGCAACTATTTTTGGTTATTTGAGGTAAATATATAAATTATTTAATAAAATAGTTAAAATGACGTGACACATTAAATAAAATTTTGATATTATTTAAGGGGGGGGGGGGGGTGGATAAAAAAATTAATTTTTCTTTGATTTTAAAATTATTTTTAATGGTTCATGTAGTAAATTTTTCAAATGAATTTTCAATGATTTTTTTAGTTTTAAATTTTTATATTAAAATTCCTAAAAATGTGTAGTTTTAGCCTTTCAAGTAAGAGCAAGTGGCATGGCTAATTTACGTGAATTGTAAAGTAGTACATTCCCTGGAAGAAAAAATAAAATATGCATTACTAGAACCATAAAACTAGTAAAATAACATGTACTTTGCATCTCCTAAAATTTCGACTTATAGTCACATTAATAAGCCATAAAAAATTCTTCAAGAAAGATGGTAACAAATGGTAAAAAGGAATCTCATATTGAACTGAAATTAATAAAATTTAGCATGTAGAAAAATACCAAAACTCAACTAAACAAATTGGGCGCATATAAACAAAAAAAAGAAACAATCTCACACTCTCTTTATAATATTAACAAAGATTGTTTTAAGAATATGAGAGATAACATCGAAAGTTTTTATAATATAAGAAATAGAACCAACTAGCATGTTTGTAGTTTGTTAAAATAGTCTCTGTGGTACTCTACATCATTTCATCCGATGGAATCACTGAAAGAAGCAGATTATTCCTCCTCAGACATCTAAATTGCCGTTTCGGAAACAGTCACCGTTTCTTTAGAATCCGGGAATCGTATTCCTTGCAGTTTTTTTGCTTGCGAATAAATAGAACTTTCATGGTATCAAGTCAGGGCTGCGTGTTCCATGACTCTCAAACTTCTTACAAAAAACAGGAAAATAATTATTGATACAGTGGTAATTGTTTTTTTCTGTCCCAGAACTATCGTTGCATAATAACCTATCCATCTGAAGAATGACACGACCATCCCACTCTCTCTTAGATGACGACCAACTTTTAGAAAGAAACACCCATTATGCAGACTGCCTCTTAGTTTCAAGTTTGTAACAGTATGTCCAGCTTCTGTCACCCACGACTGTCGAATACAGCCTCTCAGTGACCTTTGTCAAATTTTTTTAATATTGCACGTACCAATAAACGTAATGATGTTTTTGAGCTTCGTTTCAAATTATGGGATATCTATATATCTTCGAATTAGCACAAGCCTTGCTACAGATTTATATATTGTGTACATATTCCTGTAATATTTTCTATACTTGACACATACCAATGCTTAAACTTGTCTGAACCTTCTGATAGGTTACTCTCTTCTCAGTCTTTT